>JAINUG010000104.1:2780000-2817500 GCA_029706075.1 Aldrovandia affinis
GCGATGCACCACCTCCTCCGAGTCTGCATTCGCAGAGCTGTCGACTGTTTTTCTGGTATTCCAGAGCCACTCCTGTACGCAGCAAACTCATGTCGGCTTCCCTCCCCCCTCCCTGGGGCGGACAGCCAATTTCCGCCTACTAGTGGCACTTCCGGCCAGAGCTGATACTGGCACGGCCAGTGTCTGATTATTAAACATAACTAGTGCACAGTCAGTACATACATAATACAAAACTCATTTTGTGCAAAAATGGAGGATGGTGACAGTGGACAAACCAGGGACGCCCAAAACAATGCAAAAAATATAATAAAAATAGTAACCTCGAACACGTGGTGAGATTTTTAAAAAACATCCCCCACTAATTCGGGAGAGCCCAGACAGAGCACTCTCCTCTGAACCACACCTTTCCCACTGCGGCTCACCTGCCGAGCTGCACAGTTATTGAGTGTCCTTCACGCACAGCTGGCGCAGGCAGAATGCAAGCACCTGATAGGCCAGAGGACTCTTGTGCGATGACACAGGGGGCGTGTTAATAACGCTGGGTGGGGGGGTGCCTTTTGTCTGGACACGGCCTGTGTGCACACGCTTGCGAGCACTGCGTTTTTACAGACAGTCCTCCTTGGGCATTCCGCTTTACATTCGGAGAAACTCTGACTTCAAATTTAAATCACTAAAAATTATCTCAATAAGAAGTTTGAGGTTGCTCTCTTTGCGTATTACAGAAGAATTAAAAAAATAAAGTCCATTGGTTCAGTCGGTATGGTTCTGTGTGGTTCAGTAGGTAGAGCGTGGCGTTCACAATGCTTAGGTTGTGGGTTCGATTCCCATTTGGACCCATATATACTGAAAAATGTTTGCATTCACTACTGTAAGTTGCTTTGGAAAGCATCTGCTAAATGGCACATATACAGTTTGCTGCAGGCATAGGCTGCAATTGACTTGTACTACCCATTTGTACCACAAGGTGGCAGTAAACAACTTAAACAAATCATATACTTTGTCAGCACGTGGGCGCTAACCCTGCATAGCCAGTCCACAGTATGGAGGCTCCAAGTCCTCCTCTTTTTCCTCTTTTGTGTACACCATTCAGACCTGCACTTAGCGAGGGGGGGGCCCTCACCTGATATCCTGGATCAGAGAGACCTTGAGGGGGGGCATTGCGAGGCCGGCGTCCGACTTCCGTCTCTCCGTCAAGTCCTGGATGAGTCCTGGGGAGCACAATGTCGGGGAGGGGGTGGCATCACTGGTGCTGGCTTATCAAGCGGCTAGAGGAGCTGCTCCCTCCTACCTCCAATCACTCATCACACCCTACACCCCAGCCAGACCCCTCCGCTCCGCCTCCTCTGGCAAACTGACTGCCCCATCCCTCCGGGCCCCAGGCAGCTGCTCCTCGCAGTCTCGCCTCTCTGAATCACTGGCCGTCTTCCGCATGAGACTCAAAACCCACCTTTTCAGACTCCACTACCACTGAATTCTGTATATTAACTAATTGTCATCACCACTGCTTTCATGTTTAATACTGCTTTTCAGAATATGTATCTATGTTGATGACTGTCCAAAATAAATATATAAAATCTTTTCTCTCCCAGTGTTACAGGTACAGTATGCAGCTGCCAACAATGATGTCTATTGCTGTATCACTGCACTGATCTCTTGCACAAACAATAATTGATCTTACCATGTATTAATGCACATCTTGTAAGTCGCTCTGGATAAGAGCGTCTGCTCAATGTAATGTAATGTAAATGTGTTGGTGCGGTGTGTTGCGTAAGGTGGCTCATGTCACGCGCGGTAATCAGAGAGCTTCTCTTACATCACGGCGTCACGCGGCTGGCTTCAGAGGGCAGCAGCTCTGCCCTTGGATGAGCCGCGGTATCAAGACGTGCCGCTGAAATATGCTAATGGAGGTATTTATGCACCATCGTTCTCATAAAAATGCAAACACGGGCTGGCGGATAGCGTAGCGGTCTAACGCACCCGTATTTGGCTGGTCCTGTACGAGTGTAAGCTGCCTATCAGGGACGCGGTTCAAAACCTGTCTCTGCCAGACCAGCCCTGGCCATTTGCCCCGATCAGGGGTGGCAGTTGGCTGTCCGCTCCTGAGGGAGGGGTGAGGGTGGTCGGCACAAACTCGCTGTGAAGCACGTAAGGGTGTCTCCAGAAAGGGGGGTCGGTGAGTTCCATCTCAAAGGAGGTGGATCATCGCCGGCCAAGGAGAGTAACTTGCCCCATAGAGATGGGCGGCGAGTTCGTGGGGGAGGGTTAATCGAAATAAATAGAGGGTATGATTGGCTTCCAAATTGGGGAGAAGAACAGGGAAAAATCTGAAACGAAATTCATATATATATAAAAATTAAAAAAAAAAAAAAATGCAAACACATATTGGAGCGTGTGAAAGACAACAAAGCTTTGTGCGTTGTTGTTTTTTTTCTTTCTCTCTTTCGGGTAGAAAAACAAACAAACATGTTTTTAATGCTGATTGGCTCTGACTCCATCGTAAACACTGGGATAGTGTAAAAACGTGACAACGGGCCACAGGATCGATAGTTGGCTGAGCATGTAACTCCAGTTGTATGAATACCGAGCAGAGCCCTTTAACCCCGGGCCCATCTGAGATACTTCAAAACTACTTCAGTTCAGGAGGAGAGCAATGGGTATGCCGCCCTCATATAAGGGTGACCCCTGCCCCCCCTGGTTGACCGGACGGCGTTGAGTATACAAATTCAGGTGTGAGCTGCCTGGGGCAGTGGGATTGGCCCGCTAAAACATCTTCATTAAAATTTGGCTTCGGCATCATCGCACACGGATTGATGTTGCTGCTGGCCACAACACACTGACACATCCTTGTAAGCTGGCCAGTGGCTCAAAAGACACTATATGGGTCTGCATCTGGCTCTGCTCAACCACTGACCTCTCCAGAAACATAGCTCTTCAGGAGCAATTGAAGGGAAAAGAAACCGTGTGTACATGTGTAGATTTGTAAGGATGGAGTGAGAGGACGGCGGGTGAAGGTGAGGTGGGGGGCGTACCTGGGGGTCCCACGCTTGCAGGCGTGGCGTCCTTCTTCTCTTTGCTCTCCTGGTAGTGCAGCAGGTGGGACCACAGGGCAGATTTACCCTGACAGGCAGGAAGGGGAAACACAAAGCGCCGTCGGTGAGTGCATGCTGAGGGGACCCCGGGATAAAGGTTCTAGGGCCTCGGGCGGCATAACGGTCAAAGCATTCACCCGGAATGCGAGTTGCCTACTGTAGCCGTGGCTGCGCCAGTCCGGCTCTGGCCAGGAGCCCCATCGGGGGTGGCGATTGGCTGACCGCCCCAGAGGGAGGAGGGAGGGTGAGTTGGCACGGGCTCGCCGAGAAGCGCAAAAGGCGTCCCTGTATGGGAGAAACAGGCTTGCCTCCGAGGACGAGTGGGGGAGGGTGAATTTAAAGAAATAGAGGGCATAATTGGCCACCAAATTGGGATAAAAACAGGAAAAAATCTAACAAATTAAAATGAAACAAAATAAAACGTTGCTGCAGTCTCAATCTGAATGCCAGCGCTCGCAACATGCAGCACCTGCTGCCACAGGTGACCTGAGCCGTGGAGCGCGCAGGTCCTTTACCTGAACCTCCAGATGTTCCTTTATCAGCGCCCAGGGAAACCGAGCTGGGCTGCAAGCCAGGAGCTGCCTGGTCCAACAGTCACTTATCCAGCTCTCCTCTCTGTTTATTTACTCCCTTACAGGTCCACAGCTGAACAAAGTTCTGTGAACATCATGTTTACATTTTGCCTCATTAAACACCTGCTGGAAACCACTCACCTGTCCCTGTAACATAAGGCTTTTCATTTTTTTCAAGTTTATATACTCGGAGGAGCTCAGATTGCTGAATGCTGACCAGTGGCGGGCTGAGGTTCTCCCTGCCTCTTTTCTAAAACTTTGTTTCTTTTTTTTCCTATTTTTGCTCCAAATTTGGTAGCCAATTATAGTCTCTATTTCTTTCACCCTTTTCTTTCACTTTCAATTCACCCTCCCACACGAGCCTGCCACTTGTCCTCGGAGGCAAGCGTGTTTCTCCCGTACAGGGACGCCTTCTCGGCGAGCTCGTGCTGGCTCTCCCTTCCCCCTCCCTCTGGGGCGGTCAGCCAATCGCCGCCCCTGACGGGGCTCTCAGCCAGAGCCGGTCTGGCACAGCCGGGTTTCGAATCGCGGCTGCAGTGCGCAACTTGTATTCCGGGTGAATGCTTTCACCGTTACGTCACCTGAGGCCACACAGCCAATCCATGCCTCTTTTGATTGGCTGTGTGCTGTTATTTGGCGGGCGGGCGGGCGGGTCTTACCTGTTTGACCTGCAGGCCGTGGCTCCAGATCCTCTCCAGCAGGTCACAGAGGCTGGCGATGAGCGTGTTCTCCTCCACGCCTGTGATGCTCACCTCCCCGTGACCCAGCTCCACCGCCTCCCGGCCCATCTTCTCCACCAGCATGCGCTTGGTCTGGGGCAGCAGGGAGCCACGTGTGATATCAACATCACCCACAGAGCCACGTGTGATATCAACATTACACCCAGAGGAACGTGATATCAACATCACCCACAGAGCCATGTGTGATATCAACATTACGCCCAGAGGAACGTGATATCAACATCACCCACAGAGCCATGTGTGATATCAACATCACGGAGAGCAACATGTGATATCAACATCACCTACAGAGCAACTTCACACAGCACCATTTAAAATCCATAAAGTCATCTCCACATCTCAACTCTCAAAAATTATGAATTATTATTATAGTACGATTACTTCTACAAATATTATTATGAATAATAATAATCTCCTCGTGTGTTTCTGAGATACCTTGTTCCTGCACTCCTTCAGCAACCCCTCCACAAACTTCCAGTTGGTCTGGGCGATGACGGAGGGTGACAGGTTCGAGAGCTTGGGCTGGCGGATCATGGTGCCCAGGGTCCGAGCCTCCTGGATGTACTTCTGCAACGAGGGAGATGTGGGTCAAAACACAGCCTGTCAGACACTGGGGGTCAACTGGGGTTCGGGGTCAGGGCAGGAATACAAGACCAGTGCAGCCAGCACAACACAGTCACAGAGATGAGGAGGAGAGGCGTCTAAACTGGAGTAGATGCCCCGAGCATGTGGTCATTTCTGTCCAGCTTGGGGGACCTGGTGAATTTCACAATGAGAATTACAGTCACCTGTACATCACTTGGTGATCTTTGTTTCTGCTGCTTGATTCAAAAGGGTTGGGATTAGACGGGGACTCAGAAACTAAAACCGGATAAGCCTGTTACCGCAGCAATTAAAACCACGTTTCCATGACAGGGTGGATGACAAATGTGTGTGTGTGTGTGAGTGTGTGTGTGCCTGCGTATGCACCTGTGTGTGCATGAGTGAGTGTGTGTGAGTGTGTGTGTATGTGTGCGTGCGTGCGTGTGTGAGTGTGAGTGTGTGTGTGGGGAGTGTGTGTGTGTGTGTGTGTGAGTGTGTGAGTGTGTGAGTGTGTGTGTGGGGGAGTGAAAGAGAGACAGAAAGACAGAGGTAGAGAGAGGCCAACCGCAGCATAAAAAACTAAACTAAATAAACAGGAGGTGATGCTGAAATAACAGCCAGTATCAGAGTGAGAGACGCGGGCCGCTGCAGGAGGCTAACGGAACGCAAGCGTGCGTCCCTGGCCACCGCCGTATCCGTGGCGACGGGCGCTCACCTCTCTCTGGTCGTTGTCGAGGTACAGGTGTTCGGCGTGCTGCTTCTGCCGGTCCTTCCGCCTCCACTGCGCCGGCGCGCTCCTCTTCGCCCACCTGGAGAACACCGCGAGGGAAACGGGACGACAGCGTGACGTTCGGCCCCGCCCACAAACACAGCCTCCCGTTTCACCCCCCCTCTGTGACACTCTCTGTGGCGCTACAGCGCCTGCTGGTCCCCTGCCAGCTGTGCGCTCATTCACACCTCCTATAGACACCTTTATTACTCTGAAACACTGTTATTACCCTGTCACACTGTGAGCTATGCCTGCGCTTCATTTTCCCCTGAAACAGCGTTCAGTATTCCTGCCAGGGTTCTCTCTAGTTTTATACCTCTCCCCCACCTGACAAATCGAAGGCCCTGGATCGAGCTGGATTAAGTCTGTGGAAAAGCTGAGCAAAGCCATCCATAGATGAATGGTGAATGTCTCTACCGTTAGTACTGAGCCCCTGTGTGTGGTCCTCTCTGACACATAATGACCACACACAATGAATATTTACGACAGGCACTTAGTCTCAAGGGCAGGAGTGAGACGCGGTGATCGCACCTTTTAACCGTCTCCAGGGTCGAACGCAGCACACTGACCTGAGGCTGTAACTTACCGAGCTCCTGACTCCTGCTTTTACACTTTACAGCATTACACACAGTTATTATCTGTCTGGTGGAACCGCATGCTGCACAGGACTACAAATCCCAACAATCACATTTGAACCCTTTGAGGAAGTGCTGTCGCACTGTGATGTTTCTTCTAGAACACGCCGTAACATTCTCTGGTTGATTCCAATTGATGACGTCATAAAGCGTTGCCAATAGCATCCTCGAAGAACAATAGTTCCAGAATAGAACGCTGTGAATTAGAACTAGAACTCTCAGAAAAACTCCACTCATCAAAGGGTTAAAGAGGGAGCAGTGCATTATGGGGAAACAACTGCTTCTGCTGTGAGAGAAAATGTATGTGACCCAGATATAGTGACTAAAACTACAGACACCCTACAATTTGCATCTTACTCGCTGAAGTGATCACTGTATTGCTGGCATTATGAACACAATGGGAATGCACAGCTCAAATCCTCAAACCTGGTTAGACTCTATAATTCATGAGGTTTCATCAGGACAATACAATCTGTAGAATCAGGTGTGTTACCAGCTCTGTTCAGCAGCCCTGAACTAGAGGAGTCCAATCAACAAGGCTACAATTTATCAACCTACAATTTACTAACCTGGTGTTACAGGTATGGTGTGCAGCTGCCAACAATGATGTCTATCGCTGTATTACTGCACTGATCTCCTGCATGAACAATGATAGATCTTACCATGTATAAATGTTAGTCGCTCTGGATAAGAGAGTCTACTAAATGCTTAAAATGTCAATGTTAGGGGCGCTGTTGGACGTCATGGAGTGAGGTCACGTTTCCCGAAGCTCCGCTAGGCAGTGGCAATAATAATTTGATTTATAGCACAGTTTCGCTTTATTTTTTATAAATGCTGTTTTAAGTTATACTATTAGTGCCTATCGACCCCCGTTGCTCGTTTGAATGACAACTATCGAACGCAGACCCTTTTTTTTGTGTGGATGTTGGCGTAAGCTAAGGTGAAGGCCTTGTATCCCGGAAACAGCTTGCTGGCTTTGACCGCATTCACGGGGGTTGCGAACATAACTACCTGGGGGCTGCGCTTTCTCAGGTTGGGAATTGTTTTATTTTTGTGCCGTGGAAGAGACCCATGTCATACTCCTCTTTATGCCGACGAGATAAGTGAGTGTCGAGTGAACTGTGACGTTAGTAAATGCGTTATCTGTCCTCGTTGTCTAGCTTTTTGCTGGCATAAATTAGTTCGCTAGCTGGCTGTTACGGTTGTATATAGCTTGCTGGCCAATAGCTATCACTACGGCTGTTTGAGCTAATATAACCTTCTAGCTATTATTACGGTACTGAAATTAACGTCGCATACAATTGTTTGAATGGCTGGGAAGAAAGAACCTAGGTCTGCTAGGAAGACCGCTGCAGAGACAGGCCTTGGCGGAGCCCACCATGTCTGGCCAAACTCCCCAGCAGAGCATTTCGCCAAGGGGGAGGAGGACTGTGGCGATAGGGGCAGGCCACTCGACCTAGAAATCTTTATTAAAGCAATTGACGGTCTGAAGCAAGATATATACGATAAATTGGACTCAAAAATCGATTCGTTTTCCACGGCACTCCGCTCAGAAATGGCGCTGATTAGGGATGAGCTGAATTCAGCGGTAGCGACATTGCAAGTAACAGTGGACACACACGGTTCTACCATAAAGGATCTTGAACGCTCGGCGACCTCCTGTAGCGACGACCTAGGCTCTCTTAACAAGACTGTGAAGGCTCTTAAAGATGAGCTCAAAGTGGTCAAGAACCAAATTAAAGGGGTCCAAGCTAAATGTGACGATCTGGAGGGAAGGTCGAGACGTAATAACATTCGCCTGGTGGGTGTTCGGAGGGTCTGGAGGGTCCTCGCCCGAGGGAGTTTATTTCTAAATTTTTACAGGACATATTACATCTAGATGAAGCACCCCTTTTGGACCGTGCCCATAGGTCCCGACGTGAAAAGCCTGGGGAAGGAGCCCCACCACGACCTTTTATCATTAGGGTTCACTATTTTCATGTGAGAGAGGAAATCCTGCGCCGAGCGAGAGAGGCTGCCCTCTTCTACATCAAGGCAAGAGACTGTCCATTTTTGCTGACTTTGCCCCATCTGTGGCCAAGTTGCGGGCGGAGTTTGGGAGCGCTAAGCGCCTGCTCCGTGCATGTCCGGGGTCAAGTTTGGTCTCTTTTTCCCGGCTGAGCTGAGGATCACTCTACCGGGCGGGGCTCTCCGTAAGTTCACTGACCCAGCCGCTGCAGTTAATTTTATTAACAGAGACCTGGGGAGTGCCGTCCCCCTACCTCAGAGTGACGGGTTGAGGTTACTGACATTTTACCTGTTAAGCCTGTGTTTATCTAACCCTCTTGAAGGATTGTAAGCCATAAGCTGTCATACTATTTGTGTTAGTGATTCACTGTGCTTTATGGAAAATGCCTATAGTTGCAACTGTGCTTTCTTTTTCTTTTTCTTCTTTATTTTTTACTTACTCTTTACTTATTATTACATACGTGTTGTTGCCCTGGTTTAGTAGGAGCTTTCATAGGCTGCTAGGTCTTCTATGGTTCTTAGGAAGTACTTAGGGGCTTGTACAGGGGGTGCGCGTGTCTTAATTGGGAAGGCACTGCAGGGGGTGGGAGTGAGTTTGTTTGTGTTTTTATTATGTATGTTACACCTGGTCTTCTAATGTCATATAATGGGCTACTCATACCTTTTATTTTTTTTAAGGATGGCTCAACAACCTAGCTCAGGGGGCCAGTTAGCTGGGAGCGCACTGAGGTTCTGTAGCTGGAACTGTAAAGGTTTAAACCAGCCGGTAAAACGTGGTAAGGTTCTCCAACATCTCCGGCACTTAGGGGCCAAGATTGCATTCTTGCAAGAGACTCATTTGAAGGTCTCGGACCATTTTAGATTACGGAGGGGCTGGGTTGGCCAACTTTATCATTCTGTCTTCCAGGGAAAAGCCAGAGGCCATTCTAATACATAAATCGGTGCCTTTTGTTGCCTCCAACATCATTTCAGACGCTAATGGTAGATATGTTATCGTCACTGGAAGCATTTATAACACTAAACTAATCCTCGCCAACGTATATGCCCCAAATTGGGATGACAGTAACTTTTTCCGCACTTTTTTTTTCTAAGCTCCCAGACATGTCTTCGCACCTTCTGATCCTCGGGGGGGATTTTAATTGTTGGTTGGGCCCTTTAGATCGTTCCTCCCACAAGCATACCATCCCATCTAGATCCTCTAGGGTTGTCAGTGGGTTTCTGCAGGAATTCTCAGTTATAGACTCTTGGCGTTTTCTTAACCCCACAGGCAGGGAGTATTCTTATTTCTCATCTGTCCATCATACTTATACCCGTATTGATTACTTTCTCCTAGATAAGAGACTTATACCCTCTGTTCGCTCATGTTCTTATAGTTCTATTGTTATATCAGATCATGCCCCTCTGACTTTAGATCTAATAGTGGGTGGTGGACCGGACTCACGCGCCCCTTGGCGTTTTAATACACGTCTTCTTTCAGATGAGAAATTTGTCTCATTTTTGAGGGCTCAGATTGATATCTTCAGGGCCACGAATGAGACACCGGGTATTCCACCATCTCTTCTTTGGGAGACCTTTAAGGCTTTTATCAGAGGACAGATCATATCATATACGTGTTATGATAGTAAAAAGAGGAAAGAGAAATTGTCTGAACTGATGACTAGGATATTACAGTTGGACAATTTATATGCAACCTCACCCTCCCCGATGGTATACAAGGCTCGTATCGCTTTACAGGCGGAGTTTGATAACTTGTCGACTACTCAGGTTGAAGACATGCTACTCAAATCGCGACACGCTCAGTTTGAGTATGGGGACAAGGCAAGCAAATTACTTTCCCATCAACTTCGCCAGGCATCCTCAACCCACCAAATCCCCCAAATTCAAACCCCTATGGGTGTAACTACCGATCCTCAGCTAATCAATGATCAGTTTATGAGCTTTTATACTTCCCTGTATACCTCGGAACAGTCAGAGGACCCTTTAATTTTTGATTCTTTTTTCAACACATTTACTGTCCCCACCGTAGATGCAGCCTCCAAACTTCGATTGGAGGAGCCTATAACAAATGAGGGGGTTTTGAGCGCGATAGGCGCAATGCAGTGCTCCAAATGTCCTGGACCAGATGGATTACCTGTTGAATTCTACAGGAAGTTCATGGTGGAGGTGGCCCCACTCCTTGTTAACATGTTTCATCACTCGCTAGATGAGGCCTCTCTTCCGCAATCCCTATCACAAGCTTCCATTTCATTAATATTAAAAAGAATAAAGACCCCTTTCCTGTGGATCTTATCGCCCAATTTCATTACTCAACGTAGATTATAAAATATTAGCAAAGCTATTGGCCATGCGTTTGGAGCCAGTTCTACCATCTGTGGTTTCCCCGGATCAGACAGGTTTTATTAAAAATAGACACGCCTTTTCGAATATAAGACGTTTGTTCAATATCATATACAATCCTTCGGATTTAAAGGACCCCGAACTAGCTATTTCTTTAGACGCCGAGAAGGCTTTTGACCGAGTGGAGTGGGGCTACCTTTTCCATACCCTGGGAGATTTGGTTTTGGGGACCGGTTTATTGCTTGGATGAGACTGCTGTACTCCTCCCGCTTGCGTCTGTCAGAACGAACAATACCCACTCAGTCTACTTTCCTCTCTTTAGGGGCACGAGACAGGGGTGCCCGCTATCACCTTTGCTCTTTGCTGTCGCCATTGAGCCTCTCGCCATTGCGTTACGATCTAACCTCATATCTTGGGCGTGACTAGGGTTGGCATTGAGCAGAGAGTTTCGCTTTATGCGGATGACTTGCTTCTCTATGTCTCCAGACCGGACACGTCTATGCCTGCTGTGCTGTCTGTTCTCAATACGTTTGGCCGCGTCTCTGGCTACAAGTTGAACCTTGACAAAAGTGAACTTTTCCCTTTAAATGCTGCAGCCCGCGAATATCCACTTCACACATTGCCATTTAAGACAGTCAGGGACAAGTTTACGTACCTTGGGGTCCAGGTTACTGACAAATTCGAGAATCTTTTTAAATTTAATTTTGCCCCTCTCCTCACCCGTGTACAGCAGGACTTTGGGAGATGGTCTCTGCTTCCTCTGTCTCTGCCGGTCGAATCAACTCGGTGAAAATGAATGTCCTACCTAAATTCTCTTTCCTGTTTCAGTGCATCCCTATCTTTATCCCAAAATCATTTTTTCAAAGACTAGATGGGGTTATCTCAGAGTTTATTTGGGATAAGAAGAACCCAAGAATCCGTAAAGTATATCTTCAGAGGCCAAGGAGGTGGGGGTATGGCCCTACCAAATTTTAATTTCTATTATTGGGCGGCCAATTTTCGCATACTCCAGCATTGGCTCCGTGCAGATCGAGATGGCCTCCAGAATGCCCCAGCTTGGCTGAGGATGGAGGCGGTATCCTGTATCCCATCCTCTTTGGCTGCTCTGGTGTACACACCTGATGGCCCGGTCAGCTTAGATTACCGCAAAAACATCTTGGTCAAGACGACTCTCAAGATTTGGAATCAACTCAGACGGCATTTCAGGCTCAAAGCCTTTTCATTGCAAGCCCCTATTTATAGAAATCACGCATTTCCTCCTTCTCTAATAGATGGAGCTTTCTGCATGTGGTCTAACTTTGGTCTAAGGACATTTAATGATTTGTATATCAGGGGTGGCTTTGCATCTTTCCAGCAGATCTCAGCTAAATTTGGTATACCAAGCAGTCATTTCTTCCGATATCTGCAGATTCGTAGCTTCGTCCGGGGCATGACCCCCCAATTTCCTTCTCAGCCGTTAAGCCCCCCCATTGACGCTTTTCTATTATCGCCCTCACATCAAAGGGTGTCATATCATGTGCATATGAGAGAATGTTCTCTCTTCGTAGCACCTCATTGCTAGCTATCAGGGCAGCATGGGAACAGGATTTGGGGAGGAATTTGACAATGATGTATGGGATAGGATTCGTCTCCGGGTCCACTCCTCTTCTGCATGTGCCAAACATGGCCTAATACAATGTAAGATTATGCACCGCACTCACTGGACAAAACTTAGGCTCTCTCAAATTTACCCTGATGTTGATCCTCTTTGTGACAGATGTCGACAGTATCCTGCCTCATTGACCCACATGTTGTGGTCTTGCCCGGCTCTTCATAATTACTGGTCTAATATTTTTAAAACACTGTCTGAAGTGCTACAGGTGTCTCTTGAGCCAGCCGCGCTGACAGCAATTTTTGGGGTAATACCGCGTACAGTGGTTTTGCTAAAAATTAGGCAGACCTTGTGGCCTTTTTGACTCTATTAGCTAGACGACTGATACTACTTCGTTGGAGGTCATCCTCCCTCCGTCCCACGAGGCCTGGATTAGAGATGTCCTTCATTTTAGTAAACTGACAAGATCAAGTACACTCTGCGTGGGTCTATGGGCAAATTTTTTTAAAATATGGCAACCTCTCTTCAACTATAGAGACGCTGCAGTTCCTGGTTGTGCCCCAGTGAGACTGGTTTGGCTTCCTGACTTTTCAATGCCTGACAGGTGACTATAATGTAGCACTGATTATTTGTTATTTCTTTACATTTATCTACGAAGACCAGGGTTTACTTTATTTGTATCTTTTTAACACTGATCTTTTATATATATATATATATTATAATTTTATTTTTTTTTTTCTTTCAGCTTTGTTATTTTTATTTATTATTTAATTATTTATTATGTGTAATTTTTTATTTTTTTGTGTGAAAATGTACCTTTTCCCTTTTGGCTAACCTTGTGTAAATGTGTGGGTGGGAAGATGGGAGGGTGGGTG
Organism: Aldrovandia affinis; assembly: GCA_029706075.1. NCBI lineage: Eukaryota > Metazoa > Chordata > Actinopteri > Notacanthiformes > Halosauridae > Aldrovandia > Aldrovandia affinis. The sequence goes on from JAINUG010000104.1 coordinate 2,793,198, forward strand.
GGAGGGAGGTTGTTATGTGTATGTTTAATGATACAGGCAATCACTTATTAATGTTTAGTACGGCCTGGTTTGTATTACAAATGTGTCTGCCTTTTATATGCCATTGTTATGGGCGCCTGTTACGGGAGAAAATATGTAAAAAACTTGTCAAGATGCCTTTGTTCACATTGTACAAAATAACCAATAAAAAGAATTTTGAAAAAAAAATAAATGTCAATGTTAATCAAGGCTACAGTGTTACGGTGCGTTGTTGTTGTTTGGATGATATTATGTAGAGATGCACCGATCGATCGGCCTCTGACCGGAAATGGCCGATTTTCAGCTGATCGGCCTCAATCGGTGACTTGATCCCGATCACTCCACATAGCCGATTCTGTGCGCCGGTTGGCTCCTCGCCCCCTCTCTTTTCACGTGACGCTGCGCGCACCCGTGAACCGAGCGCAGCGCTGAAAACGCTCAACATGTCCTTAGTATGGGTTTTTCACAGTCAGTGAAGACGACTTAAAGCTTGCAGTTTGTCATACATGTCAATCGAAAATAAGCGCGAAAATGTGACGGTAGTCGTTTTCTACAGTACCGTAGGTACCGGGTTAATTAACAATTAACTTCGTTGCGCTTAGTTCGGTTCCTCTGAACCATTTTCCATTAATAGAACATGGTGGTAGTGCATACACTTGACGTAATAATGCCCTGCTGAAGCACTGAATTGCACTGAAATCATTATGTTCGCTAATGAGTGACGTTATGAAACAGTGCTATTCACTCATACAAATCGAACTTATTAGACCTAATGATAAATTCATCTAACGATTTCTAGCTAAACCACAAATGGTGTATTAACTGTGTTGTGCATGAAGGTACCAGCTGTGCGTTTCCACTATCAAACAAACTCAGAAACAGCAGCATCGCCGCTTTTCCAATTACTCCTAGTTTGAAACATTTTTATCTAGGCTTTGAAGCTAGTTAAAGTCGTAGTCGTTAGGCTACCTGACTCACGCAAATAACGAAATTCTGCTGAAGAGCGGCTTGTTTCAATGCCTTTGACAAGCTCCGCAACTGAAACATCCGCCCTTATATCGCTACAAGTGTTTTCCATTGCACTATATAGAATTGGGATCTACTCTAATCCACCTCTAGCAAACAAATTAGTCTAGCGCATCATAGGTTCGAACTAACCTGTTTTCCATTAGCATTGTCGCAATAACTTTCTGATGCACATCAAGTTGAAGCCATATAATTATTTAATGGAAAAAGGGCTTGTGTCATCTGTCATCAGAATATAACGTTAGTGTTTTAAAAAATATTTCCGGACTAATGGTCTGTCACCATGTCAGTAAATTTAAACTACTCTTGTTTCTTTTTATTTATTACTTAAAGGCTACATGCCACTGTTGTTGGATTCTCTTTTATTCATCATTGAATTTAATTTGCACAAAAAAGAAAAGCTCTCTCCAGTAACCTGGAACACTTTTTTTATTTTGAAATGTGTTTTAGTGAGACCTACCTCATGCTTCTGACCTACCTCAGAATTGTCCATCTTAATTTTCTATTAAAGCAAAGTTACAAAAATGTTTGTGTAAGTTGTCAATTATTGTTTTTAGGAAAAAAAATCGGAATCGGCCAAAATCGGTATCGGCAGGTCAGACTAATCAAAAATTGGAAATCGGAATCGGCCAAGAAAATCGCAATCGGTGCATCTCTAATATTATGTTTTCAGTTGGATGGGATAAGGCTGGTTTCCCAGCGTGCTCTCTGGCTGCGCTCACTTGTTGGTGGTGGGCCCGGAGGAGAGGACGTCGGCCTGCATGTTGGGGAAGAAGCCTGGCTCGTATCGGCCCTGTCCAATCTTCATGTCCAGCAGGTGGGGGTGCAGGGCCGTGTGGTCGATCTTGGACACCCGCATCTCTATGGCTTTCTCTGGACACACACACACACACACACACACACACACACACAAAACCTGTCACCATCTCCATAGCGATGAGTTCACCAGCATTCCAGGAGACTATTAAGCACCAGTTTGAGAGCCGGTTAGTCTACTTGCGGTTAACTTGCCCCATCGTGATGGGCGGCGAGTTCGTGGTAGAGGGCGAATCTAAATAAATAGAGGGTATAATTGGCCACTAAATTGGGAGAAAAACAGGGGGAAAATGTGAAACAAATGTTAAAATTAATTAAAAATGGTAAAAAAAAACACAGCAGCAGCACCAGCGCTGTGTGGATGTTTGTGAAACGATCGCTCAGATGGAGTTTGGCAGAGTTGCATGATCAGCAACGTCCCGCTGACTCGTGTGAAAGAAGGGAAGGGAGACGCAGAAATAATAACTGAGATAAATAATGCCTGACCCCGGTTGAATGTACTAAAGAGACTTTATAGATTCTGGAAGCTTGCTTCTGGCACGGTGGGGGGAAAAGATGATATTAATGGACCCCATTTTCAACAGCTTATTACTGCAAGTCTGCAAAGTGCTGAGCTGGGAATCCGACAGCCGCAAATCAATAGCAGGGCCCAGAAGGTGAACTCAGATTTAATTACGCCGAAACAACGCTTATTTACACGGTTAATTAAACGCCGTGTTCTTATCTGATCACCTGACGCTTCGCGATTAATCACTCCCACAATGCAGTGCGGGAACGTGGCAGGGAGAGTCGAGGTGAAAGGGGGACACACACCGTCCCCACCGTGGGGGTTCTCCCGACTAACGGGACGGGGGACAGGAGTGTGAGAAAATCGACTTTCGTAAAATGCATTTTAAGGAGAGCCTCTGAAAAACAAAAACAGTCAAACAAAGTACAACTGAAACTGAAGTGAAAAATCTCTTAATTGATGCAGAAATTGTTTAACTGTATTCTGGATTAACTGAGAGAGTGAGAGTGAGAGAGAGAGAGAGAGTGAGAGAGTGATAGAGTGATAGAGTGAGTTGTATGTTGTGGTCTCACCGGCCTCCTGGATGTTGGTGCACTTCTGGTACATGGATGTTCTCAGGGTGGGCGTGCGCACGTTGAGCATGCGGATCTTGTCCACGCGGGCGTCGAACACGCGCAGGGTGTGCTCCTTGTCCTCCTCGTCGTGGCACAGAATCTTACTGTCGATGAAGGAGGCGAACATCTGCGTCTCCAGGAAGCGGGACAGGAAGGGCAGGTAGGGCTCGGGCTGGTCCGACAGGAAGGAGGCCTGGGGGACAAAAAAACACAATCAAAAAATGATATTTTTCTCTCTGAAAATAAGTCAACATTACATGTCATTGATCCGTTTTATATTCATCGACGGGTAACAAAATAAAGGAAACACGAGTAAATGAAGGGTTCTGGTGGCTCTGTTATGGTGTGTGGTGCATTTTCCTGGCATGGTTTAGGTCCACTCAGCCCCTTAAAGGGCAAGGTAAACACCAATAAATACAAAGCGTGATCACCTTCATCCTATGGTGAAGCATTTCTATCCTGATGGGAGTGGTCTCTTCCAGGATGACACTGCCCCCCCCCATCCACAAGGTTGACTGATTGGTCACTGAATGGTTTGATGAGCATGAAAACAATGTAACCGATATGCCATGGCTGTCTCAGTCACCAGATCTCAACCCAACGGAACACTTATGCGAGATTCTAGAGCAGTGCCTGAGACGTTTTCCACCACCATCAACAAAACACCAAATGGTGGACGAATGGTGTAGAATCTATGCCAAGGCATACCGAAGCTGTTCTGGCAGGTTTATGTGGTTTGTACACTCTATGTTGGTGTTTCCTTTATTTCAGCAGTTATCTGTATGTGCAGTAATAATCAACATCTGTTAACATCAATCATTATTCAGGCTTTCGTCTGTCCTGTGTCAGTCAGGGTAAATATTGGCGAAGACACTATTCTACTTGGTTTCCACTAGTCGCCCTACACGAGAACTGGTCAAATTCCAGTTCTCCAACTAACCACAGGAGCTGGTGCAGTATTCAGGTTTGTTAAATAACCACCAGATCTACTCCTGACTCTAAAACCTGAGTCCAGCAACCCAGCACTCTGGCTCAGAACAGGATTAGGAATATACTTCATTAGCCATGTTACACACAAGGTCATTGGAATTTGTCTTTTCACATACATCTCCTAGGTACACACACAGGCCACTATACATATGTATTCCATCAGAGAGGTCTGAGCGCAGGGTCAGCCATAGTACGGCGACCTTGGAGCAGTTTAGGGGTTCAGTGCCTTGCTCAAGGGCACTTTGGCAGTGCCCCAGGAAGTGAAACCCTCCGGTTTTCAGTTCATAGTTTTTTCGCTTGGCCTTCCTGGGATTCGAACCAGCAACCCTCCGCTTGCCAGCCCGTGTCGCTAACCACTGAGCCACTGCTGCCCATTGATGGTTCATTGGCACCGCTCCCCACCCCCTCACCTTGTCAAAGTTGTGCATCTGCTCCCGGTTGGTGAACCAGGCCTCCTTGTCCTGGCTGGGCTGGATGACGAACACCTCGTAGTCGGCGAACATCTGCGTGAAGCGGTTAGCGAAGACCTCGCGCACATGGACGTTGAACTGGTGCTTCTTCAGCTCCTCCTCGTCGCACTGCACCTTCAGGTCCTTTTTGCTGCTGGCCCTGTCCTTCACCTCCACCTGAGAGAGAGAGAGAGAGAGAGAGAGAGAGAGAGAGAGATGGGGGATGAGCACGGAATGAGACAGGAGAAGAAAGAGAAAGAGAGGGAGAGAGAAAAAGGCAGAAGAAGGTTATGGTATCTACACATTCACATTATTTGTCCGGCAGTAGAAGGGCCCTGGGACAGGAAGTGATGTGTTCTGATTTACAAAAAAAAAAAGGCACATTCTCCTGTGGCCCAGCAGCCATCTTGTTAGTGTCCTAATTATCCCCCTAGTCCAGGACTGCCCCAAAAGATTCTGCTTGGCCCAGAGGCCATTACCCCACGCCGCTGACCTCTGGCAAGGTCACAACCTTGGTGTGACCCTTGTGTGTCACCCTGTGCAGTGTTCCACTCCCTGAAGTCACATATTGGACAGCAACTGTTTCCAGACCAGGAGTAGTCCCGAGTAGGAGCGCCTCCTCTGAGCCGGCAACTGCCACGGTCACCACAACACACAGGACCACTCATATATGCAGCATGATAGTGATAATTGATATCTTAGGTATATTTAATATATTTTATGTATTGACACATTACACATGACCGGGCCACAACACACCCCACATTTTCATCTTTTTTTATTTTCAGATTTTTTTCCCCCAATCAGGGCTGACAACCAGGACCAGTCTGGCAGAGATGCTCATTTTCATCTTCTGTAACTTTGCCTCTCAACACTCAACACCCAACACTGAGCACTCAACACTGAGCACTCGAACTGCGTCTCCGCTCCGAGCGTCTCACCCTCTCCATGCTGACCCCGGTCCTCCTGACGAGCGCCTGCAGACGGGCGATGGTCTCGTTCTCCCTCAGCAGGTGCGAGTCAAGCGCCGAGCCGCCGCCCAGGTTTCCGTTGCGTTTGTCCGATTCACTGGTGGGGCGGGTCCCGCGCTCGGCCACGCCCTCGCAGGGGTGTGGCCGCCCCTCCGGGGCCACGCCCAGCGCCAGCAGCACCTCAGAGATCTCCTGCACAAACTCCAGCTTGTTGGGGAACTGCGGCAGGTCCTCGGGAAGCTCCACCAAGTGGTTGTCAATGTCCACGAAGCACAAGTTGGCCTGGAGAAAGAGAATTTGGTCACGTGTTGACTGGATTCAGTAAAGAGGTTCTGTGGTTCTGTGTGGCTCAGTAGGTAGTGCGTGGTTCTGTGTGGCTCATTAAGTAGAGTGTGGTTCTGTGTGGCTCAATAGGTAGAGCGTGGTTCTGTGTGGCTCAGTAAGTAGAGTGTGGTTCTGTGTGGCTCAATAGGTAGAGCGTGGTTCTGTGTGGCTCAATAGGTAGAGCGTGGTTCTGTGTGGCTCAGTAAGTAGAGTGTGGTTCTGTGTGGCTCAATAGGTAGAGCGTGGTTCTGTGTGGCTCAGTAAGTAGAGTGTGGTTCTGTGTGGCTCAGTAGGTAGAGCGTGGTTCTGTGTGGCTCAGTAAGTAGAGTGTGGTTCTGTGTGGCTCAATAGGTAGAGCGTGGTTCTGTGTGGCTCAGTAAGTAGAGTGTGGTTCTGTGTGGCTCAGTAGGTAGAGCGTGGTTCTGTGTGGCTCAGTAAGTAGAGTGTGGTTCTGTGTGGCTCAGTAGGTAGAGCGTGGTTCAGTGTGGCTCAGTAAGTAGAGTGTGGTTCTGTGTGGCTCAGTAGGTAGAGCGTGGCGCTGACAATGCTTAGGTTGTGGATTCAATTCCTATTGGACCACATATACTGAAAAATGTATGCATTCACTACTGTAAGTCACTTTGAATAAAAGCGTCTGCTAAATGGCATATATCAAGGAAGAAAAAGCACTCTGCCCCAATACTCACTTCCTGGTGCTAGTCAATTGGCAAATAAGGATAATTGGCCAAAAGAGACATACAAGTTTATCGTTTTCTGAGTTTTTTAAAGTTTTCTGAGTTTCATAGTGGCTCTCGTCTTGAAAAAGGCGAAAGCTGAAACGTCAGCCATTTTGAAGTAAAGAAGACCCCAAAAAGGAATTATAAACTTGGGAGTGGTCTCTTTTGGCCAATTACCACATATTAACTGGCAATACGGACACCATGCCCACATACAGTATACTGTATACAAACCAATGCATGCCACTGTTGCATTACTCTTTTTCTCCACTAGGTGGCCACACACACAATTAAAAGAAAATCGATCGTTTTCAAGCAGGCGATGTTACATTTACGGCATTTTACCAGACGCGACTTATACAGTTTACATGTTTTTCTTTTACATGGAACCCATTTATACAGCTGGATATTTTACTGAAGCAATTCAGGTTTAGTACCTTGCTCAAGGGTATAACGGCAGTGTCCCCACCTGGGAAATGAATCAGCAACCTCTGAGTTACAAGTCCAGTTCCCTAACCATTACACTACACTGCCTGCCAATGTTGATTCCAAAACACCACTTCCTCTCGCCTGAATACGCTGGGCCAATCGTAAACCTTTCAGCAGGGGTTCAGACCTTGAGCCTGTGAAATTTCTGAGATTAGGAAGAACTGTTCCAGTTCAGAGCATTCTAAACATTTCAAATGGTCAAATTTCAACACGGTCAAATGGTCTAAACTTGAGAGATTTAAAACCTCTGCTCAGATTGCCAAATTACTTGCCGATAGCTATACAGTAACGTTATATAATATCTATCTAACAGCTAATGTTAAATAAGAGCTATAATATTGCTTTGTGTAGTAGTGCTTGATTTTCCCTACATAAAAACTTGTGTTAAGTGCTGAATTACGTGTTTAATTAAGCCTTTTCAAAAGGCAAAAAGTGAGAAAAGACTCTTATCTCAGTAACGCCCCCTTCAAACAGATAGCCGCTCTTTGCTTCATCACATTCATACGTGACTTAGTGGGAAAACCAGCATTAAAGACCAAAAATAGACCGAATGACCCTGGGTTGTACAGTGAACATCGTTCGGTAACTCACAGCCCTAAAAGCTCTCCCGAACGGTCGCACTGGAGCGGATCCAAACACGTAAAAGCAAAATTGGCAGCAGAGGAGTAGCCTGTATCCACACTGCCATAAACACAACGCAGGCCAGAGGCTCTCGCTCTGATTCGCTGGCTCAGAGAGGGGCCAGAGGCTTTCGCTCTGATTCACTGGCTCAGAGAGAAGCCAGAGGCCTTCGCTCTGATTCGCTCTCTCAGAGAGGGGCCAGAGGCCTTCGCTCTGATTCGCTGGCTGAGAGAGAGAGCCGGAGACCTTCGCTCTGATTCGCTCTCTCAGAGAGAAGCCAGAGGCCTTCGCTCTGATTTGCTGGCTGAGAGAGAGAGAGCCGGAGGCCTTCGCTCTGATTCGCTCTCTCAGAGAGAGGCCAGAGTTTTCAGCTGAAGGTGGTTTGCATGGGTGCAAATGAACACGGCAAAAGAGAGGTAACCAGGTCTTCAAGTTCAACACAAGCAGGGCTCTGAGGATTTAGAACTTTGGATCTGATTGCATTTCATAAAAGTCAGAAAATCAAGACTCAAACTCTGGAGGCTTCTCTCAGCTCAGTTTAACACGCAGCCCTCCGTGGGTTATCAAATTTAAAATAAAAAATGAAAAATGACAATGTTTTACTTTCGGCTGGGAAGGTCTGTGAATTTAAAGAACGCTGTAATCAAAGATCAATCTCACAGACAAGGAAGAAGCCAAGCTGCCAGTGATCTGGACTGTAACTCTAAGTGCTCTCTGCTATCAATGTGCTGTAGCACATTTAGATATACTGTATATATATATATATATATATACATATTTTTCAGGCAGGAGACGCATGAGATTAGCCTGGGGATGAACATCCTCAAAGCAGGAGAGCCAGAGCCAGCCGGCAGCCTTTGAGGACAGAAATCACAGGAGAAAGGCCTATGCCAGAAACCTGATTAAACACGAGGCAACAGGCAACATAAAAACATACATCTAAAAGCCATGGCAGGGTATTTATTCCACATTAAAACTCTGTGTGAGAGAGGAGGAAGAGGAGGAGGAGGAGAGAGAGAGCAAGAGAGAAAGTGAGAGAGAGACAGAGAGGGAGACAGAGAGAGGGAGAGAGAGAGGGGAGGGAGAAAGAGAGAGAGAGGAAGAGGGAGAGATGAAGAGAAGGGGCTGAGAGAGGGAGAGAGAGAGATAGAGAGAGAAAAAGTAAGAGAGAGACAGAGAGAGGGAGGGAAAGAGAGGGGAGGGAGAAAGAGAGAGAGAGATAGAGAGAGAGAGAGAGAGAGAGAGAGAGAGAGAGAGAGACAGAGAGAGCACTCTTGGACAATTATGGGATAATTATACAATTGGCTTAATGTACCAGGTGAGGTTGTGATCCAAGTTGTGTTCTCTTCTCTTTAGAGGCTTTAGTGTTCACACCTCATGTGCACTGTGGGCACACTGCCTGCGTACACGACTCCATTTCACAGCGTTTACGCAGCATTCACATTTAAGGAGCGTTCTGTGTGGAATGCTCAAATCTACAGGGGTGGTGGTAATGCGCTAAGCTAACGTGAAACCATGTTGCATGAGCGTTCTGCGTGGAACGTTTGAATCTGTGGTTCTGTGTGTCTCAGTAGATAGAGCATGACATTAACATCATTTTACATATTAGGCATTTAGCAGACGCTCTTATCCAGAGCGACTTACACAATTTACATTCCTTTACATACAATCCATTTATACAGCTGGATGTTTTACTGACGCAATTCAGGTTAAGTACCTTGCTCAAGGGTACAACGGCAGTGTCCCACCTGGGAATCGAACCTGCAACCTTTGCATTACAAGCCCAGTTCTTTAACCATTATGCTAACAACGCTTAGGTTGTGGGTTCGATTCCCAGGTGGGGCCGAAAAATGTATGCGTTTACTACTGTAAGTCACTTTGGATAAAAGTGTCTGGTAAATGGCATATATATATATATATCATATTTATATATGGTAGTGTGCTAAGCGAACGTGAGACCAGGTTGCGTGAGCGCTGGGCTACAGTAGGGCGACGCGGGCGTGTGGAGGTTTGACGGTGGGGGCTCACCTCCTGGGGCAGCTCCAGGTGCGAGCGCTCGTCCTGGCCGTTGGAGTGCAGGCCCATGAGGTAGGGCACGGGCGCATCTAGGAAGTGCAGAAGCGAGGCGGGCAGGATGGGCACGTACACGTGCTGCCACTGGAAGGGGAACATCAACGCCGTGACGCTCTCCGCCACCGTCATCAGCCTCTGGTAATCTGGAGGAGAGAAACCACACAGAACCACTCAGTCACCACACAGAGACACTCAGTCACCACACAGAGCGACTTACTCACCACACAGACCCACTCACACAGATCCACTCAGTCACCACACAGACCCACTCACACAGATCCACTCAGTCACCACACAGACCCACTCACTCGCCACTCACACAGAGCCACTCAGTCACCACACAGAGTCACTCAGTCACCACACAGAGCCACTCACACAGATCCACTCAGTAACCACAGAGCCACTCACACAGAGCCACTCAGTCACTCACACAGAGCCATGTCAATCCCCCCCCTCGTATTGTGAGCTCGCTGCCATAGCCCTGAGACCGGCAGTGACAAAGGCGAAGTATCGAGTCGGCACTCGCCAAGCCGTTGACTGTAACACAGAGCCACCGGTACACAGAGCCACTCCTATACGCAGCGACCTCATATCGGCTTCCCTCCCCCCTCCCTGGGGCGGATAATCGCTAGACCACCCGGCCTTTTTTTATTTCTTAAACCTTTTCTTTGTGTGAACTTGTGTTCCTGCCGTTTCCCCTCTGTGACACGCCTCTAGTGTATTTTTATCTCTGCGTTTGTGCTGAACAATGCATGACAGCGTCAAACAGACTCAAACAGCGGGTGCATACGATGCTAGCGCTAACTTTACTGCGGGCACTGCAGACGCAGGGCTGGGTGGTAAACGTCCAGCGTACATTCCACCGGTCGCTCGATGAATAAATCCTTGCGGTCGCCCGCAATGTAATCAGACTCGATCAACAGGGGAGTGCAGAAGCTGGCAGGCAGAGAGAGGCTTTCCGCTGAGATCAATGGTGCCTTCAAAGCACAGATGAATCTCGGTATTCCACTGTGTGTGTGTGTGTGTGTGTGTGTGTGTGTGCTCGCCTCGCCTCAGCTCCACACCAGCAGTGACACATCACATGCCTTTTCCCCGGGGTGATATTACATGCATTAATGCAGCATTTGTAGAGTGTATAACAAGAGTTCCAGAGTTACTGATATTTATTGCTTTGCACCTCTGCTGTAAGACCACATGCATACACACGCGCGCGCTTTCACACACACACACACACACACACACACACACACACACACACACACACACACACACACACACACACACACACACACACACACACACACACAAAAACACACATACCCACAAACACACACAAACACATTAACACACACAAACACACACACACACACACACACACACACACACACACACACACACACACACACACACACACACACACAAACACACACTCATACTTTTCTCCCATCTAAACGAGACTGTTTGCAAAGTGCAACTGCTGCGTTTCTCTGTGTAATCTCAAGACTACTCCTCCTTCTCTGTTTTCCTGTCGTCCGTCGAGCCTGCTCTCCCTCTCAGCCTACTTCACTTCCGGTGGTGACAGAGACCGCCGGTCGGGGTCAGGAATACTGATCCATTTCGCTTGCAGTGACGGAGTAAACAACAGACCCTTTCAGAGCGTGAGCACAGCGCGACGGACTCGCTAACCGCACAAACATGGAGGCCCGTCCAGCAGCCCGTCTGGAACCTCCTCCAGCTGAGAACACAACATGCCAGGGGGCGACGGATAGCGTAGCGGTCTAACGCACCGTATCTTGGCTGGTCGGATACGAGTGTGCACTGCCTGTCAGGGACACGGTTCGAAACTTGCATCTCTACCAGACCGGCCCCGGTCGTCAGCCCCGATTGGGGGCGGCGTTTGGCTGTCCGCCCAGGGGGAGGGGGGGGGTCCGCCGTGAAGCACGTAAGGGAGTCTCCAGAACATAGGTGGACGAATTCCGCCTCAAAGGAAGCGGAGGGCTGGCGGATGGCCCAGCGGTCTAGTGCACCGCGCTTTGGAGCGGTGTGCGCTGCCCGTCAGAGACGCGGATCGAAACCCGCGTTTCTACCAGACCGGCCCTGGTCGTCAGCCCGATCGGAGGCGGCATTTGGCTGTCCGCCTCCGGGGGGGGGGAGGGAGAGCGGCACGAGTCCGCCGAGGAGAAGGTTAATGGAGTCCGTGGAAGATCTCCGTCTCGAAAGAAGGCGGGGAAATAGGTCCAGGAATACGAATCTCGTTCCCGGAGGACGGGCGGCGGACTCGTGAGGGTGGGGAATTGAAAATAAAATAGAGGGTATAATTGGCTACTAAATTGGGAGAAAAACGGGGGGAAAAAAATCAGAAATAAATGTAAAAAAAAAAAAAAAAAAAAGGAAGCGGAGTTCGCTGTCCTCTGAGAATTAGCTTGGCTCGTAGGGACGAGCAGTGGACTCGTATGGGGAAGGTAAATCGAAACAAATAAAGGGTGTAATTGGCTACCAAACTGGGAGAAAAAGGGGAAACAAATAAAAAAACTAAAACATTAGAAACAAATAAAAAAACAGCATGCCAGTGCCTCACATATCGGATTAACGGAAAACAGGGATGTTCAGTGCTGGTGCAGCCTCAGCATAAAGTCAGTCAATCATTCTACGTTGTGATAGGCTCCCCAGTCTCATTCTGTGTTGTGATAGGCTCCCCAGTCTCATTCTGTGTTGTGATAGGCCCCCCGGTCTCATTCGGCACTGTGATAGGCTCCCCCGCCTCATTCTGCACTGTGATAGGCTCCCCAGTCTAGTTCTGCGGTGTGATAGGCCCCCCCGGTCTCATCCTGTGCTGTGATAGGCTCCCCCGCATCATTCTGCACTGTGATAAGCTCCCCGGCCTCATTCTGCACTGTGACAGGCTCCCCAACCTCATCCTGTGCTGTGATAGGCTCCCCAGTCTAGTTCTGCGCTGTGATAGGCTCCCCAGCCTCATTCTGTGCTGTGATAAGCTCCCCAGTCTAGTTCTCTGCTGTGACAGCTTCCCCGGCCTCATCCTGCGCTGTGACAGGCTCCTCAGTCTAGTTCTGTGCTGTGACAGCTTCCCCGGCCTCATCCTGCGCTGTGATAGGCTCCCTCAGCCTCATCCTGCGCTGTGATAGGCTCCCCAGCCTCATTCTGCGCTGTGACAGGCTCCCCAGCCTCATTCTGCGCTGTGATAGGCTCCCCAGGCTAGTTCTGCGCTGTGATAGGCTCCCCAGCCTCATTCTATGTTGTGATAGGCCCCCCGGTCTCATCCTGCACTGTGATAGGCTCCCCGGCCTCATTCTGCGCTGTGATAGGCTCCCCAGTCTAGTTCTGCGGTGTGATAGGCTCCCCCGCATCATTCTGCACTGTGATAAGCTCCCCGGCCTCATTCTGCGCTGTGACAGGCTCCCCAACCTCATCCTGTGCTGTGACAAGCTCCCCAGTCTAGTTCTCTGCTGTGATAGGCTCCCCAGCCTCATTCTGTGCTGTGATAGGCTCCCCACCTCATTCTGCGCTGTGATAGGGTAGTTCTGTGCTATGATAGGCTCCTCGGCCTCATCCTGCACTGTGATAGGCTCCCCAGCCTCATCCTGCACTGTGATAGGCTCCCCAGCCTCATCCTGCGCTGTGATAGGCTCCCCGGCCTAATCCTGCGCTGTGATAGGCTCCCCAGAAGGAGCTCCCCAGCAGTTTGGGGTCAGCTGGGTCTATTTTAGGGCTTTGCAGCACAAAGAGGGGTCGCTATGTGGAACACTGTCACCGTAGCAGCAACATACCTCGAGGGGCCAATCACACGTGAGAGGGATATCGGTGAGGGACAGAGAGCTGTGAGGTGTGGATTACAGGTCTATTTTTAGCTCTGTCATTTCCTTACCAGCACAGGACAACCCCCTCCCCCTCCCCCTCCCTCCCCATTACCACAGCTTTATCTCACAACCCCCCCCCACAGCCTTAATTCCCCAAGAACGCTCTGCACACATTCTGCAGTGATGAGACTTCTGTCTGTACGGGGGGGCGGGTGTGGGGGTAGATGTGGGATCATGATGTCATTTCCAACCAATCATATTTATGCTGCATCAACCACCATCATCCTCTTCCACGGAGCGTTGCTTAGCAACACCACAGCAGTGCACCTGAGCAGCATCCCCCCCCCCCCCATCCTCCCAAAACACCCTCCCTCCCCCACTCTCCTCTCCCCTCCCCCTCCCCCCAAAAGTGTTTTGTGAATAATTCGCCCTTCCTCCTCGCAATCAAAATAGGTACAAGCTGTCCCTCAGCCTCTCCAAAAACCTCAAACAACCTTCCCGGGAGAGGAACTCGAAATCCCTCTCAAAAGGAGCCCAGCCACAGGAGGAGTGAGGCTTCATATATAACAGCATGGCAAGGGGGTACTCTATTACATTACAGATAATAACATCAACGTATTTTCAAACATTACATAATTATCCCCCCAAGGACTCACACTAAATCCCTGTACTGCTGCTTCAGACAGCACCACAATATTTTTGAGCGATTCACTTTTAGAATCTAATTAATTAATTTGGCCTCATCTACGCGGACAACAAAAAATCCAAGCCACTTGTGTTTAACTTTCCCCTGCCCTAAAGAACACCTTCACGACAAGGTGGTGAATTTTTGTCAAGGTTGTAGCAGGGAGATATAAGCACTGCCCTCGATGGTGTTTCGGCCATTCTTCAGCAGAGAGAGAATAATCGAATAATAATGATGATAATCGAATAATAATAATCGAATAATACTAATAATAATAACAATAATAATACTATTACAATTTGGGACATTTAGCAGACACTCTAATCCAGAGCGATTTACAACAAGTGAATTTCACTAAGTGGGGTGACACAGCACATCCACATAACTAGCCAGTACCGGAGATAATAACACAATTAATGAATAAAGCGCCTTTCCGGACCCATGGTTTAACGAGGACTTGTGTAAGCGGGGGAAGGGAGTGTGCATAATTGGCCAGGCGTTTGCCAGAGAATCTCGTGAAGCACCTGCCTCTTTTAGGACACGTTAAATTAAATCTGTCTCTCCGGTTGCCAGATCACAGAGTGTGCTCCATTTAATTCCCCCGTCAGTGGGGGGATTTTAATTCCCCTATCAGCGGGGGATATACTCATCCATGAGCGTGGCCAGGCATCCTCACCGCCGGCCTTGGGTTTAACGAAAGCGAGTGAGGAAACAAAGCAGGCTGCTCCAGCCGAGGACAACAAAGAGCCCTTCCCCAGTGAGCTGTGGAAACAATACACCAGTTTATTTGTTTTTCCTCAGACTAACACGGCCAGGGAAAACAGGGGCCTGTCAATCAAACATAGCCAGCACACAACACAGGAAGAGACCATTTTGGCTTTCCTGCTTCTTTCTGGAACAAGTTCTTTTAAAATAGTGTTTCAGATTTTTCCCAGTTTTTCTCCCCAATTTGGAAGCCAATTATACCCTCTATTTATTTTGATTAACCCTCCCCCACGAACCCTTCCCCATGAACTCTCTACGGGGCAAGCTACTCTCCGAGGCCGGCGATGATCCGCCTCGTTCTGAGACAGAACTCACCGACCCCCTTTCTGGAGACACCCTTACGTGCTTC
Source organism: Aldrovandia affinis (assembly GCA_029706075.1). NCBI lineage: Eukaryota > Metazoa > Chordata > Actinopteri > Notacanthiformes > Halosauridae > Aldrovandia > Aldrovandia affinis. The sequence goes on from JAINUG010000104.1 coordinate 2,808,427, forward strand.
ACATCGAGTTTGTCCCGACCACCCTCCCCCCTTCCCCTGGGGCAGACAGCCAAATGCCGCCCCTGTTCAGGGCTAACAGCCAGGGCCAGTCTGGCAGAGATTCGCCAGAAGTTTCGAGCCATGTCCCTGATAGTCAGCTCACACTAGTACAGGACCAGCCAAATACGGGTGCGTTACACCACTACGCTATCCGCCAGCCCCTCTGAAACAAGTTATTTGCGAACACGATGAATGCAGAAGGCCTGTATTATTCGGACGTCCGGTCTCTTTGATTCCGTCGTTTGACCTGCGGTAGATTTTAGCAGTAGCGGATTTAATGGGGCACGCTGCATGAAAAATCTATTAAAGCATATGACGCATATTCGCACAGTACAACAAAAACATCTAGAAGATTCTCAGTAAGATCTTTTGTATCTCTCTTTCATAATATCTACACTACAATGACATCATTATTTGTGGACCACAAAAACTAAACTGTGGTAGAAAGCCTGCGGAACACTGGGGGCATCTCTGGTGCAGACATTCAAATGTGAAAAAGGAGTTTTTAAAATCTTCACTCAAACACACACATCTACTCCAGCGAATGAGAGAGGCAGGTTAAAGATAACGACTCACATTGGTGGCTGACCTACAGTACACTACCAATTCCAGGACCTTTCAAGTCCTTTCGAGGTCCAATGCCCCCATATTCGAGTACCCATAGAAGCTGTACAGCAGTAAATATGAGAAAGCAATATGAAAATGACCTCATTATCCCTGAAAATGACCTCATTATCCCTGAAAATGACCTCATTATCCCTGAAAATGACCTCATTATCCCTGAGAATTAGCTCATTATCTCTGAAAATTAGCTCATCATCTCATTATAAAATGAATGCTTTCCCAAGATCAGCTCTTTTAAATAAAAAATTCCCCGTTTTTCTCCCAATTTTTTTTCTTTTTTTTTCTTCTTCTTCTTCATTTTCAAGAACGTTCAATACCTACCCAGCTAGCAAGCACACAGCGGCCCAGTAGCCATCGGTCTGCCAGCGTTTTACAGTGGGTCAGAGTGAGGCCGTCAAGATGAGGTTCAGCTGGTCACATGGTCGTGTCCCATGGTCAAAGAGCAACATGCCTCTAGGCGATTGGTTACTCGGTCACGCTGAATGACCAATGGCCGCTCATCCCAGTCATGACTCTTCTCTGTCCTGGCACCACTATGGGGGAATGAACTCCCCACGGACGTCAGGACAGCCGAATCTCTGCCCATCTTCCACTGCAGGCTAAGAATGCATCTCTTTAGACTGCACCGTAGCTCTTAACTCACCCATCCCAAATATACAAACTACAGGGCCTTACAGGGTGGTGTAGCGGTAAGCTGTAGCTTACGGTGTAGCGGTGTAGCTGCCCACTGCAACTGGGGCTCGATTCCACTTCGCACCAGTTTCGGCTCTGGGCGGGAGTGCCACCAGGGGGCGGCAATTGGCTGTCCGCCCCAGGGAGGGGGGGAGGGAAGCCGTTGTTAGTTTGCTGCATATGAGTGGCCCTGTGTGTATACCGGAGTTATGGTGACGGCTTGGTGAGTTCCGGCTCGGAGGAGGCGGTACATCACCTTTGTCACTGCCGGTTTCAGAAGCAGAAGTCCTAAAGCAAAAAAAACCTACTACTACTTATTTAATTCTTATCATATTCAACTTGCTTTATCCCACTTTAGCACCAGTGTTGTATAAGGCTGTTTACTTGGGGAAGGGATGCGCTTAGTTGTATAGTTTTTTACCTACTTGAGCTGAATGCACTTTCTGTAAATTGCTTTGGATAGAAGCGCCTGCCGAATGACCGTGAGGTGATGTAATGTAAGCCACAAGGCAGAGCGCGTTAAACGCAACTACGCAGCCGGCTGCAATGCATTCTGGGGGACTACAGTGGGCTGCTAGCGGCCGGTCAAATTGAGGCAACAGTCAGTGAACGGTTAGAGTGACGATTCGCTAAATGCTGGCGTGCCAACATTGGTGTGCCTGATTGGTGCGGTTCTGTGGTTCTGTGTGGCTCAGTAGGTAGAGTGTGGCGCTGACAACGCTTAGGTTGTGGGTTTGATTCCCATTGGGGACCACATACACTGAAAAATGTATGCATTCACTACTGTAAGTCACCGAAATCCCCGGTGACGGTGAAAGAGCTCGCAGTGCATGCTGGGAGACTGACGTTGGGAGTAGAGCAGGATCTGGATCTCCAGCAGGGCGCAGGTGAAGAGCTGCAGCAGGTTCTCCACGCCCAGCAGCTCCAGGACATCCCGCAGGGGGAAGTCGAAGAGGGGCAGCTCGGCCGGGCCGGGCCGCTGGCACACGATGGGCCCGTAGACGCCGGAGAAGCGCAGCGAGCGGCCCGCGGGCGGGAGGGGCACCTCGTACAGGACGTTGTAGACGTAGCTCTCGAGGGGCAGGGGCGGGGGCCGGGGGGCGGAGACGGCGCGGTGCAGCTGCTCCAGGGCCTGGCGGCAGGCGTGGGGGAAGGCCAGCGGCGCCATCAGGCACACGCACTTGGAGACGTAGAGCGTGTCGCGGGCGATGTCGTAGGAGTCGAGGCGGCGCAGGCGGGCGAGGGAGAGGCCGTGGCGCCGCTCGGCGTTGTGCATGTGGTACAGCGTCTGCATGGCGCTGCAGATCTGCGCGCTCGTCACGCGCTCGTAGAACGTGAGCGCGAAGCCGTAGCAGCGGGAGCCGTCCTCGCGCGTGATGATGAAGGAGTGGAACTGGGGATCGCGAGGGTCCGCCTGCGTGCGGAACGACAGGCCTTTCGGCATGCAGAGCTGAGAGAGGGAGAGAGGGAGGAGAGAGGGAGAGGGAGAGGGAGAGAGAGAGAGAGAGAGAGAGAGAGAGAGAGAGAGAGAGAGGGAGTGAGTATTTCATTAATTGGATAATTGATTCATAATTAATTGATTCTATCATAATGTGTAAGTTATTATGTTATGCAAAAAACAAAAAGGAAAATTGTATGCTATGCTTTGGCAATATTTACGCTTTGTATTTCATGCCAATAAAGCACATTCAATTGAACTGAATTGAGAGGGGAGTGGAAGGAGAGGGGAGAAGGGTTGTTCCCTCAGCAGCTGGCTGACAAACGCTCTGAGCTCTGAGCTCCGGGGCTCCGGGTTCGAGCCCCAGCCAGGTGGCAGCTGACAGGAGCACGTGACCCCAGTGACAGCGCAACGTGAACCTCAGAGGACATTGCTAACGTACGCTCCCACGCAAACTCTCCAGCCAATCAGCGCAGTGCACAGACCTGGCGAGCGCTGGGTATGCTCACCATGCCCACGGCGTCCTGGTCAAACGGGCTCCACTCCACATTCTCAGGGTAGTGAGCAAGAACTTTGGACTTAAACGTCCTCCGCAAGGGACTCTGCTCAAAGTTCTCACCTGGAGAGAGGGAGAGAGAGAGAGAGAGAGAGAGAGAGAGGGGGAGAGGGGGAGAGAGAGGGAGAGAGGGGTGGGAGAGGGAGAGAGGGAGAGAGAGAGAGAAGAGAAAGAGAGAGAGAGAGAGAGAGAGAGAGAGAGAGAGAGAGAGAGAGAGAGAGAGAGAGGGAGGGGGAGAGAAAGAGGGGGGAGAGAGGGAGAAGAATCATTAGGAGCTGAATGAGGGAAGATGACAAGCAGATGTGAATGATATCCAATCAGAAACAGGCTGAGGCTCAAGACACCCTCCACAGGAAACAGGAAGATCAGCCGAGCTGTCCTGCTATGCGTGTTTAAAGACACAGGTTAACAAAGTGGCTCAGGATGACTGCTTTCACAAAAGTGCACTCAATAAATGTGATAAGTATCTCTCAACACCACTGCTTTAATTGGGCTGAATCACCGACATGTCGAGCTTTGCCCAGATCCGTACACCATAGCCACAGGTGAACACACAGAAGCAGCATTTATAACAATAAACAGGAAAAAACAAACAAACCAGACAATCGAGTAAAATCACACCGACCCGCGGAAACCAAACAGACACCGAGTGTGGATCAGAGGCGGGGTCGCAGAGACAGAGACAGAGTCGGTGATTGGTTCAGGAAGAAGAGGGGGCGGGGGTTAAACGCGGGACAAGCATAAGACCAGAATCAGCATGGTTTTATATTGCCAGCAGGGGGCGGTGTTTTACAACGACGGACTGGCTTGTTGATCAGTTAGCTTATGGAGGGAGGGGGAGGAAGGTGAGGATGAGGATGAGGAGGAGGAGGAGGAAGAGCAGGAGGACAAAAGCTCCCAGAATTCCCTCCACCGGTGCGCAAAGAGCACAACTGGGAAACGGAAAGGCCAAGCAGTGCTGTGAAAGAAGGGGGCCTAAGGTTAAAGGTTAAAGGTGAAGTGGACAGGTGATGTCATAAAGGGTCACGAGGGTTACCTTCGTCTTCGCTCACTGACATTCGTCCAGCTCCATCTCTGACTTTAGAAGCCGTTATATACTGGCATAAAGCTACACGACAGACAAAACAACAGTTAATCACATGACCGGGCCCACGGCCCACACCCCACACCCCCCTCCCCCACTCCTCACAGTGTAGGGGCCCAATGCCGCCCATGCAGAGGACGAGATGCGATTTGAGATGTGATTGACCTGTTTTCAATTTTACAGTGCGTGTGAGCGAACCCAAACCCCAAACCTCCTGTGTGGTTCTGTGTGGCTCAGTAGGTAGAGTGTGGTTCTGTGTGTCTCAGTAGGTAGAGTGTGGTTCTGTGTGGCTCAGTTGGTAGAGTGTGGTTCTGTGTGGCTCAGTTGGTAGAGTGTGGTTCTGTGTGGCTCAGTAGGTAGAGTGTGGTTCTGTGTGGCTCAGTAGGTAGAGCGTGGTTCTGTGTGTCTCAGTAGGTAGAGCGTGGTTCTGTGTGGCTCAGTAGGTAGAGCGTGGTTCTGTGTATCTCAGTAGGTAGAGCGTGGCTCTGTGTGGCTCAGTAGGTACAGCGTGGTTCTGTGTGGCTCAGTAGGTAGAGCCTGGTTCTGTGTGGCTCAGTAGGTAGAGCCTGGTTCTGTGTGGCTCAGCAGGTAGAGCATGGCACTGACAACTCTTGTTGTTCTGAGTTCAATTCCCATTGGGGACCACATATACTGAAAAATGTATGCATTCACTACTGTAAATTGCTTTGGATAAAAGCGTCTGCTAAATGGCACATATTATATTAACCCTAACCCAAACCCTAACCCCTAAACCCTAACCATAGCCCAAACAGTCAGTTACGATGGTCAATTCCGCACATTTGACGTCATGCGTACTTCACATATCAGTCATCTGCATGGGGGGCATCTGCGCCACTCCTCCTCACAGTACTGCTCGCCCGGCTGCCATGGCAATGCTCTTCCAGAAACGTTGAGAGAACGTTTTACTGTGGCTCAACTGAGAAGGGGAAGGGCAGTCCAGAAACGATGTGCTTTAAAGCGGCTGTGCTTTAAAAAGGGCTTCTGTTGATAGCAATTAATAAAAATTCTGTAACTTTGCTTCCCTCTTAAAAAAAACATCTTAATCTTAATCCCTCCTTGGCGGTTTGGGTTGTCTTTTCTGGGTTGGATTATATTTTTTTATCAGTTTGAAATGCAGAATGCTAATAACAAGAATATGAGTTATTACACCAGCTGGTATAGTGGGAAGAGACGCAAGCAGACAGTGATGAGGGTGACATCATTTAAAAAACATTTGAGTCTAGAGAAAGAAAAACTTCCCCCAAAAGTCAGCATTTGAAAAACAGTATTGAGTTTCCTCTTAAAGGGCACCAGTGTTTTTCTCTGAAAAATGATCGCCTCACAATCAGTTTCACATGGATGTGACTGCAGCTTTAAATTAACTTGAACTTGAAAAACAGATGTGGCCTATTTAAAACAGTGTAGTGTAGTGTACTGGTTCGGGATCTGGGCTTGTAACCCAAAGGTTGCAGGTTTGATTCCCAGGTGGGGCACTGCCGTTGTACCCTTGAGCTAGAGGTACTTAAGCTGAATTGCGTCAGTAAATATCCAGCTGTATAAATGGATTATGTGTAAGAAATATTATGAACTGTGTAAGTCACTCTGAATAAGAGCGTCTGCTAAATGTAAAACGTTGTTTTTGGAGGTTCTTGTACAGTCTATTTAAATGACGTTTGTGAGACTGCTTGTGAGAAGCTAAGACAGTCACTCCAATACAGCACAGGTAAGCCGGACAGGTAAAGCAGTCACTCTGATACAGCGAGACCAGCTTTGTCCTTTCAAACTGCTCTCTGTCACTGCTCTCTGTAAGTACTGACCAGGATCGGTCACCCCCAAACCGCTTTTTTAATTTAATAAAAAAACATATTTGTTTAAGATTTTTTCCTGTTTTTCTCCCAATTTAGTGGCCAATTTATGTATTTCGATTTGTCCTCCCCACATAAACTCGCCACCTGTCTCTACAGGGCAAGATAATTCTCAGAGGGCAGCAAACTCTCAGGTGACAGACAAATGCCACCCCCGATTGGGGCTGATGACCAGGGCCAGTCTGGCACAGTCAGGTTTCAAACCGCGGAACCGCTTGGATAGCTTAAGGGCTCTCCGTTTCCCTGACAAGACAAGACAGCTTACCGTCCGCTCAACAGCCATCATCCTGTAAGGAACCCGGGTGCAGAGACGGGAACTTTGTTTAACAGAAAGATCTTAGCAAAGGCGAGGGAGGGTGCCAGCTTGAGCGCAGCCGTAAGTCTCACAGTGTCCCTCCCGAAGACCATGTTCTTCAGAGTTCGAGAGAAAAACAAGGTGACGCAAAAATAATAAATAGGCCTCTTAGTTTAGTCGATCACAAGGTGACAAAATGATTAAAAAACTAGTGGTGGTTTCAGGCAAGAGAGCATAAAAGCCATGAATAATGGAGGTTATTGATCTATGAGTGGTAGTGTTTGGTCATACTAGCGGTCAGAGCTATGGGATGAGAACTCTCCCAGGGTCCCGTGGGGGGCTTCTCCCAGGGCCTGGGGGGGCAGGGGGATAAACCAGGCCGAATTCACAGCCTGACCTCCCCGTCTCCCTGTCAACGGTAGGGTGATCTGTCCTTATAACCGCATTAGCACTTAGCGCTGCGCTCATCACCCCGACCCAGATCCTGACTCATCACTGCCTGGCAACCGGCCCCTCCTACACAATCGGCCCCCACCCCAATGACACACGTCAGCCAATCGGATGTGTGCGTTCGTCTGGTGTTTACCTCACACTACAGAAAGACCCATCTCTCCACGTACAGCGTTGGGGTGTGGGTGTGTGTGTGCATGCCTGTCTGTGTGTGTGTGTATGGGGGGGGAGGGTATGTGTGTGAGTGTGCATGCATGTGTGTGTGTGTGTGTGTGTGTGTGTGTGTGTGCATGTGCATGCATGCATGTGTGTGTGTGTGTGTGTGCATGCAAGGTGTGGCTGCCACTAACAGACCAAATGGAACACTCTCTAAAAAAATCTGAATTCAATTCCACTTCAAATTGTCACCAATGCCATGAACTCATAAAGCATGGTGATTCACAGAGCTAAAAATAACTGTATTATCATCACGTAACAAACGCAAAGCGTCCACTCAAAAGTGTATGTGATAAACCTCTCCCAATCCAATCACCAGTCCCTGCTGTACACTCTCCGGTGCTGTGGAGTTCAATGGATAAAAGGACATGTGACAGGATATACTGTAGCAGCGACTTCTCAGTTCCACGGGGCAAAGTCAAACTCAGGAGTACATCCTGCAAACAGAAGGAGTCCCACGCTTTAGCCTGAGAGCGTAATTCAATTTAAAACATTTTACTTCGGCCTCCTGGGTGGTCTAGCGGTTACAACGTTCGATGATGCCCACTGCGACCGGGGTTCGATTCCATCGGCCACGCCAGAGTCGGCTCTGGCCGTGAGTGCCACTAGGGGGCGGCAATTGGCTGTCCGCGCCAGGGTGGAGGGAGGGAAGCCAATATGAGCTCGCTGCATATAGGAGTGGCCCTGTGTGCATACCGTAGTTACAGTCGACAGCTTGGCAGGTTCTGGCTCAGAAGAGGTGGGGCCCAGCCGCATGTCACTGCCGGTATCAGCACTACGGCAGCGAACTCGTGAGATATACGAGGGAGTGGGACTATTGATGTGAAAAGGAGGGTATAATTGGATAAAAATCCAAAACATCAGAAAAAAACATTAAAATTCTCTAAACTCAACAGCTGCAGTCCACCTTTAGCCTGATACACAAACGTTCAGACAAAACAAACATTCGTCCCTCTTATAGTTCTGTTTGTGTCTGCGGTCCCTCAGAAAACTGGAGATGCACACAGCTGCTGCCCAGACACAATATTTACACACAGAAACAGCAGCAGCAGCAGCAGCAGCACAGGAGGGGAAGAGTGAAAAGGGAAGGTGGTCTCTAATTGATTTAAAAGCTAAGAGGAAACGCAGATGGGTACTGTGTGGCCCATCTGCGATCCACACGTGGTCCAAACAGGTGCATCGGTACCACAGGGACTGCTGGAAAACGGGCTGTTATGTAAAAAAGTGTAGATTTATGCTCGTGTTTTGTGCAAGTTTTTTTTTTTGTATGGCCACACAAACTCATTAGTCACCCGGCCCCCTCTCTGTGTGAGAGAGAAAGAGAGAGATGGAGACAGACAGAGAAACAGTGAGACAGAGAGAGGGATAGACAGACAGAGTTGTTGCCACAGAGAAGGAGAGAGAGACATGCACATCTCATGTATTTATGCACATCTTGTAAGTCGCTCTGGATAAGAGCGTCTGCTAAATGCTTAAAATGTAAAATGTAAATGAGACCGAGAGAGACACAGAAAGAGAGAGAGAGAGAGAGGGAGGGAGGGAGAGAAAGGGGGGGAGGACTATCATCCTCAGAGTGCAGGACGCCAGAATGAGGGCTTGTGGGAAACATCAGAAGTTACACGCTCGTCGTTCCGTCAGCGTCCCGTTATGTGTCCCGCCCACCTCACGCCTTGCTTATCAGCGGGGGGGGGGGGGCATCACCACGGAAACAGCCAATCCCCCCCACTGCTCCAATACCACAGTGTCCTGCAGGCCTGAGTCTCGATAAGAAAGTGTCGTTCGGGTGGGGGGAATACGCTGAAGTAGTTCAGGGTGAGAATGTGACGACATGTTTC
>JAINUG010000104.1:2822500-2852500 GCA_029706075.1 Aldrovandia affinis
AAGTGAAAAGTGCTACTGATAGTGGTGTTAAGAAGCCTAAGCGTATTACAGTAGAAACGAAGAAGGAAATAATAGCTATTAGGTTTTATTTGAGTATTAATGTATTTTTCTATAATTAAGGTTATCTTTAATTACTTTCTATATTTTTGCCACACATAAACCCATAAAAAAGTTTTTAAAAAGTGTTTCTGGGGCTGGAGAACGAATTAATTGGATTTACATTCATTTCAATGGGAAATATTATTTCGGTTCGCGAGCATTTCGGTTCGCGAACAGAGTCAACGAACGAATTAAGTTCGTGGGCCGAGGTGCCACTGTACGTAAGTAAGCACAGGCACTTGAAAAATTTACCTAAGTACAGTAATAAGTAAAAGTACAGTAAATGTATGTTGTTAGTGTCCACCACTGCATGTAACTGTGTGAATACCTTTTCAATGTCATTTTTTCAATACAAACTTTACGACTATGGTGCATATTTTTGCATGTACTGAAAACATGTATTCGTTCCGCTTTTGTTCAGCATGTTCTTTACAGGGTCTCACCATCTATAAACAAGCAGAAAGGCTGTTCTCTTCTGTTCAGGGGGGTTAGGCATTTCCCCAGACTCTCAAACAGCTGCAGGGTGGATTCACATCCATTCTACGACTTTATTGGAAAAGAAAGGGGGGTGGGGAGAACGGTCATATTAACAACAACAAAAAGCTTTTTGTGCAAAATGAGATAGAGATCAAGCAGCAGAAATGAAGAAGTGGACGGTGGCTACCTCAGGCCTTTGTGAGACCAATGTCAATAAATAAATAGTAATGAATAAATAAATCCTTTATTTAAACTGGGAAATCTGCTGAGTTCTCTTTTTAAGAGAGAGCCCGGTGAACAAAGACAACAAGGACAAAGTAAAACTGTACAATACAATTCCTTTCGACAACAAGACAGCGATTCTATAGATAAATAAAGTAAAATGAAATGAAATAAAATGAAAGGAAGGAAAGGAAAATGGGATGAGACAAACAGAGAGTGCCGGTCTCTCTGCGCCCCTCTAACATTAACATTTAGCACAGGGGGTGGGCCTGTGTGGGCCGGTGTGGGTGCAGGCTTTTGTTCCAGCCGAGCAGTAGCTCACCTGATTTGACTAATCAGCTAATCAAAGTCTTCAATCAGGGCTTTGATTAGTGGAATCAGGTGTGTCACTGTTCAGTTGGAACAAAAGCCTGCACCCACACCGGCCCACACAGGGTAAGATTGCCAACCCCTGATTTAGCAGATGCTTTTATCCAAAGCGACTGACAGTAGTGAATGCATACATTTTTCAGTATATGTGGTCCCAATGGGAATCGACCCCACAACCTAAGCATTGTCAACACCATGCTCTACCTACTGAGCCACACAGAACCACGCTCTACCTACTGAGCCACACAGAACCACGCTCTACCTACTGAGCCACACAGAACTACGCTCTACCTACTGAGCCACACAGAACCACGCTCTACCTACTGAGACAGACAGAACCACGCTCTACCTACTGATGTGCATACGGAGGGTTGTGCATTTTTACAGAGGGGTATTTCTGCTTCCTGCAACCAAGGCACACTGCACAGGCATGGCCGTATCTACCGCTGAGGTCACCGAGGTCATGACCTCTGAGTCTAAGTTGTATTTTTGTTTACATACTGATTCAGTGCAATGCTGAATATAAGTGGTGAGCTACTGTACATAAAATGACTTCATTTCGGTATAGCAAAGATTTTGTACAACGCCAAGATTACCCCTTGCTCGTCTGATCACCGTTCTGTGTGTGTGTATGTGTGAGTGTGAGTGTATGTGGTGAAGTGGACCCATCCTGAGCAGGCGGATCTCGTCATTACTACAAAATCTTGGCTCAGTAAAGATGACACTAAATGTCATATATTATTATGACGCAGTGACGCTTGGGACGACTTTGCTGCACAGCAGGAGTTGTAACTCAGACTGCTGATGTGAAGCTAAGCGAAGCATGATGTAGGTGTAGAGATCTCTCACATTACAAAAAAGGTTGACTGCTTGTATTATAACCAGATTAATGCTATGCATCTCCAGAGAGCATCTATCGATAGCTACTTTGTGTGTCGTTTTGTGTAGTCGTTAGCCAAACGTAGCTGTCTCTGTCTAGCTGACTGTTACACAAATCACTTTTTAGTCAGACTTTACAGTGGCGATAGGATAGTTTAGGCTGACGTTAGCTAACATAGCATACATTGACAGTGGTGATGAGGCCCAAAGCTAGCTACATTTTAGTGTACATTTCCAGTGGCCATTCATAAAATGACATGACATTCTACTACCCTTGTAGTGAATTAGCTACACTAATTACATAAAATATTTCTTCGTGACAAACCCCCCTAGAGGGGCTAGGTCTCATGATCTCATGACCCTCCCACTACTCTCTCCTCACTGTGCACTCTCAAAAATACAGGTACAGTTAGGGTACCTTTTGTTCCTCAGGGTACAAATGTCTTCATTGTACCTTCAAAGGTACACAAAAGATCCTTTGTGGTACGGTTTTGTGCCTTTTTCTAGTGAAGAAGGTACAAATTGAGTAAAGGTACAGATATGTACCCAGGTAGGGTAATGCATCCCTATTCACACTGGAAACCATATTGGAATAAAAATGAGGCTTGTGCTGCAAGCAACATTTTTTTCTCTCGCAAGAGTAACTAAAGGTAATTCAGTACCCTACAGGGGTACTGCCACAGTGACCAGCATTCAGGTACAACATGGTATCTGAGAGAGTGTTTGAACGTCATGGTTGATTTGACTTCTGTTACATAGCTTGGAGGTCCCCTCAAAAGTAGGGTGAGAATCCATCAGCGCTCATGACATGGTGTGTTAACTATTACCCATAGTCCCACTGAACAGTGTTTCTGTTAAACTTATAATATAATAATATATGCCATTTAGCAGACGCTTTTACCCAAAGTGAATAACAGTAGTGAATGCATACATTTTTCAGTATATGTGGTCCCAATGGGAATCAAACCCACAACCTAAGCATTGTCAGCACCATGCTCTACCACACAGAACTTAGCGTTAGCCTAGCGTAGACCTTCGCACATGAACACCAATGTACCTCACAAGATTTCGTCTGTCCTGTCGCCGTACTCTTATCATGTTGCCATGAGGTCACCTATGGAGCGGCATTCCAGAGTTACACACCAGGGTGGGGCCTCAAGAGTCATTTACTCCTGCTTCTCCACACCAATTGGCTCAGACATGTAACACAAACCGTTTTGGGCCAATGAGAATCAAATGTGTCAGTAGAAGTAAAAGAAAATGTGTCCAGAAGCGTCCTTAAAGCAGAGTCCTCTCACGCCGAAACCAGAGAAGGAGGATCGGAGAGACTTGAGCAGTGACTTCACAACCCTGGGGGGGTTCTGGCTGTGCTCCAGCCCAACTGCCGACGCCATACTCAATCGGACTCGACCGAAGGTGTGTGCCTTTTGTAAACACTTTGCCGTGGGGCTTGAATGCCAAACTAACTGGTTCAGTGTGCGTTTTGCCTTTCACTGGGGGGAAACGCCACACGGCAGCACACCCACCCCCCCTCCCCGAGGGACTATGCGTGGAATGGGCGCTGGGGTTTCCTTTCAACTGTCAAACGCCATTATCCAAACCCCCAAACCCCTCTCAGAATGCACTCCTCTCCTCAGAGTGAGTCACAGCTTGCAGCAAGACCGCCCTTTGCTGGCGTTCAGCCGGTTATATCTTGCACCCGTTAGCTTCAGACGCACGAACCAGAAGCCCAGTTCTCCCTCCAAGGCATTCACACATATACGGCAAGACCGTACCACACTTCCGTCACGCAACCCCCTCCCCCCCCCCGCCCCGCCCCGCCCCCCCCGCCCCGCCCCGCCCCGCCCCCACCAGCACACCATCAAACTGTCTAGACGCCAGCAGGTAGACTTCATTCAGGGGAGATGAGAGAACATAAATCTCACGGGACATCTGGAAGGGAATGCTGTCCATCTGTGCTCCTGTGAAACCAGCCCCCAGCCTGATGGGGGGCCAGGGAGGGATATAACCAGCCAATATCAATTCTGCAGCTTTAAATGAGCACGTTCATGACGGTCCCTTATTTACATAACATCCCTGGACTGGCAACCAGTGGTGGACGCTAACAAAGTACATTTACATTTTTACACATTTACACTTGACTTTGACTTATTACTGTACTTAAGTACCTTTTTCAAGTATCTGTGCTTATTTCCATTTTTACTTTCACTCCCCTACATTTCAAAGGCAATGGGGTTAAATGTAGGACTTTTTATTTTGTTTACATTATTCACGCATCTGTACTTTTACTCAAGTAAAGGGTTTGTGTATTTCGTCCGCCACTGCTGGCAATCACCTTCTACTGACAAGGGCCGCCAGAGTTCCTCCTCTAAAGGTGCTGCCAAGCATCACAGATCAGCGTGCCCAAAAACCTGTCAGATCTGGACCCAATTAATTATGGAGAAAAATGATAAAAGTCTGCATAATTCAGTTAACACTCAAAGTGTGTAATATGTCCGTTTTAGGTAGGCCGTTTGTGACAGAGGTTGAGAACACAAGAAAGTCCAGACTGTCAGTCACTTGCAATCAACAATATGGAAAGGATGTGGGTGTTGTTTGTTTTTTTGGCTTTTCATCAAACAGAAGAACTGTGAGCAATGCAAACGCCTAACGATTTTGAAATGAAGCATTTTTAAATGCCGTCTAACTCGTTACAAAAGGACAACGAGAAACAGATGTGTTCTTCAGGCACTGTTCTACCGAAGCGCCATTCCACACCACGCCTCCTGCGGTCCTGCCCATCTCTGCACATGACAGCTATTGTTCCACCATGAAAACAGCAGTCAAACGGGACCGGTCTATTTCTGTCTCTTTCAGGCACGCACTCAACAACATATCAGCATGTCAGCTCGTCAGCGTGAACGTGTGGGGGATTCGTTCCAGAACCCTTAACTGTTGGCGGCTGCAGGGCTCGCTTTGTACAACCCCCCCTTCCCCCCGATGGAGGGAGTCCAGTTGGCTACTGAGCGCTGGAGGGGGTGGGGGGGGTAGGACTCATCTGTCCAGCTCATCCAGAAACAGATTGCCTCCAGCGTGAGCGAAACCTGCTTCCCGCCAGCCCCCCTCACCAGGGCTCACTGGAAGAGGCCACCCCACACTTCCTGGAGCCAGCCCAGAGTGGCAATGACATCACCTTGGTTTTGTTTTGGGGTTTTTTTGTTTGTTTTTTGCAGCCTCGGCTGGAGCGGGGCTCAGCATGTGCGTCCCCCCGGGGGGGGGAGGGAGGAGAGACCTCGCGGTTGTGGCGGAACCCCAGCCGGCTTTTGTCTCCCCCATTTCCTGTGTTACTGCCCCCAACTCCAGGACAATACATTAACAACCAGCATCAGGCTGGGAGAAACTGTACGGGAGAGATGCAGGCTCAAACAAGTGTTTGATGAACATTCAATGACGCAACTCGCCATATTAAAGTCTCCCTCATAGACATTTTTCCCTGCCAGCATGGATTGCCCTGGGTCCAACTGCCCAATGAGCAGTCAAAAGCTGCCGTCTTCACTACACATACTGCAATAAGCATCTTCTTGTTCACTTAACTATTAACCAGTTCGTTTAGCTATATATATATATATATATATATATATATATATATATACATATGCCATTTAGCAGACGCTTTCATCCAAAGTGGCTTACAGTAGTGAACGCTTACATTGTTCAGTATATGTGGCCCCAGTGGGAATCGAACCCACAAAATAAGCATTGTCCACGCCATGCTCTACCTACTGAGACACACATAACTACACTCTACCTACTGAGACACACAGAACCACGCTCTACCTACTGAGACACACAGAACCACGCTCTACCTACTGAGCCGCACAGAACCACTATATCACACAATGTGGACACACGAAAGCAGGCTGCTTATTATTCAGCCTATCACAGAGATGGCCACAACACACCAGTCACATGCCTTCAACGCCCAATCTGTCACCTTCAAACAGAAACTACTGTCTGCACTACTCTGTTGTTCAAAAATCTGCATGCCTGTACAACGAGACCAATAACAAACTCGTGTTACCTGTGAACAGGGGGAAGTGTGGCATTTAACTGACAGGACCTTTGATGGGAGGGGGGGCATTCCACCTTGACTAATGTCAGGAAATCAAGACCGATGATCTTCAAATCTTACACGACTACTTGAGGTTGAACAAAGGAAGCTCTAAGCCACAGCCAAAACAGGCTGTTCTTGTCTGCTGACCGATACTGGTGACTGAGTTCACTACCAGGAAAGGCAGCACAGTAAACGGCCTGACAACAGTGTGACATTAATATATTACAAATGTTTTATATATAAATGTAGCGATAATGGAAGATGGTTCAGGTGATATTTCAATGTTGCTTTTTTTTTTTTCTTTCTTTGAGTTGTCAACGTTCTGTCTTAATTTATCGAAGTTGCACGTATCAGCCGTCAGATAGAGTCAATTTTCCGACAGGACCAATAAATGCAAAAGCGCTATGCCGAGCGCGAGCGTTTTAAACGTTCGGTTTCATCGCATCGCTAAACGCAGAGTGCCTCGAGCGTCATCGATTCTGACGGGTTATAAACAGCTCGCTTAATGAAAGCCAGAAGCGGTTTGGTTCTCCGGGCTCTTTAGCAATCTTTGGCTAGCACGGACGTACACCGAACATCCCCATAAATGGCAGAGATTTCCACAATCCCTGCAGCCCCGACAGTAGTTCAGCGCTAAAATTATTGGAAACTAAGGATAAAACTTAAATAAGCAGCCAGGAAACAGAAAAAGAACATGCTAATTTGACGAGTCAAGTCAGCTAGATGGCTGTATATGATAATGCTAAACAGTGTGTTTATCATTTGCTCTGTAAATGAAGGCACCGGGGAGCCACTTTTCCCTATAGTTTTAGCTGCGCAGCTCATTATCGCAGCCTTTTGAGACACATGCCATCGCTGCGCTTTGACTCCCCAAGCACAGTGTGTATTTACAACATGAAATGGCCATACTTCACTCCATAAACCACTGCCAGGGACACAAATTAATCATACATCTCATCTTCATTTCACACATCTCACGTTTATTCAAATATGCGCGACTCCCTGAGGTCGCTCAGCTGCTAGGCACATCGCTACTCACCGGACAGTTCGTCTGGTTCGAGCCCCGTTTCGGTGTCGAGTCCACAGATGACGAAGTAGTCTGCGAACCGGCAGGAGTTGGAGCTGAAGCCGGTGGTCATTTTGAGGCCGGTCCCGTGCGCGCAGAGTGCATTTCAGGGCGTCCGGGAATCACACCGCGGCGCTGCCATTCTGGACGCGCTATTATTAAAGCACTATTGCGAGCGAGCACAACGATGCCAAGGGAAGAGGCGCGGTGCATTGTGGGCGATCCCGTACAGCTGTTTTCATCTGGCATCACTCAGGGGCCACTGCGCCTGCGCACCGCGCTAATCAGGGGATTACGTGATGCGTTTTAACTCTTCCTCGGCACAGACGCAGTCTTATATTTAGTGTAGTGATGTAAGAAAAATGTATGATATTAAGCAGACTGCAAACCCGGGCGCCTTCAGGGCTAAACTTAAACACTGGCTTCTAGATAATGTTCCTCTGTAAATAGACAGTCGGGTAGGTAGAGCAGTATGTATGTAATTGATTGTTATGAACTCTATTGCAGATTTAATGGGAGTAATGCAAATGTATGTGGTATTGTTGCTATTTATTGGAATTTGGGTTTATGCTGCCAAACCCTGATGTTAATGTATTTTGGTTATTTATTGTAAATTTGATTATTCTGCCACCTAATAACAAGGACCACAATGGAAATAAGTCCTAGGACTTTTCTGTGTCATCCATGATATGTCTTTTTAAAATGTACATGGACATCGGGATGTATCCATGTATTGTATTCTTTTACAGTGAAATGTAAAATTAAATTAAATTAAAATAAACTAAAATTCCCTTAACAGTAATAATAACTAGGCAACGGGCCCAAATGCTTCATTCACAGTCTATAAGGCAAGTGAAATATATCGTTCATGTAAACATGAGGATCCGTATTTTCTTGTAACTGACATTCAGTTGGAGACATTGTTATTGGTACAAAACAGTAGGCTACAGAGAATATATAATCAGGGTTCCCACGCGCCATGGAAAAAAACTTGAAAAGCATTTAAACGTATTCTGTCATGGAAATTTCTGATTCCATGTAACGATACATATTTTTTTCTTCTTTTCCGATAACGTTACCGCGAAATGTCTGTTCCCCTGCCACCGTTGTTGCCACCTGCCACGGCTGTTCTCACAAACACACACACACACACACACACACACACACACACACACACACACACACACACACACACACACACAATGAGATATGTATTTGTACTGGCAACAAAACGTGTTATCCAAGTAAAATTCATTTTTGCGTCAGTTGCAGAACAAAATGTAATTGAAAACCTTAAATCTGTCACTGAAATGTAATGGAAAATGGAAATTTGATTTGAGTGGGAACCCTGTATAATATATGCCCAAATATCTGTATAAATTGAACAAATATAATTCGTTGAACGAAATATTGGTAAATGCTACGCTCTCTAATATAATGGTAACTATTATACAAGTATTCAACCTGTAAGAAATATGATAGAACGATTGACACACTGTTTGCGCATCTTATAGACAACTGTTGAAAAAAGTCAATACAGTAAACCAGCCTATATATTGCCACCCTTTATAGCGAACATTAACACAATAATTTGCTGGATTAACACATTGGGAGCAATGAGCTTTATATATTTACTACTCGGTTCTGCTAAATGCTTAACATGTAAATGTAAAATGTAAAATGAGCAGCAGCGTAAAGCTACGCGGTTAGAATTTAGTTTGTTCAGTTTCGAGCGCGCGTGCAAAACGTGGCTTTGAAAGCGACAATCACTGCAATGCGTACAAGCATTTAAGTACCGTAACTATAGCTTCTCTATCCATGGAGTCATCCAGGCGTGAAAGCCTGAAAGCCGTGAAAGTCATCCAGGATCTCACACACTAGCATTTGTTTTCAAAGTTAATACAACGAAGGGCAATACATAAATGAATGCAAAAGGTAGCATATCAATACGTTATGGTTTAAAATACTGACTTAGATCGCCCTCTTGTGGTCAAATAGTAAAGTACAGTCTTAATCGTACAACGTTTTGGACAACATTCTACACAATATTTTCTCTTGATTCAATGGCAAGCAACACACAAACTCAAAGACAATCAGTCATAAATTATATATAATTTATTATTATCAATATATCTAATAAATATCTGGATAATAAAACTTTTTCCCCCATGAAGATTGAAAGAGGTCAAAAAAAGACATTTATAAATATTGATCATGCTGGAATACATTTTTCATTTCGTGTGTAACATTTAACACTGTGGTCGCATGAAAACCTATCCACTGGACGACCATACACGCCGTGTTCAGCTGGCACTGAGAGGGAAGACACTGCCATCCCCTTTCACAGGACACACTGAAAGGAGGGGTCCAACAGACAGACCAGAGTAGCATTTAAACTATTGCAGTAGTGATGGGAGAAATTAGGTGTCAGAAGACCAGGGGCCATATGTACAAATATTCTGAGAGTAGGAGTGCTGATCTAGGATCAGTTTAGCCTTTTAGCTCATAATGGATATGGTTGGGATATGGACAGGGGAAACCTGATCCTAGATCAGCACTCCTTCTCTTAGAATCTTTGTACAGACAGGCCCAGAAGTGGGCAGAGTCAGTTTACCCATTGATTTGAATCACTGTGCACTTGCAGAATGATTACAGGTCACTGTACCTCCATACATTTACAGGGTTCATGAGAGATGGGAGGTGGAAGTTGCCTGTGAGCGCTGAGTCTGAAGTCAGTTTGGCGATTTTTCTTCCTAATGGTTAAGGACTTAGGGTTAGAGTTATAACTGGTCCTGGATCAGTGCTTAGGGGGGCAACTTCTACCTCAAGCTTCAAGGAACCAGTCTCCCGTCACTATATCGCAGTGGCCATTTTGAGGTACAGAAAGAAAACCGGGCAGACTAGAAACAAAAATAAATATGCTAAGTACAACCATCACCACTACCGAATGAATGCACCTTCTTGGGTAACCATAACACCTAAACCTGACCGAAGAGCAGAGGAGCGGAGGTGGGTCAGAGAGCAACAAAGAATGTGATAGGATGCTGATCGCATAGCGCCTAATTTGAGTGACAGCATTTGCAACCAATGAGGATGCTCACAAGGGCACGTGAAAGATTTTCTTTTATATGCACTTTCATACAGACACACAGACACAGACACAGACACAGACACAGACACAGACACAGACACACACACACACACACACACACACACACACACACACACACACACACACACACACACACACACACACACACACACACACATATATATAAAGGCCTCCCTTCAGCCAGTCCATATCTGGGCTTCTATCCACAGCACATTTCATTGTCCCTTAATGGCAAAATGCTGCAGTTGCAATAAGAGGGCAAGGTCAACATACGGCCATTAACACACCTACGTTAAAAACCTATATTTCCCCAAATGCACTGCTTCCACACGCCACCTTACTACCGGCCACTCTAATGTTTTTGGTAATGCTGGAGCAATGTGATAGGGCTGCTATGCTACTAGGAGGGATTATGCTCAGTCTTGACCGACAAAAGAAAGAGCAAATATACAGTCACGCTTTCACTGTCTCACAGGTTATTCAATCACAGAATTAGATGTGTCACATCCAAAACCTACTCGCATGATTTACTGAACAAAGACTTTTAAAAGGAATCGACCTTCAAGACTAAAACTGTAATCTCACATTTCAAGTACTGATGCCTACACTTTATTAACATTATTAAAATGGTTCCTTGTATCTTGTGAGCATGGTCTTGTGTATCCCCCCTTGCACCCCAAAACTGAAACGTCTTCACAAACGTTTTCAAAAGTCAAAGAATAAGACGGTGGGAAGATGAGGTTTGAGTCCTGTCTCTGCTGCCGTACTGGCTATCAAGCCCGTTTCCCACAACGATATTGCTGGATTAAAGAAAAGCCACAAAGGTAGTCAAAGAAATCCATCTTTGCCACTTAAGAATTCCACTTTGGTTTCACACAAATGTTCCAGTAACCTCTCCTGGCAATAAGGCAACACAAAGTTAAATCAACAAACAAATGCATCGGATAGAGGCTAACATTTCGAAGCAAACTCTTAATAGGATTGTTAATTGGTAGCGATTGTGCAATCCAGGGCCAAACCCATGTTGCAACATGGTTGCTTGGCAGCATTATGAAGAGACACTGACAGAAGGGATCCATTTTATATAGAGATCAGTCCTTAATCTCGGTCTAGTACAGTCCTGGGCCCGTATGTACAAAGATTCTAAGAGTAGGAGGGCTGATCTACAATCAGTTTAGCCTTTTAGCTCATAATGGATATGGTTAGGATATGGACAGGGGAAACCTGATCCTAGATCAGCACTGATTAATGCACTGTGGTTAACGCACTGCCACAGGGGCAACACATCGACACCACGATCACTTGTGGCACCCTCTCTCCCCCACCAGCTCTCAACTGGGCAATCTAATGAGTCATTAAGACCTCATGCACTTCACTGATTCTACTCTATGAATCATTCAAAGCTATGGGTGGAATCAGAGCTACGGTGGCCAGCACGGCACAAAAAGGCAATTGAGCATGGCTGGCCTGGCAGTGGTATATGGAAATGGTAAGACAAGTGAACTAACACCAATCCCTCAATTCAATTCAGCGGAAGTGGACGCTAAATATGACATCTCGGGGGAAATTGAGGTTCCTCTACTCATTTCTGTCTCTATGTCATTTCTGTTTTACGAGTGTACAGTGTATCAAACAGTCTCAGAGGCACGTTGTCCATCGAGCGAGACTCTACTCGCCTGAGGCAAAAACAAACAAATTAAAACATTACACGTAGGAAAGATATTGCTTGTTAGTTGCTAGTAACACACGGTACATTGTCCCCACAAATATGTGTGATTAAGACACTCTTTCGAATAAATACTTTTTTTTTCTTTTTTTTTTTTGTAAATCATTCAAATAAAAAGAAAAAAGAAAATTCAGTGGAAAAACTAAATGAGATGAGAAGAAAGAAGAAGAAAAGAAGATAAAAAGAATATAAAAAACCCCAAAAAGCTTTCTGCTGTTGCATGATGGTCTTAAGGTGATGACCTCACAGACATACAGACTGATAGGCGGGGGTTTCCACGGTGACAGGGGCGGAGCCAGGACACTGACAGTGGACTGTTCCATTCCCGGTGGGGGTGGGGGGGTGAAACAGGCAGGCAGCAGCAGTCCGGCAGGAGAGGGAGGCGGAGAAATAGGGGGTCTAATCCAGCTTCTGCTGCAGTTTCCTCTGAAGGCAGACGGGCAGGATAGAGAGCACAGCCAGCACCCCGAGAACGGCCAGAGAGCTCCAGGACACTGCCTCGCCCGCCGTGGTCAGCTTGTACAGGGTGGTCCCGGCGTTGATCGCCACGAAGGATGGAGGGGCTACCCCTGTGTGGGGGAGTTAGACCATCACACAGTGTGGTGTGTGCACACAGACCAGACCAGACCAGACCAGACTGGACCCAGCATTGTGTACAATATGAAGAATTATCCAATATAATATATGCCATTTAGCTTTTATCCAAAGCAACTTCCAGTAGTGAGTGCATACATTTTTCAGTATATGTGGTCCCCAGTGGGAATCGAACCCACAACCTAAGCGTTGCCAACGCCATGCTCTAACTACTAAGCCACACAGAATCACCTATTGCAGTAGAAGAATAAGAAAATTTAAAAAAATGACCTGCATGGCCTCCCGCGTGGTCCAGTGGTTACAACGTCCGACGCTGGCCACGGAGACCGGGGTTCAATTCCCCGTCTCGCCAAGTGTCGGCTCTGGCCGGGAGTGCCACCAGGGGGCGGCGATTGGCTGTCCGCCCCAGGGAGGGGGGAGGGGAGCCGACGTGACGATCGCTGCGTAGAGTGGCCCTGTAGTACCGGGTTACGGTCGACGGCCTGCGGGTGCCGTCTCGTAAGAGGCGTCACTTCGCTTCGTCACTACCGGTCGCAGGACTACGGCAGCGAACTCACATTACTAGGGGGGGATTGACGTAAAAATAGCGGGTCTAATTGGTTACCAAATTGGGAGAAAAATGGGATAAAATCTGAAACAAATTTTAAGAAAAAAAAAAAAAAAAAAAAAAAAAGACCTGCATGCATCTATATCAACCATGAAGTGGTTAGTGATTACAGTAATGTTTGAAATGTAAAGAATCCATCACAGGTTTTCAAATGGAATGTATACAGCCTGCGTGTAAGTGCAGCTTTGCTCCACTAGAGGGAGACATTTACCGGCGAGCGCCACAACACTCAATTCAGTCCGGTCCTCCTCACCACAAACACTGCCCGCAACTGTGACCATGACGAGATGAGGCGCCAGGCCCTTACCGAGGAACGTGCCGAGGAAGAAGACCCCCAGGGGAACGTTGATGATGGGGGAGGTGATGTTAATGAACCAGTTGGGCAGAAAGGGCGTTATCCTCAGGAAGATGATGTAATTGATCAGGTGCTCTCTGTGCTTGTCAACCTGCAAATTAAATCAAAATAAAACTCCGACATAAGGGCAAACGCAGGGTAAAGAAGGAACCCAAGCAGAGCTGCTCAGCGCACACCTGAGGCTGCTAGCACACAGGAGTAACTGAACATTCCCACAGGCCTTGTGTAGAGGGTTTAACACCATTATCTTTTTTCCTCCCAATTTAGTGACCAATTGACCCTTTGGTAAACCACGCCCCAAAACGCAGACTGGCCAATCACAGCGCAGTATTTGACATACTCTGACAGAGGTCCGACAGTTTTTTGCTGCACTCCATTGACGGAAAAATTTGAGATTTTCTTCATTTTCGAGCTGGTTTTGTGGATTTTTAGCTAATTATGGTTAAACGTTGTGCCTGGGGCACTTGTAACAGTAACACTCGTTACCCAGAGAGGTTGGAAGGAGATATACGTTTTTTTCCTTTACAAAACCAAAATCAAATCCTGAAAAGTGTTAGCCAGCTAAGCTAACGTGGCTACGGTCTGGATATACAGCTCCGGGTTGCAACGTTGGTAAAGTTAGACTAAATGTTAGCTTTGTTATTCGAGATCCAGCCAGCTTGCTAACGTTAAGATGTTACAGTCAAGCTCTAAAAAACCTGTGGGTAACGTTACCTTGATGTCAAAATGTAATACTATTTTTTCATTACTATTTCAGCACTTTGTCAATGGGAAGCCCAGTCCCGAGTACCCAAATCTTGTGGAGGACTGGGCTGACACACTGCTGATATTTTTTGCTTTACAGAGGTCCAGGGTATGGAGCTACCTGTGGAGCTAACCAGAGTAATGTCGTTACAGCACACTATAGGCTACTAATGTTACGTTAATTAGCTAATGCTAGCTAACTTACTACTGAATGTAACGTTATATAGGCCTACTGCTTTTGCTTTTTAATGATTGTAATAGTGAATAGAGACCTACCCAGCTTTACAGGAACAGTGTTGCTCCTTAATGTCGTTGTCCTCTGTCTCAATCGCCAGGTGATGCGGTGGTTCACTTTTACTCTGATCTGTAGGCTTTCGCTTCTATCTTAAATTTTTTTACATCATTTTGTTGCTGAGTCAGTGTGATATCTTGAATATAACCTTCAAATGCATATTGTAGACCCTTCTGTCTGCTTCTAGCTGAAATCGCTTTTTCTATTTTCCAAAAATTGGACAATATTTCTCCAGGGAGTGCAGTTAGCGACAGTGGGAGCGCCATGCTGGCTCCGAAAGCTTGACGGACTTAGCAACAGTAACTAAGGGGGGCGTGGTTTAGCGAAGGGTCAATTATACCCTCTACTTATTTCGATTTGCCCTTCCCAACGAACTCACCACCCATCTCTACGAGGAGAGCTAATTCTGGTGCCGGCTCACCCTCCCCCTCCCCCTGGGGCAGACAGCCAAATCCCTGCCCCGATCGGGGCTGACGACCAGGGCCGGTCTGGTAGACGGGTTTCGAACCGCGTCCCTGATAGGCAGCGCACACTCGTACAGGACCAGCCAAATACGGGTGCGTTAGCCTGCTACGCTATCCATTGCCAGCACTGTCATCTTTAACACAACACCTACAAAGGTGTTCTGTGTGGCTCAGTAGGTAGAGCGTGGTTCTGTGTGGCTCAGTAGGTAGAGTGTGGTTCTGTGTGGCTCAGTAGGTAGAGCATGGCCTTGGCAACACTTACTGTAGGTTGTTAGGACCACATGTACTGACAAATGTATGCACTCACTACTGTAAGTCGCTTTGGATAAAAGCATCTGCTAAATGGCATATAGTATTATATATTATATATTAAAGGACATTGTTATTTAAATAACCTGGGAGAAGAGAGGGGCAAGAAGTTACCCAGAATGCTCTGCTCCGATGGCTCTGGATGCTGGGTTTTTAAAGCATCCAGGAGGGGGGGGGGGCCGAGGTCCTCTTGGATTACTAACGAAACCTGGGGGTTGATCCCCAGGCTGACTAGAGAGCATCGGCCCGCCAGCGTTTCCATAAACCCTTCAAGCAGCTCATTACACCGGGCCCTGAGGCTCCTCTGCCCTGCCTCTGAAAGCTGGCGTCGCACAGTCTTACATTACATTCACATTTACATTTTAGGCATTTAGCTCTTATCCAGAGCGACTTACAGTTTACATTTCTTTATATACAATCCATTTATACAGCTGGATATTTTACTGAAGCAATTCAGGTTAAGTACCTTGCTCAAGGGTACAACGGCAGTGCCCCACCTGGGAATTGAACCAGCAACCTCTGAGTCACAAGCCCAGCTCCCTAACCATTACACTACACTGCCAGTCTCTCACAGGAGACAGGTGCACAGGTAGGCTGGTGTAGCACAGTCTTACAGGAGATAGGTGTACAGGTAGGCTCACCTGCTGGGACCATTTTTGGGCCTTCTCCGTCAGGTACTTGTAGACCACCGGCCGTCCCACCAGGTACGACAGCATGTAGCAGAAGGAGGCCCCCAGTCCAGAGCACTGCAACGGCACGTCATGTGATCAGGCCATGTGATCAGGTCACGTAATCAGCCGACAGGCAGGAAGTGGGAGAAAACAGCACATCATGTGATCAGCAGAGGGGCAGGAAGTGGGAGATAAACAGCATGTCATGTGATCAGATCATGTGATCAGCAGACAGGCAGAAAGTGGGAGAAAAGGAGGCATGTCATCATCACATGGCCATCTTATTGTGGGCCTTCACAGAGACAGCTCGTCTACGTTATTCCCTTCTTTTTAAAGAGGGTCACTTTAGTGCTTTCCACAAAATGACATCAGTGTTCGCTCACAGCGTTGTGCGGCAATGACAGTAATTCAATAGGCTGGCCTTAATAAGAGGTAACTGCTTTTAAAGTCCTGTCCAATAATCTAATTGTAGCAGCACTGGTTTGTCAGTATAAATGAAGGAAGCAGCGAATGGACCGGGCCCGGCACTCACCAGGCAGACCAGGAAGAGGGCGAGGGGGAAGGGGTACAGATACCCCGACAGGATGCTGAGGAAGATGGAGCCAGGGATGGCAAACGTCTGGAGGCTGAGAGCGCACAGTTAAGGCCCACAACTGGGGGTAAATAGAGAGGGGTATATACAGAGGGGTATACACAGAGGGGTAAATACAGAGGGGTATACACAGAGGGGTACTCACAGAGGGGTACTCACAGAGGGGTACTCACAGAGGGGTAAATACAGAGGGGTAATTAGAGAGGGGTATACACAGAGGGGTAATTAGGGGGAGTGTCACCAACGAAACAAGTGTTTCAAAACATGTTTTGTCACCTGGCTCCTCATTGGTTCTCACAAACAAGGGCCTCGTGACCCTCTGTCTTCTGAGCCAGTGATTGGCCAGTGTGTGTGATTTAGACCCTGTTCAGAATGGGGGCACTGTGTTAACGGCTGGCGGCCATTGCGTTGACAGGGAGCCATTCTACACTCCCCCCCACACACTGCTGAAGATGAATGGACAGGTCTCACTATCCCAGCATGCATTGGGCAAGAGGGAGGAATACACCCTGGACAGGTCACCAATCCATAGCAGGGCACACACACCATTCACTCACACACCCATACCTACAGGCAATTTAGCCTAACGTGCATGTCTTTTGTGCTATCCACTGCACCACCTATTCCCAGCACTACCTGGCTTTCATAAGGAAGCGCTGGGTGGTTCCAGTCTGACCAGAATTTAAAGAAAGGGCTGCTGGGGGAATAGAAACCTTGTGCGAAGTCGTTAACTTTTATTCCGGTCATAAAGCGAGTGGCCAAGCAGGAGACACCTGGGGAGGTAATTAAGCCAGCTGTCAGCGAGCTCGGAATAAAGCAATTAAAATCTCTAACCGAGAATTACGCTTGTCGAAATATATCTATATAAAATATGATGAGTCACAATCACTGGGCTTCACCTGTTTCTTTTATGGCCACATTAACCAGAGTAAAAACCACAGACTGGGAAATGGAGAAACGCAGGCCAGCATACCGCTGAAGGACGTAATGTGGCACTGTGAACACCAGAGAGCGCATTTCTTTTTTTTGGGGGCATTTTTCTCCCAATTTATTAGCCAATTCAACCCTCTTTTTATTTCGATTCAGGCTCCCCTCACGACCCCGTCTTCCAGGTCAAGCTATTATCCCCGAGGCCGGCAATGATCCGCCTCCTCCAAGAGAGAACTTCGCCCACCTGTTCGCTCTTTGGCTGTCTGCCCCAGGGAGGGGGGAGGGAAGCTGACAGGATGTTCGCTGTGCATAAGAGTGGCCCTGTAGTACCGGGTTACGGTCAACGGCCTGGTGAGTGCTGTCTCGAAGGAGACGTTACTTAGAGGAGACGTTACCCTCGAGTGCACAGATGCAAGCTCTAAAAGCAGAGGCGTGAGGGGCCTCCGATAGCGCAGCGGTAAGACGCACCTGTATTGGCTGGTCCTTTAGGTCCTGAGTGTGAGCTCCCTATCATGGTCGTGGTTCAAAACCCGACTGTACCAGACCAACCATGGTGGGGCGCCCCGATTGGGGGAGGGGGAGGGTGAGCCAGCATGAACTCGCTGTGAAGCACGTAAGGGGGTCTCCAAGAATGGGGGTGAGCGAATTCCATCTCAAAGGAAGTGGAGTTTGCTGCTCTCAGAGAATTAGCTTGCCTCATAGAGACGAGCAGCGGACTCGTGTGGCGAGGGCAAATCAACATAACTAGAGGGTGTAATTGGCCACTAAATTTGGAGAAAAACGGGAAGAAATCCAAAACAAATTAAAACACAAACCGACATCTCCTGGTACTCCTTTTCACAAACACAAACATACTTTGAAATACAGCACCAAATAGCGTCAATCGCTTACACAAATATACACGTGCTGAATACGCTATAGACACACTGCAATACGGGTACACTTATGCACACATTCTGCACACGTTAGCTGACTTGCACAAACTCACACAGCCATACAGAGAGTTCACTGCCTAAGTAGAGCCATTTGAAACCACTATCAAACAACGATCTGCGGATGAGAACACGACTATCAAAAAAAATGATTTGCCCTGTTCCACAGAAGGGGCGCAAAGTAAGAACTTTCTGGTTGACATTTTGTTCATTTACTAAAACTGTGGCGTGGTGGAAGTCAGCCACCTAGGTGAATTTAAACACCCAAATAAAAATATTTTGCACGCATTTCCAAGTAGGAACACAAGAACATACCTAACAACACATAATGACAAGAAGAGGACAAGGACAAGCGAGTACTGCGGGACTGTGCTCACACGCTCCAAAAGAGAGAGAGAAAATGCCCTCCGATTGCCCACATCCTCAACTACCCACCCACCCACGCACGCACAGCATCGCTGTCAGCGACAACTCTTCCACCCACAGGCCACTCATCCCACCGCCAAGCTCGTTCTGACAACAGCAGTGATAGACCCAGCACGGAAGCATGGCCCAGCGCTTTCACTGAGCCACTGCAAAATGGTTTCCCAAAGGATACAACACGTATGTGGCGAAATACGCCACCAACACCTGGGTGTAGTACGTGTCCTTGTATTTGGACAGAACTGTGCCCAAGGCCTTGGCATCGTCCATGTCTTTGGGGATCTTCAACACATCCCTCTCTTCACTGCAGGTGAGAGGGAGAGAGAGAGAGAGAGAGGGGGAGAGGGAGAGAGAGAGGGTGGGAGGAGGGAGAGAGGGGGAGAGAGAGGGAGAGAGAGAGAGAGAGAGAGGGAGGGAGAGGGAGAGAGAGAGAGTGGGAGAGGGAGAGAGAGAGGGTGGGAGGGAGAGAGAGGGGGGGTGGGAGGGAGAGAGAGAGAGAGAGAGAGAGAGAGAGAGAGAGAGAGAGAGAGAGAGAGAGAGAGAGAGGGAGAGAGAGGAAGGGGGAGAGAAAGGGAGGAGAGGGAGGGAGAGAGAGAGGGTGGGAGGGAGGGAGGGAGAGAGGGTGGGAGGGAGGGGGAGGGAGGGTGGGAGGGAGGGAGGGAGGGAGGGAGGGAGGGAGGGAGGGAGGGGGAGGGAGGGAGAGAGGGGGGAGGGAGGGAGGGAGGGAGGGAGGAGAGGGAGAGAGAGAGGGGGAGAGAGAGGGGAGAGAGAGGGGGAGAGAGAAGGAGAGAGAAGGGGGAGAGAGAAGGGGAGAGAGGAGGGGAGAGAGAAGGGGAGAAGGAGGGGGAGCGAGAGAGGGAGGGAGGGAGGGAAAGAGAGAGAGAGGAGGGAGGGAGGGAGAGAAAGAGAGAGGGAAAGAGACAGAGATAAGGATAAACATTAAAATGGTCAGTGCTGCCAAGTTGCCCTCAGTGCAATATTATTATTCTTCCTGAATTTCACACACTATTCTAAATATGGCCTATACCACCAACACACATAGAGGTTCCAGCTATTTGAATGTTTACACAGGTAAAAAGTTCAGTCTTTATCATCGTTTGGAGGGTAGTCACATTTACAGCTTTATCCAAATCAGTCGCAGGATGTTGTGTGAGTCACAGTGCTGGTTAACTGTTAGCATGCTAACATGCTAACTCCTCTAGGTGTTCAGTGCAAACGGTGAACGGAAGTGAACTTTAACCTAATGACTGCTGATTTCAGTTGGCTTTCACTTTTTGAACATTATTATTTTACAGAATTGTAAGTATTCTAATTTTGTTTTAACTGTAGTGGGTTATCGATGTCCATCAATGCCATAGCACCCCAAAAGGAAATTAAAAAGTCTACTTCCAGTACTTGGTAAATGGCACTTGAATTAAAATGCGTAGGACACTTACTCGCTCAGCTCTGGGAAATTTCTGTACACCAAATACATGAGCGAGGCAGCACATGTAAAGATGGAGAGGAGGATGAGGAAGGACACACGTGCAGAACCACCTCCAGAATACGCTGGGCCTTGAGAGAGAGAGAGAGAGAGAGAGAGAGAGAGAGAGAGAGAGAGAGAGAGAGAGAGAGAGAGAGAGAGAGAGAGAGAGAGAGAGAGAGAGAGAGAGAGAGAGAGAGAGAGAGAGAGGAGGGAGGGAGGGAGGGAGGGGGAAGAAAGAGAGAAAGAGAGAGAGGAGCGAGGGAGAGAGGGAGAGAGACAAAAATTGAGAACAGAAAACACACAATACTTAAACAGGGAAAAGGGTCCGCATGCTAAGCCAATCAGGCTGTAGAAGCACAGAACATTTTACATTTTACATTTTAAGCATTTAGCAGACGCTCTTATCCAGAGCGACTTACAAGATGTGCATTAATACATGGTAAGAACAATCACAGTTAGCGCACAAGATCAGTGCAGTAATACAACGATAGACATCATTGCAGGCATCTGCAGTATAGCACATTGGAGTATAGTGGTGAAGACAATTTAGCTAGATGGACAGAGTTCAGTGGTAGTGGAGTCTGAAGAGGTGGGTTTTGAGTCTCTTGCGGAAGATCGCAAGAGAGGTCTGGGAGGTGTGTAGGGAGTGATGAGTGACTGGAGGTATAGGGGAGTAGTACCTCTGACTGCTTGAAAAGCAAGCACCAGTGACAAAACTATCCCTTAGTGCAGCACAGAGCTATCCCTTAGTGCAGCCGACACCGATTCTAGAGAGCTGCTGGATCTGCTGCTGGGTTTTTATCTTTCACCTTAAAAATCAGCAGCCAATTTAGACCCAAGGTTTTCACGCTGAGTAAGAGCTGAAAACCAGCAGGCCCTGGATAGGGCTCTCTAAGACCAAGGGTGCCCTACCCCTGCCATAGCTAGAAAAGCTTATTCTCCATTACTGTTGGGATTCAACCTAGGCGCAACACCTTGCGTGTCTTTGCATCACTTGTTGCTTCGACCCGTGAGGGTATGTTCTCTCCAAGGGACCAAAGCAGTCTGAGTGAAGCCATGCCTGTGCCACAAACGCCCTGCAGATAAAGTCAGCTGCTATACAGAATGTGGCCCATTTAATCTGACAGCAAGGCGGTCACATTTCACATCTGAGAAACAAAGGGTACTTTATGATTATAAAACATGTTGACGCGCAAACTGCTACCATGTCAAACTGGTACATAGATGTCTCGGGAGTTTGTTTGATGCCTATTTGGGTGATTCCGTGTGAAATCAATAGCCTGTGAACCTCACCCCTTTTGATTTCAATGAAACTTTCCTTCAATATTGGCCCTTAAATATTGGGCCCATGGGAGCAACGTATAGACTGGGATTTGTGGACTGAGGTGCTCTTTGCCCTGAAATGGATTGTGACATAACTGAAATAAACACAATTTTTGAATCTTTTAGATTTGGAAACTCCCATCAGGAAAAGAAAAGGCTAAAAAATCTTGGTAAATTAGGTTAAAGAGGCACTGAACAACAACATGAGAAAGGTATTCCCTGAGGCTCCACTGGGGGAAAGTGAATCCATCAGCAAAAATCAGGAACACCTGCACCCAAATTGACCCTAAACATCATTTATTTTCCGAGATGTCTTGATCAAACAGTTGTGGATGTGGGAGACGTTCTTTTTTTCCCTTCAATTTGTTTTTAATTTTTCCCAGTTTTTCTCCCAATTTAGTAGCCAATTCAACCCTCTATTTATTTTGATTCGCTCTCCTCTCACGAGCCCGCCACCTGTCCTCCGGGTCAAGCTAATATCCCGAGGTCGGCAATGATCCGCCTCCTCTGAGACAGAACAGCCAAATGCACCCCCCCCGATCGCAGCTCCCAGCCAGGGCCGGTCTGAAGCAGTCAGGTTCGAACCATGACTGCAATAGGTAGCTCACACTCGCAAAGCACCACTCAATGTGAGTGCATTAGGATGTGGTAGATACTCTGATATCAGTGGAGCCAACCACAGCAACAGGAAGAGCATGCACACTGGAGGCCAGAGGAGATGAGAAAGAAAAAGGCTGCAAAGAAAAAGATCCACTTTGAAAAGGACTCTGGGGGGGGGCCGCGTTTGGCTGTCTGCTCCAGGGGGAGGGGAGAGGGTGAGCCGTGAAGCACGTAAGGGAGTCTCCAGAATGTGGGTGGGGGCGAATTCCGTTTAGAAGGAAGCAGAGTTTGCTGCCCTCAGAGAATTAGCTTGCCTCGTAGAGACGAGCGGTGGACAAATCGAGGGGGGGAAGGCAAATGGAAATAAATAGAGCGTGTAATTGGCTACCAAATCGGGAGGAGAATGGGAAAAAATATGAAACAAATGTATTTTAAAAAAGAAATGTACTCTGTGGCTCAAAGGGACATTTGCTTCATCTATTCTGTAGAGATACACCGGACATGAGCTGAAGAGTCCACCCACCCCACATTCAAATATGCACTGAACCTCAGCCAAGGGCAGGCACAACATGAAACTTTCAGGAACCTATTAACAATGGTCTAAGCTGGGCCTCCCGCGTGGTCCAGTGGTTACAACGTTCGACACTGGCCACGGAGACCGGGGTTAGACCATTGTTCTATCATTCTATCATCATCGGGGCTGACGTCCGGGTCCGGTCTGGTAGAGACGGGTTCCCCGTCCTATGTTTCTCAGGGACAGAGATGTGACAGCCCTGTTGTTGGGTAGGGGTTCTGAAAAAGGTCAACTTTGACCACCTCTGATCTCCTGACTGGATGGTCATTTCAGTCATTTAATTTCATATGGAATGACCCTATTACAAATGTCAGTTAGGAGACATGAACATGTATCATTGAAACGTTTTATAATATTGTATAATATACACGTCTCCATTCGTAATAGTCATCAAACAAAACCAAAGACATCTATGCCAACGAACGTTAGAGAAACAGGTTTTGAGTAGTGGAAAACAGACTTTGTTATCCTAAGGTTAGCTAAGTCCAATATTGGCCAACAGTAGCACGTCGCTGGAGATGTACAGTAATAGTTAACGTTGCTACTGCCAGACTTTGATAGCGGTTGACCGCAGCCTCAAACGACCCTGGCATTTCACCCGCGACAAGCAGTGTTACACAAGACAGTTTACCAGCTACCGTTTAATAGATCGCAACTCCAAATGTCCTTACTGCTCATTGTACATAGACCCGGATATAAAAGTAAAGCCAACAAAAACCGGATTCAAATGTATAGCTAACAGTTAAGTTAACGCTAGCTACCTAGCTAGCTATTTGTTGCGAGCGAAGTTAGTATG
This sequence comes from Aldrovandia affinis, assembly GCA_029706075.1. Classification (NCBI taxonomy): domain Eukaryota; kingdom Metazoa; phylum Chordata; class Actinopteri; order Notacanthiformes; family Halosauridae; genus Aldrovandia; species Aldrovandia affinis. The sequence goes on from JAINUG010000104.1 coordinate 2,846,215, forward strand.
ACAGCTAATGGTACCTTTAACGAGAGCTCCATCTTTTGCCTTCGTTTCTAGTTCCGTTGTCATCTCCGCCGAAATGTTGTCAACCTCTCGTCTTTCTCTTCGCTTCTTGGCCATTTTATTTACTTGACTTCTAGAAACGCCACTGAAGACGGTGGTCGACACACTGCTCACGAAATGAGCTTCCTATCGAAACGCATGGAGACCGCACGAGACTCAGTTCCGCCGGTTTAGCCGCCGGTGACATCCGTGACCTTTAACCTTTCGACGTCATCGTTATTTAGCTCGCTCGAGAGAAAAATGCCACAGATTCTCCAAGCGTCAGATTACGTACTTCACTATGGGCCCAAATATTGTTGCAATCTGTATTGTGATGCCAGTTCGTTCTCAAATCGGAGAAAATGTTTTGCTTTTCTCGCTCTAGCAGCTAAAATTACAATTATTCGAGCTAATTCTAAACTTGTTTTAATTGAGAAGCAATTAAACACATCAGCTTGCTTCTCAACTCCAAATTCCATGGGTTCCCTATTGTTTTTGACTTTGACATAGACGATTATTTTCAGTTTTTTAGAGAAAAATGATTTTGGGCACAGATACAATTGCTGCTCATTTTCTCAAACAGCCAAAATGTCAAACAAATATCGTTCTGTTGTGCAAGATAGTCACACTACCACAGAAATTGACATTCCTGGTCATGGTGACCAAAAGCGCTGAACCTAAAACTACACGGAGATAGTTTCATGTTAGATTCAACGAAGAGGTTTACCAGATATATTTTTGTATTGTCTTCTTATAACCCTAAATAAATATGTCTTATACAGTTTGTAACTTTATATTCATATATATATATATATATACACACTACCGGTCAAAAGTTTTAGAACACCCCTATTTTCCAGTTTTTACTTACATTTAAGCAGTTCAAGTCCAGTGAATAACCTGAAATGGTACAAAGGTAAAAGTTTAGGTTACCAATATTATTTTTCAGTTTTTGGTAATTAAAACCTTTTTTTACCCTCTGGCAGTTTACCTTTGTACCATTTCAGGTTATTCACTGGACTTGAACTGCTTAAATTTCAGTAAAAACGGGAAAAATGTGGGTGTTCTAAAACTTTTGACCGGTAGTGCATATATATCAGTGGCGATTTTAGACGCTATTTAGCTTTAGCCCCGCTGTTTTTCAACTCAGCCCCCCTGAAAATGTTGGGAAATGTAAGAATAAATTAATAAAAAATGTAGGCTTGTGCTTCGCATGTGTACATCTCACTGGGGGCTGATCAGCCATAAAGGTCAAATCCTAGTCACCCCTGATATATATATATATATATATATATATATATATAGAGAGAGAGAGAGAGAGAGAGAGATAACTCTCAATCTGATTATTACACATATATTAAGTGTAATTTAAATTTAAACCACATGAAGAGGTTTACCAGATATATTTTTGTATTTATTTTCTTATAACCCTAAATAAATGTATTATACAGTATGTAGCTATATATATATATATATATATATATATATATATATATAATTATTGCACACATTTCCACAGTTCCATGGCTACCACATTTTATCTCACACCGCTCTGGAGAAATTATTACTCTTACGTATTATTTATTTGACTATGCTTTTATATTATATGATGATTGATACTAGTTTATATGCTGGTTGCACCAGACTAGTTAACATTTTATTAGCTACTGTAAAATGAAGCCAAATAACCAGCTGTATGACCAATACTATGATATTTATTATGATTATGATCATTATTAATATTCATTATTATTATTATTATTATTATTATTATTATAAACTACAATTCCTAGAGTCCATTGCGTCAGAAAACGGAAGACTCCCGAAGAGAAATCGGGACTGATCTATCCGGGTACTACATTCGCCTCTTCCTTTCGCGCCGGTAGCTGGAGAGCAGCGCGTCCATGTGCGCATCGACCAGGACTTGATAGTTCGCTGAGCCCACTGAAACCGAGCCATAACAAGAGTGTAGTAATGGATCCCAACGTCCTGATCGAGGCCCTGAGGGGGACGATGGACCCCAATTTACGGGAGGCCGCTGAGAGACAGCTAAACGAGGTGAGAATCGGGCTGCTGATGGTTCGGGCCTCACGGTTTGGAATAGCATGGAGTCTTGTGATGGGCTAGCTGTAGCTTGGCTGTAGCAACTAGCTATCCATCCAGCTAGCACTCGAGAGTCAAGATTGTGGGGTGTTTTGGACTCAAATATCAAGCGGGATTACTTCGCTAACAGCCGTGTTATGAATTCTCACCTGACAAATCCCCCCTCCGCCAAAGTGTAAACATTAGCGAGTCTTAATTTTTTGCGATTCAGTTTGTGATGTAATGGCAATGGCAGGTCAAAGCTCGGAGTGACTCGATTCTTCGTGTTCGTTGCTTTAGCTGTGCAAGACACTGTGATATTTAAACGTCAGCTAGTTAAGTTTCAAGTACTGTCGCACTAAACTACTAATATTAGCTCCATAATGCAATGTTAGCAGGAGTCCGTATTTAGCTATGGAGTTAGCTCGCAGTAGTGTGGACAAGCTAGCGTAGTTATTATTATTATTATTATTATTATTATTGCACACTGAGCTAGCTAAGGAAGCGACGTGCGTGTAGTGTGGCGTTCGCGTTTCTCTTTGATTATATCTGGCTAGCTGCCTTTAGCGCGCTAGCAAGCCAAGTAGACGTCAATGTTTATAAATACATTTGTATCTAATGTTTACTGGCATTTTGTTGTAGTGTTTCAACCGACTATGTGCGGTTTTGTGCCGACTGACAGCAGCGGTTTAAATGGCAGTGAGTGAAGTTTGTGCCCTCTTGGAAACGGAAATCACACCTGCTAGCAAACGTTAGCTATCCAATTGTGTTAGCTTTAGCTGTCCAGCTAAGTAACGTTAGCTCTATACGATTGGGGATGGGATAACTAGCTTTTTTTGGCAACTAACTAGTTGGCTACAGGAATGCGATCGGATTGTAGTAGTAGTATTATTCGTTTGATAACTCGTTTGATTTGCTGCCCACATAGGTTTGAAAAATATAGATGTTACCATGGAAACTTATGGACTTGGTGTAGCTAGCGTTCCTCCCGCGGGAGCGCGCAGCTGTCAAATTGAACAAGTCGCACAGTTTCCATAGATTAGGGCAATTCTAGCTAGCCATTATATCTGGGAAACCGTGGATTGTTGTTTTATGGATCAGTTTCACTAGCCTTTAAGAATCTGCGTTGACACCACAACAAGAGCAAGCGAACTCACTCTCTAGCGCTAGCTAAATAGACTAGTAGCGTTGTGCAAGTTTGACATTTGCACGTACTTCAAATGTTAAAGCGTTAAGGCCCTTTAGTTGCTTTGGTTATAGACAAACTCGTGGCCAATAACTTAAGTCTTGCCGACCAACCTTGATTTTATGGCAGTTGTAGGTGAATCAGAAAACAAAACAAAAACACTGAGGTCAAAAAGCACACACGTTTTAAGACTGTCTATGCGTATCAAAGCTAGACCAGCGGAAAGACGAGTCGAAATCGTTGGTCTTTCGCTCCGATTGAGGTACTGAGCCCTTTTTTTACATGCAAGTAGGATTCAGTTGGTAGCTGAGTGTCTGTGCATCAGCTGAATTACACTGAAGTGAAGCCACAAGTGAGGAGGTGGGTGGCGTGAGAGCCAATGTGGTGGGTTGTAAAAAAATTGACCGTTCTCCGAAAAGCAGTCGTTTCTGCTTCGCGGTAGGCATTTCAAAGAGCCACTTTGTTTATATGCACTCTGCTACAACATTCCGACGTCCAACCTTCCAACATCCCACAAAAAGTACATTTTCTTTGTCGAAATGATTATGCTTTAGTTTCACCTTTTCTCGCGCTGAAATAATGTGTTTGAAGCACTTGCAGTGTGCTCAGATTCAATTGAAATGTAAATTTTTTAGTTCAGCAACTCTGAATATTTTCTTCCAGTGACAATGGAAGTATGTCACCAGGAGGAACTGAGAATAGCGGTGCCAGGCTTGCACAATTGCCTGTTTTCAGGTGTTATTACTTTCTCTCAACCAACCAATTACTTGCAATTCCTTACATTAATGTAACTTTTTTTTGTTTTGTTTTAATTTCTCAGTGTTTCCAAGTGGAAACATAATTTCATTTCGAATTAATTAAATCTCTACTCCCTGCAGACAACGTAACATTGGCCTGCTTTTATTTTCTTGTTCCTGGGCAGGGTTTGTGACTCATGTTTTGCAGTATCCAGGGAGGGGTTAAGGGGAGTGCTCTGGCAACTGGGAAGACCGGAGACCTGTTTTGTTTTGTTTTTAATTTACATACCTACTAAGCGTTAAGGTAACATAGCTTTAAAATGACAAAGTAGGCAGGGAGGGGGGGAAGTTAGATGTTGCCAGTTGTCTTTGCATCGCCCCGTGCGAAATTGCCGATGGTTCGGAATGCCGTACAAGGGAGTCAAACAGATGCTTTCTGTCAGCTTCCATTTGTGAGGTTTCACGGTCCTCCTTGCTAGCGCTATTGCTCATTCTGATACTCAGATGAGCTGACGAGAGGAAGTAGCCAGGGAGGGAAGAGGGGGAGCTCCAACAGGGAGCCAGAGGAGAGAAAGCCAAAGCTGAGACTGAGCGTGCTCAGAAGCTTAGCTCTCAGCGTTGGGTGCGATCTGGCCTTGCGGAGCTCATGGCAAGGCCATGTGTGGTTTTAGGCAGCGTTGGTACATCTGCGATGTTGGTACTACAACTTTACTGACCCTGTGCTCCAGAATTACACATTTACTAACCCTGTGTTCCAGAACTACACATTTACTGACCCTGTACTCCAGAACTACACATTTACTGACCCTGTACTCCAGAACTACACATTTACTGACCCTGTACTCCAGAACTACACATTTACTGACCCTGTACTCCAGAACTACACATTGACTGACCATGTGCTCCAGAACTACACATTTACTGACCCTGTGCTCCAGAACTACACATTTACTGACCATCTACTCCAGAACTACACATTTACTGACCCTGTGCTCCAGAATTACACATTTACTGACCCTGTACTCCAGAACTACACATTTACTGATCCTGTACTCCAGAACTACACATTTACTGACCCTCTACTCCAGAACTACACATTTACTAACCATCTACTCCAGAACTACACATTTACTGACCATCTACTCCAGAACTACACATTTACTGACAATGTGCTCCAGAACTACACCTTTATTGTCATAGCACTCCAGCGGGGTTCTGGGTGAAATGTGCCAGTGGCATTCTCACAGAATTTGTTTTCAGGAGAACACAGGGCCCTGTTCAGCAGCATTCAGGCAACACCCTTTGACAGGATCAGCTCCCGAAATGAACCTTAGTGGAGAATGCGTGATGGAGAATGAGTTGAGCCATTCGGTATTGCTGGCGTCTGTGGTATGGATCTCTGTGAAGGGCTGACACAGCTTTTTAAAGCTCCTATGAGCACTAGCAACGATATCTGAGGTGGGGTGGGGTGGGGGGGAGTCGAGGTTGTCTTTCCTCTCACATGTCACTTCCTCTTTTAACCCGAGAAAGCTTGACAAAGAATTATAAAAGAACACCCGTGTGTGTAAAAGTGTGTGTTTGCACGGCACGGCACGGTTTCGGCAAAAAGCGCCAGGGCTGAACGCCTCTGTCACGTGCCCCTGTTTCCCACATGATCAGAGCAGTCACCGCTCCTGCTGTGGTGACGCGACCGCGCCGCTGCCGGGCTCTGAATTATCCGCTACGCGGTGGCCCGCTCAGCGAGACAGAGCCGCCGACGCGTCCCCCTGGGGGAAGGAGAGACCACGTGGGCCAGGGGCAGCCATTACTCATCCGCCCGGGAATCGGAATGGCAGCTGAGTCTGGCTTTTCACGGCCGTGGAATTTAGCTGACAAGATCATGCATTCGAGCTTTGTTTGCGGTCTCAATTAAAGTCTAGTGTGGCTGACTAAAATAACTGGCCTAGTTGGGAGTGCAGAGGCTTTTCAGCGTTTGCTCGATCTCACCACAGCGGAGTGTGTGAGCCCCCCCTTTCTTATAAGACTGGTGGTGGTAATGTCCCTTCCAGCTGCTGTTTCCTGGAAGCACAGGTGCCATGTAGGAGTGATCTGAGATTCTTCATGCCTTTTTAAAAACTTTGTTTCACAATTAAATTATTATGTTTTAAAAATTCTTCTCAAATTGGAATGCCTAAACCTATTGGCAACTAACTGACAATACACTTGTTCAAATATTCACGTATGTGCCATTGCCGGCCCCATCTGT
>JAINUG010000104.1:2857500-2897500 GCA_029706075.1 Aldrovandia affinis
TCACACTATACACACACACTCTCACACACTCTCACACACTCTCACACACTCTCGCACACTCTTGCACACTCTCGCACACACTCACACACTCTCACACACACGACTTTGTAGTGCAGAATGGCAGGTGGACAGCAGCAGTGAGGCGGTAAGGCAGGGTGGTTTGGGGAGATCTGGGGAGATAGCAGCCCGTGCCGGAGGGAGGGGGGGCTTTCTGCCATGTCAGCGCTGGGGTGTGGGATTATTTCAGTCCCCCCCCCACAGAACACCCCTGAGTCAGCAGTCTGCTGATCGCCGGCGGACACCACTGACCCCCGAGCCCCATTGTGGGACGGCTGCACAATTTACACCCTCCCTCCACTTTCAGCCCCATCAGCTCAGCCTCTGCCCTAATAACTACCCCCCTTCCCTTCCCATGAGCTCGCATCTGCTCCTTCACCAGTACAAAGGAAGCGATCTAAGCTATGTTTGATGTGGGAGGGAGTGGGTGGGGGGAGGATGAATATTTAAGCAGAAGTGTGTAACACTATTCTAACATCAATAATTTAAGCGCAGCTGCGTTGGAATGTGTTTTTTTTGCGGTGGCTTTCTCCCTGGGGTGCGCTCTCTTGCGAAGCCCCGCCTGGCAGTCCCGCCGTGCCCAGGCGCCACGCTAAGTGAAATTCGATTGGCTTCGTGAAGGCAGACTTGCCGTGACTTCCACTTCCATTTAAGGAGGAGCTGACTAAGGGCGTAAATGTACTTCACTTAATCACCAAGTACGCAACGCGAGTGGCTTTGTTCACTGCTAATTGTTAACTGCATACTCCACTGCGTACTTTTTGTCTGTCTGGATGTTTAAAAGCTATATCCACTAGGGGGCAGGTCAGATCCCAAAACAAAGTTGTCTCTGGCCAGCATACTTCGACAACTACTTCTGATTCAACAAGGTTGTTTTGATGTATATCTTTATCAAAACATAAAATTGCTTTTAACGCTGGCCACGGCGACTGGGGTTCGATTCCCCGTCGCACCATAGTCGACTCTGGCTGGGAGTGCCACCGGGGCGGCAATTGGCTGTCGCCCCAGGGAGGGGGGAGGGAAGCCGACACAGTTTGCTGCGCACAGGAGTGGTTCTGGGGTGCCGCAGTTACAGTCGACAGCACGACGAGTGCTGTCTCAGAGGAGGCAGCGCTTCGCCATTGTCACTGCCGGTCACAGGGCTACGGCAGCGAACTATGAGGGAAGGGGATTGAACTAAGCACAGTGGGAGTAATTGGCTACCAAATTGGGAGAAAAACTGGTAATTTCTTTTTAGAAAAAATGATAAAAATACTGCTGCAACTGCACACAAAAAAAGTTCCGCACTTCCGTTAGTGGTTAAAGCAAGATTGCATTTGTTCGGTTCACAGCGCCTACCGAACCGGAAGTCCTGTACCGAACGGTTCTGTACGAATACCTGTACCGTTAAACCCCTACCGGCCACACTGATCCTCCCTGTCATTGTCTCTCGGCCCTGCTGACCCTGTGTTCTAATTCCCCCAGGTGTGATCTACCTGAAGAACATGGTAACGCAGTACTGGAGTGAAGCGGAGGCTGTGCCCGCCGGTGAGGCCCACGTCAACAACATCCCAGAGGAGGACCGGCAGTTCATCCGCGACAACATCGTGGAGGCCATCATCCACTCACCCGAGCGAATCCGGTAACCAACCACGCCTCTGGCCCCCCTGCCCTGTGCTCCCCATTTTCTCCAGATTTAGTAGCCAATTACACCCTCTCCCTTGTATTGTGAGTTCGCTGCCGTAGCCCTGAGACTGGCAGTGACAAAGGCGAAGCACTGCCTCCTCTGAGCCGGCACTCGCCAAGCCATCGACTGTAACTCCGGAGCCACTCCTATATGCAGCGAACTCATATCGGCTTCCCTCCCCCCTCCCTGGGGCGGACAGCCAGTTGGTGCCCTCTAGTGGCCAGAGCTGACGCTGGCGCGGCTCGTTTCTTGTCTCTAAACCCCACACGCTTGTCTCTCTCACAGGGTGCAGCTGACCACCTGCATCCACCACATGATCAAGCACGACTACCCCGGCAAGTGGACGGCCATCGTGGACAAGATTGGCTTCTATCTGCAGTCGGACAACAGCGCCGGCTGGCTGGGCATTCTGCTGTGCCTCTACCAGCTGGTCAAGAACTATGAGTAAGAGCCTATGGTGTGTCTACGCGGTCTGGGCCAATCAGGGGCCACGGCGTGTCATCAGGGCCAATCGGCGCTCTTCTCTGCGTCCGACGTGGACCAATCGGGTCATGCCTCTTGGGGTCTCAGGACAGTATGTGATCCAGAGCAAATCGGCTCTGTTCCTCCGACGTGGCGTGTGGTCAGTTACAAATCAGGAGTGCCTCTGGGGTTCTGACGGGGTGTGTGTGGTTCGCAGGTATAAGAAGCCGGACGAGCGCTGCCCCCTGGTGGCCGCCATGCAGATCTTCATGCCCATGCTGAAGGACCGCTTCATCCAGCTGCTCCCCGACCCCTCCAGCGACTCCGTGCTCGTCCAGAAACAGATCTTCAAGATCCTCTATGCTCTATTCCAGGTACTGACCTGCCACCCCTCCCCCGGCTCTCTAACGCCACCTACAGGACGCTATTTAATCATTAGCTGGGGAGTTGGCATTGGGGTGATTCATCCAATGTCCAGGGTTGCAGAAGAGAGAAATGTGTTTTTTCTAATCAAATCAAATTGATTTGTATAGCGCTTTTCACAAATGCATTGTCACAAAACGCTTAACAGAAGGGAACCCAGGCCTAGACCCCCCAAAAGCAAGCCTAAGGCGACAGTGGCAACGAAAAACTCCCCTGATAGGGAGAAACCTTGGGAGGAACCAGACTAAAAGGGTGGGGGGAGCCCATCCTCTTCTGGCCGGCACAGGGTGTCTAAAAAAGACTGTATCATGGTCTGTCCAAAGGTGACTCAGGGCTGGCTGACTTTGCGCCTCCGAGTTAGGTAGTCACAGACACCGGTGTTAACTCCTCCATCTGGACTCTCTATGGCCTGCTGTAGTGAAGTAATGATGACATAAGCAGTCTGGGTAGTTTAGCAGGATGTGCCACTTTTCTGATGTTCCCGCCTACCTGGACAAACCTGAGTTTGCTTGTCGCCTTAGGCTTGCTTTTGGGGGGGGGTCTGGGCCTGGGTTCCCTTCTGTTAAGCGTTTTGTGACCATTCATTTGTAAAAAGCGCTATACAAATAAATTTGATTTGATTTGTTATTCACACTGCCTGTGTGACATCGCCCATGTGCCCATAGCTGCTGTGACATCACCACCGCTTTGATCAGACCTCTCCTAGCCCCTGTGGAATGTCTGCGTTGTGGGGACCGTGTTAACGCCTGTTCTCCTCTGGCTGTGTGTTGTGGGGACCGTGGTAACGCCCGTTCTTCTCCCGCCAGTACAACCTGCCCCTGGAGCTGATCAATCGGCAGAACCTGACGGAGTGGATGGAGATTCTGAAGACGGTGGTGGACAGGGACGTGCCCCAGGTGAGCACTGAGGGTGTGGTGTGTGTGTGTGTGTGAGCATTGGTGTGTTAGTATGTGTGTGTTAGTGTGTCTGTGTGCGTGAACATTGATCTCTGTGTGTGTGTGTGTGTGTGTGTGTGTGTGTGTGTGTGTGTGTGTGTGTGTTCTGTAATCGCTGTGTTGTGAGCCAGTGTTTGCTCCCGACTGTCCCCGGGAGGATTAATTAGCCTGATGATTTACACACAGGCAGGTATGTAATTATGCCAGTATAGGACACAGTGACATTCTGCCTCATCCTGGGTGGCTTACAGCATGCAAGGTGTATACATGGATCAATTAAATATACACTGATAAAAAGTAGTCTGTGTGTGCGCGCCTGTGTGTGTGTGTGCGCCTGTGTGTGTGTGCGCGCATGTGTGTGTGTGTGCGCGCCTGTGTGTGTGTGCCGCCTGTGTGTGTGCGCGCCTGTGTGTGTGCGTGCATGTGTGTGTGCGTGCCTGTGTGTGTGTGCGCCTGTGTGTGTGTGCGCGCCTGTGTGTGTGTGCGCGTGTGTGTGTGTGTGCGTGTGTGTGTGTGCCTGTGTGTGTGTGCGCGCCTGTGTGTGTGCGTGTCTGTGCGTGTGCGTGCCTGTGTGTGTGTGTGCGTGCCTGTGTGTGTGCGCGCCTGTGTGTGTGTGCGCGCCTGTGTGTGTGCGTGTCTGTGCGTGTCTGTGTCTCATAAATGTTATGTACAATTTATGAAATACTGCCCAGAACGTGAGTTAAGGCCTTTATTATGGTGCTATAACAGTATACCAACTAGGGATGTTGCGGTATGATAACCATCCTGAACAATAGTGGTAATCGTGGTAATGAGTTATATAAACTGATTTAAATGGTTAGAATGTGTCTATAAAGGTGCCCCTTTAAAGTCTACACCCCGTCTCGAATACGGTGGAAAAAGTCAGATTTAATATGTTTTAATTTCAGGCAATTTTTTATATTTTTTTATATAGCAAACGTTAGCTAGCTACCTACATAATATAAGCAGCGTAACTACGCCATTTCCCGGCTTGCTGCTACATATGCGAAAATTCTGGTGACAGCTAAAGATATATATATATATATACAAATACGTTTTTAGAAGGCGGCCAAATGGCTAACGTTAGCTAGCAGTCAATGAGTATGAATGAAGTCTGGTAACTGTAGGCTATACTGTCTAAAAAGATATTTTGAAACAGTCATGGTTTTGAAAAAAAATACCATGTAAATCCGTTTTAAAAGAATATTGGAATGATTATTCTTTCATACGAATGTTGGCATGCCTTGTAGCTAACAACTCTGCCTGCCAATATTCAAAGTATACAAAGTAGCAATATACAAAGTAGCCCTGCCAATAACTTAATACTTTTAATAAAATTGCTTAAGTGCATTGCAAATTGAGCGTTTCATGTGGAACACTAAAGGCTGAAGTGAAATTATGATTTCGAGCACCGAGTCTATTGCTAACTAGCAAGCTGGGTACTATGACTGGTAACCAACAGATTTATATTTTGGCTGGTCTGGGATGGTGTATGCTGCCTGTCAGGGACGCGGTTCGAAACCTGTCTCTACCAGACCGGCCCTGGCCATCAGCCCCAATTGGGGGCGGCGTTTTGCTTGAGGCGGGGTGGGGCTTGGCTCGGGTCCACCGTGAAGCACGTAAGGGAGTCTCCAGAACGTGGGTGGGGGCGAATTATTTTATATCAAATGCCACGATATACCACCAACTCGGTTATCACGGTGGGGGGAAGGGGGTGTTTATGGTATGATAACCATCAATTCTGACACCACGGTATACCGTCAAACCAGTGTACCATGACATCCCTAGTGCCAACATACCCACCAACGCCCCTTCATCTCGAGTCTATAACCCTGACATCTTCCCTTCCACAGGAGACTCTCCAGGTGGATGAGGACGACCGGCCAGAGCTGGCCTGGTGGAAGTGTAAGAAATGGGCTCTCCACATCCTGGCGCGGCTCTTCGGAAGGCAAGTCTACATCTCCTCCTGTGAACCGAGTCTGTGTTAGAGTCCGGGGACTGCTGCCTATCATGGTCGCGTGACCGGCCCTGGTGGGGAGTCCCGATCGGGGGTTGGGGGGGGTGGTGGCGTTTGGCTGTCCACCCCCGGGGGAGGGGGGATAGTGAGCCGGCACAAAGTCCCTGAGAAGCGTCTAAGGGTGTCTTAAAGAACGTGAGTGGGCAAGCGGAGTTTGCTGCCCTTGGAGAATTTGCTTGCTTCGTAGAGACGGGCGGTGAGTTTGTGTGGGATGTTTGTGAGACTTGTTTTCGTGTGTGACCTCCCTCTCCCCAGGTATGGTAGCCCGGGCAACACCACCAAAGAGTACAACGAGTTCGCCGAGCTGTTCCTCAAGGGGTACGCCGTTTCCGCCCAGCAGGTGAGGGAGCGCGGCTGGCATCAACACTTCACCCTGTCCCTGTGTCGCCCAATGGGAGCGACTGGTGTTGGAACGTCATTTGTCCTGTGTCGCCCAATGGGAGTGACTGGTGTTGGAGCTTCACCTGTCCGTCCCGTGTCACCCAATGGGAGCGACTGGTGTTGGGGCTACACTTGTCCTGTGTCGCCCAATGGGATTGACCGGTGTTGGAGCTTCCCCTGTCCCCTGTCACCCAATAGGAGCTTATCCAGCGTTTTGTCTTCCCACAGGTGTTGCTGAAGGTGCTGTATCAGTACAAGGAGAAGCAGTACGTGGCTCCCAGAGTCCTGCAGCAGACCCTCAATTACATCAACCAGGGCATCAGCCACGCCGTCACCTGGAAGAACCTCAAGCCACACATCCAGGTGCTGTTAGAGAGCTGTAATTATTATTATTATTATTTGTTTTTTTAATGTGTTTCAGATTTTTTCCTGTTCTTCCAATTTAGTGGGCAATTATACTCTATTTATTTAGATTCGCCCTCCCCCATGAATTCGCCGCCCGTCTCTACGGGGCAAGCTAAGTCCCCGAGGCCGGCGATGATCCACCTCCTTTGAGACGGAACTCGCCCACCCACTTTCTAGAGACACCCTTCAGGCTTCTCAGCGAGCTCATGCCGGCTCACCCTCCCCCCTTCCCCTGGGGCAGACAGCCAATCGCCGCCCCCGATCGGGGCTCTTGGCCAGGGCCGGTCTGGTAGAGACGAGGTTCTGTGGTCCTGTTAGGCTCTACCGTGGCTCTATTAGGCATCTTTAAGGTGGGAACCAACCATAAGGGCGACGCTGCGTTCTGGGATATTGTGCAGATCGCGTCGTTGTGACTCGACTTAAGGCCTTCATCAATATCCCATCGCGCCACACCGTTAAAATGCCACAACGGGAATCGTTAACTTTACCCGTTAAGGAATCGGATCGATAACAGGAACCGTAATTGGTAGCATCGTTAAAATCCTAATGATATGGGGGCCTCCCGTGTGGTCCAGTGGTTACAACGTTCGACACTGGCCACGGAGACCAGGGTTCGATTCCCCGTCTCACCAGAGTCAGCTCTGGCCCGGGAGTACCACCGGGGGCGGCAATTGGCTGTCCGCCCCAGGGAGGGGGGAGGGAAGCCGACAGGACGTTCGCTGCGCATAAGAGTGGCCCTGTAGTACCGGGTTATGGTCGACGGCCTGGTGAGTGCCGTCTCCGAGGAGACGTTACTTCGCCTTCGTCACTACCGGTCGCAGGACTATGGCAGCGAACTCACATTACTAGGGGGGGATTGACATAAAAAATAGCGGGTGTAATTGGCTAATAAAATGGGATAAAATCTCTCAAAATTATATTAAAAAAAATCCTAATGATATGCAATCCCTACTGGCGTGATGGCTGAGAACCTCGGCAGTGTGAGTGGATTAGCATTGAGTAATTGGCTCGTTTGCGCGTCCGTGACAGATCGTCTTGCTTCGGGTCGGACAGCGGCCAGATCCTTCTACAGTAATGGCCGAATGGCCTTCCTCTACCGAGTCTGTACTGCAGCAAACCTTGCTGAGCGGGAATCGATTGGTCATGCCTGGCCGAGTGGGGATTGATTGATTGATTGATTGATTGATTGATTGATTGATTGATTGATTGATTGATTGATTGATTGATTGATTGATTGATTGATTGATTGATTGATTGATTGATTGGTTGATTGATTGATTGATTGATTGATTGATTGATTAGGTAGAAGGGGCTCTGTGTGACGGAAGTTGGTACTTGTTTATTATTTTATTGATTGATTGAACTATCACTGCTCATCAAGGGACTGGTGTTGGAAATTAGCTTCGGCTATCTACACATGTACAGTGCATCGGGAACTGCTTCTGCGGCTGTTCAATGTTCTCTGTGCTTGTCCCTTATAAATAAACTAATAAATAAGATAAATAAATACTGCAGTAAACCTTGCTGACCAGAGATTGATTGGTCATGCCTGGCCAAGTGGGGATTGATTGATTGATTGCTTGATCATGCCTGGCATTAGAAGGGGGCTCAGTGTTAACAGAAGGTTGGTAGATGTTAACGTCAGGGGTGTTTGGCAGCTGTAGGGTTGCTCCTGCTGTTTGCCGGGCTGTAGCTGTGTCTCCTGGCTTGTGGGTGACCGGGGGGGTGTGTGGTGTCCATCCGCATTCAGTGCCTCCGTCTGTCTGTGTCCTACAGTAAGAACAGGGGCGCTCACCCCACACCCACAGCCACACAGACACCGGAGATCATAGTACTGACCGAGTGACGTCTCCTAGACAACCCACCACCGGCCAGCCTCCGAACTCTCCTACAAACCCTCCTGCATGACTATGTTATAGGGTGGTCAGCTGTCACATTTACATTTAGGCTTTTAGCAGACACCCTTATCCAGAGTGACTTACAAGATGTGCATAAATACATGGTAAGATCAATTATTGTTAGCGCAAGAGATCAGTGCAGTAGTAGAGCGATAGACATCATTGTTGGCAGCTGCATACCATACCTGTAACGCTGGGGAGGAAAAGGGTTAGTAGGGTTTAAAAAAAAATGTATTATTTAAAAAAATTTTTATTTTATTTTATTTAATATAGACAGTCTTCAACATAGATTACAAATTACAAAATGCAGTATTAAACATGTAAGCAGTGGTGATGACAGTTGGTTAAATGTACAAAAAAAAGACACACAGAGCCCAACGGGATGCCCTTTGTCCTGTATTTTGTGCTCTTGTGGAAAAACCTTCCAAATTCTATTTGCTGTGCATTACCTCAGGGGTGGGCAATTCCGGTCCTGGAGGGCCGGTGTGTGCAGGTTTTTGTTTCTACCAATTACCCCGAGGTCAATTAGCTAATTAGTTGGATACGCCAATGCTGGTTCACTTGTAGATTAGACCACAGTAGCATGTTTCATATGGGAACACAAGAACAGTCTTTGGCTGTCATTCATGGGCTTATCAAGAAATGTAGCTAAAATGTCAGATCACGTAAATGATTTGGGTCAATTAAATAATTAAGAGCAGAAGTTGGCATGAAATCCAGAAATGGATACGGCCCTCCTTGCCCATCCCTGCATTACCATGGCCTGCAAATGTAATTATTCTGATTAAACAAACAGCATTAAATCGTAAACCGCAAACCCCCCTTCTGCCCCATTCAACGATAATGACAGCAGAAAGCATGCATCACCGCGCTGTGCCCTTGCCCAATCGAATGTTAGCGACCCTAGCCTGTTACGGCGGGCCGGGGTCTAATCGCCTTCCTTTGCCTGTGGTTTCAGGGGATCATTCAGGACGTGGTGTTCCCCCTCATGTGTTACACAGACAGCGACGAGGAGCTCTGGCAGGAGGACCCATACGAGTACATCCGCATGAAGTTCGGTGAGGGCTCTGCTTCGGATGCCCCGTAGGGTTCCACCCCCTTTCCCCCCCACTCACCCACCCGAGGCACTGTCAGTGTCACCTCAAATCCTGTGTCAGGACCACGTTTTCTTTACGCTGCGTGTGTTTGGAGATCAGGGAGAGGGCTGCAACCGCTGCTGTTACACATGAAAGGGAGTGACCCTCTGTGGACCGTTAGAGGCGTCCTCTCCTTGAGGGTTTGAGGGACATGGAATAATAGGAATAATCCTTATTAGGCCATGTTACACACAGTGTTTCCCACCAGGTAATTGGAATTAATCTTTTCGCATACCTCCCCTAGATGCACACACACCATCAGAGTGGTCTAAGTGCAGGGTCAGCCATAGTACGGTGCCCCTGGAGCAGTTTTAGGGGTTCAGTGCCTTGCTCAAGGGCACTTCGCCAGTGCCCCAGGAAGTGAACTTTTTTCCTTGGCCTTCCTGGGATTTGAACCAGCAACCCTCCGCTTGCCAGCCCGTGTTGCTAACCACTGAGCCACCGCCGCCCCGCATAGAGAGACTAATGGGATGGCTCTGCCGGGCAACCTGTCCCTAAACCAGTGGAGACGGGGGACTATTGCGTCTGCTCTCCGCCTGCGCATTCGTGTCTTCTTTTTATATATTTTTTTGTATTTTTTGTTTTGTTTGTTTATTTTCATTTTTCTCCCAATTTAGTGGCCAATTACACCCTCTATTTCTTTCGATTTACCCTCCCCACACGAGTCTGCCGCTCGTCTCTATGAGGCAAGCTAATTCTCTGAGGGCAGCGAGCTCCGCTTCCTTTGAGACTGCATTTGCCCACCCATGTTATGGAGTCACCCTTACGTGCTTCTCGGCGAACTCATGTCGGCTCAGCCTCCCCCCTCCCTCTGGGGCGGACAGCCAAAAGGCGCCCCCGATCAGGGCTGATGACCAGGGCCGGTCTGGTACAATCTGGTTTTTAACCGCGTCCCTGACAGGTGGCGCACACTCGTATCAGACCAGCCAAGACACGGTGTGTTAGACCGCTACTCCGCTGCCCTCGAGAGACATGTGTTCTGATTGTGTGTCTGCTCTCTCCACCTGCGCAGATGTTTTCGAGGACTTCATCTCCCCAACCACAGCTGCCCAGACCCTCCTCTTCACTTCCTGCAACAAGAGGAAAGAGGTGAGTGCCGCACGGGTCTTATGGCACCATCTCCCTGATCGCAGCCTCTGCTGTGAAATTCTTAAGGCCCCCCCTTATTAATTACCTCTCTGGCTCTTGTTAGCACCCTGCCGCTTGGAATACCTTGGTAACCTCCGCTTTCGATTTCTTCTGTATCTTAAAAAAGTTGTGCCTCCCACATGGGCTAGTGGTAAGAGTGTTCGACGCTGTCCACGGTGACAAGGGTTCGATTCCACAGTTGGTTGCCCGCCCCAGGGAGGGGGGAGGGATAAAAGCCGAAGGAAAGAGTCGCTGCATATGTGAGTGGTCTTGGGACTACGGCAGCAAGTTCTCATACGAGGGAGCAGATAATTGTCAAGAAAAAAGCGAGGGGGGGGATACTAAAAAGTGGGCGGGGGAAAAACTGCTCCGCTCATACAGTTTTCCACATGCTTACCTGATGTGATCTTAAGATTGTCAAGGTTTTAATTCTTTGCTCAGTTTGACCAGTGAGGGTTAAAGATCCGTGTTTAATGTAGCGTCTTTACACCGGTCCGCTCTCTCTGCACACGGCACCGCAGTTTTAACAGAAGGTTGGTAGATGTTAACGTCAGGGGCGTTTGGCAGCTATGGGTTTGCTCCTGTTTGCTGGGCTGTAGCTGTGTCTTCTGGCTTGTGGGTGACCGGGGGGGTGTGTGGTGTCCGTCCGCATTCAGTGCCTCCGTCTGTCTGTGTCCTACAGTCAGAACAGGGGTGCTCACCCCACACCCATAGCCACACAGACACCGGAGATCATAGTACTGACCGAGTGACGTCTCCCTAGACAACCCACCACCGGCCAGCCTCCGAACTCTCCTACAAACCCTCCTGGTTTCAAACACAGCTCAAGTCGAAGCGATTCGAGTGATGGTGAAAAGGCAGGCGGCCATGTTTGAGCGGTCCTGTCAGGGGGAGAGTGTTTGTTTGTTTGTTCGTCTGGACGCAGTGCTGAATGGATGTTGTGTTTCTGTTTGTGTTTGTGTGGCAGGTGCTTCAGAAGACCATGGGCTTCTGCTACCAGATCCTCACGGAACCCACGGCTGACCCTCGCAAGAAGGACGGTGCCCTCCACATGATTGGCTCTCTCGCTGAAATCCTGCTCAAGGTGAAGGACTGTCACATGACCTCTCACAAGAAGGGGGCTGCTGGGAGTTGAAGTCCAGAGCTAGTGTATACGCAGTCCACTCTACTTTGGACTTCAGTTGGATGTTGCTCGATGCTGGTTTACTAAAATAAACTACCCGCATGCTTTTGTTTGTGTGACTGCTTGTCCTGTAGGTCCTGCTTTATATTCTACATAGCGGTTCAAACAATGTCATTACTGTACAGGCTATGAATATTGCAGATCAGCCGTAGCCAAGTCCCCAGATTTGAGCAGTTTTACTGCAGTGTGCATAGTAGAAAATACCTGCAATCTTAGACATGTACAGCAATTGTGTAAGTTGCAAAACTGTGGATATATATAGATATTATGGATCTCCCGGGTGGTCTAGCGGTTACGACGTTCAGCGCTGGCCACTGCGACTGGGGTTCGATTCCACTAGCTGCGCCATTATCGGCTCTGGCCGGGAGTGCCACTAGGGGGCGACAATATGCAGTCCGCCCCAGGGAGGGGGGAGGGAAGCCGATGTAAGTTCGCTGCGTATAGGAGTGGCTCTATGTGCATACTAGAGTTACAGTGATGGCTTGGTGGGTTCCGGCTCGGAGGAGGCGATGCCCAGCTGCATGTCGGTATCAGGACTACGGCAGCGAACTCGTAAGATATGAGGGAGGGGGATCATTGACATTAAAAGGAGGATATAATTGGATACTAAAAATGGGGATAAAACAGGAGAAAGAGAAAGTAGAAGAAAAAAATATATATAAATATTATAATGCAATAACTAAGACTTGAATGCCCAAAACATCATTGTGTGTCTGTCTTTAAAAATATGCGCACACGCAAAAAACATGGCCAACTGCTCTGAGCTGAACCCGTGTGAACCTGTCTGTTGCCATAGCTACCTGCCAGGTGTCATGCGTGATGTGAGTTATCGCCCGTGACATTCGTGGTGTGGAAAGTTTTGCGGTGCGCGTTTGTAATCTGTAGATTGTGAGCTGACACGTTGACTCCCTTCCCTTCCCCCGACAGAAAAAGATCTACAAAGACCAGATGGAGTTCATGCTGCAGAACCATGTGTTCCCCCTCTTCCGCAGTGAGCTAGGCTACATGCGAGCTCGGGTAAGGAGCTGCACATCTGTCTGCGCAGTGGGTCACATGTCTGTGCGCAGTGGGTCGTAATAAAATATAATATATGCCATTTAGCAGACTCTTTTATCCAAAGCGACTTACAGTAGTGAATGCATATATTTATCAGTATATGTGGTCCCAGTGGGAATTAAACCCACAACCTAAGCATTGCCAGCACCGTGCTCCCTCTACTGAGCCACACAGAACCACGCTCTACCTACTGAGCCACACAGAACCATGCTCTACCTACTGAACCACACTCTACCTACTGAGCCACACAGACCCATGCTCTACCTACTGAGCCACACAGAACCACACAGAACGAGGCTCTACCTACTGAGCCACACAGAACCACGCTCTACCTACTGAGCCACACAGAACCACCTACTCAGAACCACGCTCTGCCCTGAGCCACACAGAACCACGCCACTACTGAGCCACACAGAACCACGCTCTACCTACTGAGCCACACAGACCCATGCTCTACCTACTGAGCCACACAGAACAACGCTCTACCTACTGAGCCACAGAGCCACAGAACCTCACTCTACCTACTGAGCCACACAGAACCACGCTCTACCTACTGAGCCAGAACCACGCTCTGCCTACTGAGCCACACAGAACCACACTCTACCTACTGAGCCACACAGAACCACGCTCTGCCTACTGAGCCACACAGAACCACGCTCTGCCTACTGAGCCACACAGAACCACGCTCTGCCTACTGAGCCACACAGAACCACGCTCTACCTACTGAGCCACACAGAACCATGCTCTACCGACTGAGACACACAGAACCAGTATAATGAGACATTAGTGTTTGATCAAGCCATAGAATGTATGGGAACTGCTGAAGATGAAAAGATTACTGATTCCATGTAACATATCTTTTTTTCTTTTTTTCTGATAACGTTTCCGCAAAATATCTGTTCCCCTGCCACCGTTGTTGCCACAGCTGTTCTCTCTCTCTCTCTCTCTCACACACACACACACACACACACACACACACACACACACACACACACACACACACACACAATGAGATGTGTATTTGCACTGGCAACAAATGTGTTAATGTCGTGAAAAATGTAAATGTGATTTGAGTGGGAGCCCTGCCTCTCCCTGCGTCTCCAGGCGTGCTGGGTGCTGCACTACTTCTGCGAGGTGAAGTTTAAGAGCGACCAGAACCTGCAGAACGCCCTGGAGCTCACCCGGCTCTGCCTCATCAACGACAACCAGATGCCCGTCAAAGTGGAGGCAGCCATCGCCCTGCAGGTGCTCATCAGTAACCAGGAGAAAGGTAGAGAACAACAACAATAACAAACCGTATTCATACAACACCTTTCATACAGAAGTGGCAGCTCAGTGTTTAACTTTCATGGAAAACAGATAATAGGGGTGGCGGATAGCGTAGCGGTCTAACGCACCCGTATATTGGCTGGTCCGATACGGTGTGGCTACCTATCGGGGAGGGTGGGCCGGCACGAGTTCGTCAAGGAGCAGGAAGGGGGTCCGTGGTCGGGTTCCGTCTCGGAGGAGGCAGATCTACCTGCCCGGAAAATTTGGAGGACAAGTTACCCTGGAGGAGTGGCGGCAGAATCTTGGGGGAGGCTGAATTGAGATAGAGGCTATAATTGGCAACCAAATTGGGAGGAAACTGGAAAAAATTTGAAAAAAAAAAAAAAATGTTAATAATAGTAGTCTTATAATATATATATATATATATATGTGTGTCATAATTGGATAATTTCCAATCACTCCTAAAAAAAAAAAAAAAAAAAAACTTAAGTCAAAACCGTTGGAGTTGAAAAAAAAATAATAATTAAATGCCATGCACGAGAGAGCTTTTAGAAGAGGCTTGTCGTAGATACTATAACGATGCTTGTATATGAGATTGAGTGCAGAGGAGTACAAATGGCAGCCTAGTCGCAGAGAATCCCCACTGTCCTGCACGGATATTCCGTCAGTCGACAGAAGTCTGCAGCAGGGAGGGATGGCGTGTGTGTGCGTGTGCGTTTCAGCCTGTGCTGCTCTTAAGTGCACCTGAGCCTGGCTGGATGGGGGCAGAGGCAGAGACAGAGGCAGAGGCAGAGGCAGAGGCAGAGGCAGAGGCAGAGGCAGAGGCAGAGGCAGAGGCAGAGGCAGAGGCAGAGGCAGAGGCAGAGGCAGAGGCAGAGGCAGAGGCAGAGGCAGAGGCAGAGGCAGAGGCAGAGGCCCTCACAGCCCTCACAGCCCGTTAAAAGAGCAGTGGAGCAGTAACACACACTCTGCTCGTTTTAGGAGCAGTGATGACTCACCGGAACGCCACAGCGATGAAGCCATAGATTGAGGTGACAGGCGGGGGGGCGGTGGGGGCTGGATGGGTTCCGGCTCGGAGGAGGCGGTGCCCAGCCGCATGTCACTGCAGGTCTCAGCACTCCGGCAGCGAACTCGTAAGATATATGAGGGAGGGGATAATTGACGTGAAAAATTGGGGTATAATAGGATACTAAAAATGGGGAGAGAAAAAAAAACAGCAGAAAGAGAAAGTAGGGGGGGAAAAAAAGATTTTGATTTAATCAAATGAATGATTTAGGGGGCCTTGGATACATTTTTTGTGTTTTTAGTTCTAGTTTTTTTTCTGTGTGTTTTGGTTATAGCTCAAATGTGAGGATAGGGGAGGGGCTTATAGCTGAGACGTGAGGATAGGGGTGGAGCTTATAGCTCAAATACAGTGGTGGACAAAGTAAAAGTACTTTTACTTATTACTGTACTTAAGTTTCTGTCCTTACTTAAGTATTTCCATTTTTACTTTTACTTTCAACAACAAATATTCACACCCAACATGGGAAGCAATGTAGGACTTTTTACTTAAGTAACGTCAAACGTGAGGATTGGGGTATGGCTAAAGATCGCGCCTTCCCAAAAACATTTGATCACAAAAAAAAAAGATGGCTCCTCCTTTCCTCTTCTCTCTCCCAGCCAAGGAGTACATCACGCCCTTCATCCGGCCGGTGATGCAGGCGCTCCTCCACATCGTCCGGGAGACGGAGAATGATGACCTCACCAACGTCATCCAGAAGATGATCTGCGAGTACAGCGAGGAGGTCACGCCCATCGCCGTGGAGATGACCCAGCACCTGGTGAGGTTCTGGCATATTCCACACCTTCCAGCCCATGGAAGTCAAATCACAGGGGCCTCGGGTGGCGTAGCGGTCTAAGCCTTCGCTTGGGAACGCAAGTCGCCCACAAGTTCGAAACCCGACTGCTCCAGTCTGGCCCTGGCCGGGAGATTGGCTGTCC
The DNA here is from genome assembly GCA_029706075.1 of Aldrovandia affinis. Taxonomy (NCBI): domain Eukaryota; kingdom Metazoa; phylum Chordata; class Actinopteri; order Notacanthiformes; family Halosauridae; genus Aldrovandia; species Aldrovandia affinis. The sequence goes on from JAINUG010000104.1 coordinate 2,873,500, forward strand.
ATCTCAGAGGGAGGGGGGAGGATGAACTGGCGCCCCTGTACGGGGAAAAACTGGCTTGCTTCTGAGGACAAGCGGCGGGCTCGTGGGGGAGGGTAAATTGAAAGAAATAGGGAGAAATATGGGAAAAAAACATCATAAAAAAAAGATAAATAATTATTTGAATGGCAGTTATAATCTTGGGTTACTCAGGAAGTCAGTTCGGGCACTCTCTTCCCCACAGCTCACTTTTGTCCAGTTTAAATTGGCACTGACTCTTAACTGGCGCATTTAACTGCTAGTCCCCGTACCGACCTCTGGGTGGCACTGTGACGAACACTCTCCCCTTGTACCTGGCAGGCCATGACCTTCAACCAGGTGATCCAGACGGGCCCTGATGAGGAGGGTGGCGACGACAAGGCGGTGACGGCCATGGGCATCCTCAACACCATAGACACCCTGCTCAGTGTGGTGGAGGACCACAAAGAGGTAACCAAACCATAGACATCCTGTTCAGTGTAGTGGAAGACCACAGAGGTAACCATACCATAGACATCCTATTCAGTGTGGTGGAGGAGCACAGAGGTAACCAAACCATAGACACCCTGCTCAGTGTGGCGCTAGTGCTAAAGTGCTTGCAGCTAGTAGTTCTGTCCAGAGTTGATATCTGCACCGCATGGAGCAGGTTGCTGAGGTTTTTGAGACCTGCTGGCTGGTCTGTTTTTCGAGCACCACACTCGATGCCTCGCTGCTCGTGTTTATATTTGTCCTACTTGAGAGAACAGAATTGCATAATCGGTTCACTACACACCCTCGCAATCTGAAAGTGTACATATGCGTTTGTGCTTGCGTGTGTTTGTGTGCCTGTGCCTGTGCCTGTGCGTGCATGCGTGCATGTCTGTGCGCCTGTGTTTGCGCCTGTGTGTGCGCGTGTGTGGGTGCGTGTGTTTAATAGTGTGGAGATGCATGTGTCATAGTGAATGTTTGACAGGTAAATCGTCCAAGCCACTGAGCCTGTTAGGAGAGGCCGAACAGACCGGTTTCCTGTCCTAGCAGCAGCCTGTCGGTGTTGAAAGTGCAGTAACTGCATTCTTTGGCTTGTTTCAGATCACGCAGCAGCTGGAGGGAATTTGCCTGCAGGTGATTGGGACAGTTCTGCAGCAGCACGTATTGGGTAAGCGCACGGAACTCCTGTTCTACAGCATTCCTGTCAGGTCACTGCCACAGAGGCGCAGAGAACAGGACTTCTAACAGTCAGCCTGACCAAAAAAATGAGCTCACACTGAGCTGTCGGGATAGCGGTAAGAATGTTCGACGCTGGCCACTGCGACCGGGGTTAGTTTCCACCAGGTCGCACCAGTATCAGCTCTAGTGCCACTAGGGGGCGGCAATTATCAATATTGGCGGAAAGCCAATATGAGCTCGCTGCGTATAGGAGTGGTCCAGTGCAGCGCTCACTACCGGTCTCAGGACTCTGGCAGCGAGTTCTCATACGAGGGTGGGGATAATTGACATGAAAAAGAGAGGGTATAATTGGCTACTAAAAATTGGGAATAAAAGCAAAAACAGAAAAGAAACTGTGGCCTGGTAAGAAAGCGTAGATCTACGGGAACTAGAGCAGGCGAGCACAGATCATGTTCAGAACATAGATATTTCTTCACTAGATTGTCGCTCAGATATTTACCATATTACACATTTTATATTTTTTATTAAATCTCCCAAATAAATGAAATGAAAACGATGCCTTCATGTGGCGTCATCGCCGGTCTCCATGCTGTCTGACCCTCACCCTCACCCTCACCCTGACCCACACCCTCACCCTGACCTTCACCCTGACCCTGACCCTCACCCTCACCCTCGCGTGTTGGTGATCTTCCCCAGAGTTCTACGAGGAGATCCTGTCTCTGGCCCACAGCCTGACCTGTCAGCAGGTCTCTCAGCAGATGTGGCAGCTCCTCCCGCTGGTCTTCGAGGTCTTCCAGCAGGACGGCTTCGACTACTTCACCGGTGCGCTGTCTGTTTCCTCCCCCCACCTCCACCCCCCATCCATGAGCCCCCCATTAGTGGCGATCTTCATATTTTACATTTTAGACATTTAGCAGACGCTCTTATCCAGAGCGACTTACAAGATGTGCATTAATACATGGTAAGGTCAATCATGGTTCACACAAGAGATCAGTGCAGTAATACAGTAATAGACATCATTGTTCGCAACTGCACACCACAGGGAGAGAAGGTTAGTAGAATCTTTTTTGTTAATAAAAATAATACATAAATTATTGTTTGTTTATCAGTATTAAAAATATATACATGAAATACAGTATTAAACATGTAGACATGTGGTGATGAAAATTAGTTATTGTACAGAATCAGTGGTAGTGAAGTCTGAAGAGGTATCTTCAAGTCTTACAGCATGTGAAGGTGTAAGCCTGGCCTCGAATACCCCAAATGTGTCTGCCTTTAGTGGTTCTGTGTGGCTCAGTAGGTAGAGCACAGCATTGGCAACGCTTAGCTAGTGGGTTCAATTCCCACTTGGACCACATATACTGGGGGAAAAAAAGTATGCATTCATTCCTGTAAGTCGCTTTGGATAAAAGCGTCTGCTAAATGGCATATATTATATAGGCGGCAGTGTAGTGTAATAGTTAGGGAGCTGGGCAAGGTACTTAACCTGAATTGCTTCAGTAAATATCCAGCTGTATAAATGGATTGTATGTAAAGAAATGTAAACCGTGTAAGTCGATCTGGATAAGAGCATCTGCTAAATGCCTAAAATGTAATGTAAATGTAAATGCCTCTACTACACAACCTGGCAAGCTGTTCCACGCACTGACAACTCTGTGCCCTCTTGTTCTGCCAACTGACCGCAACCTGGAATTGATTTGTGCCGACCTGTCCAGAAATGTCAATTCAAGGGGCCTCGGGTAGTGTAGTGGTCTAAGTATTTGCTTGCGAATGCAAGTTGCCTACTGCAGCCGTGGCTCGAAACCTGACTGTGCCAGACCAGCTACTAAAGTGTGTGTGCGTGCGTGCGTGCGTGCCAGACCCCTCTGCTCCGCCTCCTCTGGCAAACTGACTGTCCCATCCCTCTGGGCGCCTGGCAGCCGCTCCTCGTGGTCTCGTCTCTTCTCTGTCCTGACCCCTCGCTGGTGGAACGACCTTCCGCAATCGGTCAGGACCGCGGAATCACTTGCGATCTTCCGCAAGAGACTCAAAACCCACCTTTTCAGACTCCACTACCACTGAATTCTGTACATCTAGCCTATTGTCATCACCACTGCCGACTTACTCAACACTTCTTGTATATGTATCCCTGCCTTCTCATTTAATGATACAATAAAAAAAAATATATATATGTATGGTATGGTACGCAGCTGCCTACAACGATGTCTATCGCTGTATTACTGCACTGGTCCCGTGCGCAAACTATGATTGTTCCTACCATGTATTAATGCACATCTTGTAAGTCGCTATGGATAAGAGCGTCTGCTAAATGCTTAAAATGTAAAATGTAATGCTTAAAATGCCAGACCGGCTACAAAATTGGCAGAAAAAAAAGGGAAAGACATTAATTCAGGAAGTTTCATGAACGAATGGCTGCTTTCGTCCCACAGACATGATGCCTCTCCTGCACAACTACGTCACCGTGGATACGGACACGCTCCTCTCCGACACCAAGTACCTGGAGATGATGTACAGCATGTGCAAGAAGGTGATTGGCTCTCGTCGAAGTCGCGAGTCTACACTGATACGGTTTTGAGCAGATTGCGAATGTGCCGCTCGCCAGCGCGTTTAAATCACGACTTCCTCTTTGCAGGTGTTGACCGGGGATCCAGGTGAGGACCCGGAATGCCACGCAGCGAAGCTGCTGGAGGTCATCATCCTGCAGTGCAAAGGGCGTGGCATTGACCAGGTACACGGCCTCATGCTTACAAGCTTATGTCACATTTCCGTAATGCAGATGTGATGCTTCCCACGCACAATTAAAATGACAACACACCTGATGGACAACCCTTCTGTGAATAACGGGAAACAACAACGAAAAATGTTGAAATCATGCTCGCCTTGCAACAGAATTGGATCTGCTTCTGTAACTTTTGAGTAAAGTGTTTGGGGTTGGGGGTTGGGGGTTGGGGCTTGGGGGTTAGGATTGGGGGTTAGGGTTGGGAGTTGAGAGGTTGGGGGTTGGGGTTAGCATTGCGACTGGCCACGTTTGCTACCAGGGTAAACACTGATACTGGTGGAAAATTGGTAGGAACAGAAACATTCATTGGTTTTTGTACCCAATTCATACAAGTGTACCAAGTGTACAACCTTCAACAAAAGCAGCTGTATTCAATTCTGTTCTGAGCATGCAGTGTGAGTCGGAGTGCTCTGTACTGCCCCCTGCTGGCGCTGTTGATGTGACTGCTCTCTGCTGCCCCCTGTTGGTGGTGTTGATGTGAGTGCTCTGTGCTGCCCCCTGTTGGTGGTGTTGATGTGAGTGCTCTGTGCTGCCCCCTGCCGGCGGTGTTTATGTGAACGTCCTCTGCTGTGTGTTCTCTGCTGTCCCCTGCAGGTGGTGCCTCTGTTTGTGGCGCTGGCGCTGGAGCGGCTCACGCGGGAGGTGAAGACCAGCGAGCTGCGGACCATGTGCCTGCAGGTGGCCATCGCCGCCCTGTACTACAGCCCCCCACTGCTGCTTAACACCCTCGAGAACCTGCGCTTCCCCAACAACACCGAGCCCATCACCAACCACTTCATCACGCAGTGGCTCAAGGACGTCGACTGCTTCCTCGGGTGGGCCTCCATTTTGTTTTTGTTTTGTTTCCTTCCAGTCTAAGTCTCGTGCTCCCAACTCTGAGTTCAAGAGTTCCAAGTTTATTGTCCTTCAAAGAAGGATACGTCTCAACTAGTGTAACAGTACACAGAAGTCACGGTTCGGTACGTTTTCGGTACAGTGGGGGGGGAAAAAGAAATGCGAAACATAAAATTGCTTTTCATTTATTATGAACTTTGTAAACGGTGGCTAATTCGCCATCATTTACGGAACAAAGGCAGGCACATATCTTTCTTAAATAAATGTAAATATGGCCGTCAATACTGCTGCAACCGCACACAAAAAAGTTTGGGTTAGTGGTTAAAGCAAGATTGCATTAGTTCAGTTAACAGCGCGTACCGGACCAAAAGTCCTGTATTGAAAGGTTCGGTACGAATACGTGTACCCTTACACCCCTACTCTCCACAGCTCAGTATAAGCATTGTACAAAAAAACTAAGTCAACACAGTGCATTGCAAAAACAGAACAGTACATCAAGGTACAGGTCACTGCCAAAATAAAGGAAACACTTGAGTAAATGAAGGGTTCTGGCGGCTCTGTTATGGTGTGGGGTGCATTTTCTTGGCATGGTTTAGGTCTACTCTACCCCTTAGAGGGCAAGGTAATACAAAGCGCCAATAAATACAAAGCCATCCTATGGTGAAGCATTTCTATCCTGATGGGAGTGGTCTCTTCCAGGATGACACTGCCCCATACACAGGGTACGAGTGGTCACTGAATGGTTTGATGAGCATGAAAACAATGTAAACCATATGCCATGGCTGTCTCAGTCACCAGATCTCAACCCAGTTGAACACTTATGGGAGATTCTGGAGCGGTGCCTGAGACAATGTTTTCCACCGCCATCAACAAAACACCAATTGATGGAATTTCTCATGGAAGAATGGTGTTGCATCCCTCCAACAGAGTTCCAGACACTTGTAGAATCTACGCCAAGGCACATTGAAGCTGTTCTAGCTGCTAATGGTGGCCCAATGCCCCATTAAGACACTAGATTGTCGTTTCCTTTATTTTGGCAGTTAGCTGTAATTTGGCTACAGCTTCAAGTTGTTGGACAGTGGTAGTGACCTTTTAGCATGACTCTTGGAACCTGGGAATGAATTCACAGCGATTTCTAGTGAACAGTGAACGTACCCTACAATTTCTCCCGTATACCACAATGCAATGCGGTCGTGTCTTAGTTAGCTCACGACTTCCATAACGGTAGCTATTGGTGGCTAAAGCAGTGGCTAGCAGACAGCACCACAGTTGACAAAACCACACTTACACATCATTAGAATTTCAACAATTCATTTGGGATTTCACATTCAAAACTGAACATGCAACCCCGATACTACCTGAGTACATTTCAACCTGCTGCCATGAGTGCTCGGTTTGTTTACGTGATACTGGGCGCATCTGCTTGTGTCACCTGAATATCCGGCACATTTTTTTTAATGCAAATGACGTTCAGTGTAGTGTCCGAAAACAGTTTAATCGTTCACTACATGGAACACTACATAGGGAATAGGGAATGAGTGAACGAGTGAACGGTTTCGAACACAACCCATGATATGGACAGGGGAAACCTGATCCTAGATCAGCACTCGTACTTCTTTACGAATATGGCTTTGCGTACATGGCCGCAGTGTTAGCTGAGCTGTGCTGTGTGTGGGTGTGCTGCTCGACAGGCTCCATGACAGGAAGATGTGTGTGCTGGGCCTGTGCGCCCTCATCGACCTGGAGCAGAGACCGCCCGCCATCGCCCAGGTGGCTGGCCAGCTGCTCCCGGCCGCCATCTTGCTCTTCAGCGGCCTGAAGAGGGCGTACGCCTGCCGCGCCGAGCACGAGAACGATGACGACGACGATGATGAGGATGGAGAGGATGACGAGGAGAATGGTGAGCCAATGTTCGCTGATGATGTCAACGTGTTTCGCCCTGTGAGCCAACGTTCGCTGATGATGTCATTGTGTTTCGCCCCTGTTCGGTGCTTACCCTCTCAGACGCGACTCTTATGCTGATCGGCTGGGAATTTCCCAAAGCTACCAAACTACCAGCCACAATAATAGTACTAATAATAATACATTTTATTTGTTTAATGCGCCTTTGAAGCAACCTTTCGTTTCTGGATTGCTGCTTAGAGGACGTGCATGCTGGGAAATAATAATAATAATATGTAGCACCTTTCATAAAACTTTCATAGAATGTGTAGCCTAAAGTGCCTCACAGCAAATGTAAATGTGATATAGGAAAAACAATTCCCAAGAACAACAAAAGATGGTAAAATAAAATTCTCACGTCACAAACTCGCTGTGAAGCACCTAAGGGTGTCTCCAGAAAGGGGTTTGGTGAGTTCCGTCTCGAAGGAGGCAGATTATCACCGGCCTCGGAGAGTAGCTTGCCCCATAGAGACGGGCGACGAGTTTGTGGGGGGGAGGGTTAATCAAAATAAATAGAGGGTATAATTGGCTTCCAAATTGGGGAGAAAAACCTGAAACAAAATTTAAAGAAAATAAGAATCGAGGCAAAAAAAGTAGGCATATCAAGTTATAAAAGCTTTTTGAAAAGTGGAGTGGATGGATTCCACGTGGGTGGGTGAGTTTGACGTCCTTGTCGCGTTTGCCTGCAGCCGAGCTGGGCAGCGATGAGGACGATATTGACGAGGAGGGCCAGGAGTACCTGGAGGTTCTGGCTAAGCAGGCGGGCGAGGACGGAGACGATGAGGACTGGGAGGAGGACGATGCGGAGGAGACCGCTCTCGAGGGGTACACCACCATTGTGGACGACGAGGACAACCTGGTAGACGAGTACCAAATCTTCAAGGTCATCCTGCAAAGTAAGGACTGGCAGTGTAGCGTAATGGGTAGGGAGCTGGGCTTGTAACTCAGAGGTTGCAGGTTCAATTCCCAGGTGGGGCACTGCTCTTGTACCCTTGAGCAAGGTACTTAACCTGAATTGCTTCAGTAAAATATCCAGCTGTATAAATGGATTGTAAAGAAATGTAGACTGTAAGTCGCTCTGGATAAGAGCGTCTGCTAAATGTAAAATGTAAGAGACTCAGCGTCATCCTCAGAGCTCACTGGTCTGCGCTAGAAGACGCAAGAATTAAAATGTCAAATGTAAAATGCATTCAAATTGTAGCACATCGCCTTTCGATGTGTCACTTCGAGTACGACTATGAGGTGTGAAACATGGTGTGTTTGCTTTCTGTAAACATTTGCTGCTATGGAAATATGTGCTCTCGGTTCCCCTTAAACTCCCAAAATTCAAATACACTACTCAGACTGGATTATTTCATCCTGGCTTATTTTTCTTCAAATGGGACCAGAAATGTGTGTCTGTGTGGCTCAGTAGGTAGAGCGTGGTTCTGTGTGGCTCAGTAGGTAGAGCACGGCGTTGGCAACGGTTAGGTTGTGGGTTTGATTCCCACTGGGACCACGTATACTGAAAAATGTATGCATTCACTACTGTAAGTCGCTTTGGATAAAAGCGTCTGCTAAATGGCGTATATACACATATATATATATATATATATATACACATATATCCGTAATGCAAAAATAGGGGAATGGCAGTAAATCATACTTTGTGCACACTCTTTCTGTGCATCTGTGGGCCAGCACAATGCCATGAGGTCATATTAGGCCCTGCCCAACCAATGCTACATTTAAAATGTAGGCTAATTAGCCACCTTTGTTTGGAATTCCAGATATCCTTTTAGCATTTTTATAAATCACAGAACAGGAAAAAGCTACAGTATATTAGCAACGATTATAACAAATACCTCTTTTTTTTTTTTTTTTCTTTCTTACAGACATGTTTGCTTTTGTACAGTAGCACAATGATATTGGTGGAACTACAGGAGTATGTCCCAATGCGTGTCTCTTTGGGACAGGGCAAGAATTAAAATGCCTCCCAATGCGCTCTGATCTGACATTAGCCAGGGAACCACATTCTGAGGGCGGACGGGTGGCTCTTCGAATGCTGATGCTGTATATGAATGGCTTCTCAGTCGTGGACAGGATCTTGTGGCCTGTGGGCTTTCTCGCTTAGTTTTCCGTTTCACAGGGTCCTCAACCTGTCATGGAAAAACCTTGAAGATCATTGAAAATGATTTTGTCATTTAAAGTCATGGAAATTTCTGATTTCATGTAACGTTATATACTTTTTTCTTCTTTTCTGATAACGTTACCGAATGTCTGTTCCCCTGCCTCTGTTGTTGCCATCTGCCATGGCTGTTCTTACACACACACAATGAGATGTGTATTTTCACTGGCAACAAAACATGTTAAGTTATGAAAGTAAAGTACATTTTCTGCGTCAGTTGCAAAATAAAAGGTAATTGAAAACCTTAAATGTGTCATGTAAAATTGAAATTTGATTTGAGTGGGAACCCTGAGTTTTGGTTTGTGTCCGTTTCAGACATCCAGACACGTGATCCAGGATGGTACCAGGCACTCACCCAGAGTCTAGACGAGGACCAAGGAAAACAGCTTCATGACATCGGCACACTTGCAGACCAGAGACGGGCAGCGCACGGTACGTTTCCTGCCTCAGTTTGCAGTAAAACAAAAGTGTTTTTTTGGCAGGTTTTTTGGGGGAGAGAGCCAGGGAGAGGGGTGGCGGATAGGGTAGTGGTCTAACGCACCCTGTTTTGGCTGGTCCTATATGAGTGAACTGCCTATCAGGGCCGCGGTTTGAAACTTGTCTCTACCAGCCCTGGTCATCAGCCCCGATCGGGGGTGGCGTTTGGCTGTCCGCCCCAGGGGGAGGGGGGAGGGTGAACCGGCTCAGATCCGCCGTGAAGCATGTAAGGGTGTCTCCAGAACGTGGGTGGGCAAATTCCATCTCGAAGGACGCGGTGTTCGCTGCCCTCTGAGAATTAGCTTGCCTCGTAGAGACGAGCGGCAGACTCGTGTGGGGAGGGTAAATCAAAAACAAATAGAGGGTGTAATTGGCTACTAAAGTGGGAGAAAAATCAGAACCAATTTTTTTTTTTACATTTAAAAAAAAAACATTTAAAGCCAGAGATAGCAGTTGCTTATCACTAAAGGCAGGGATTCTAAATGTGCGTCTTGTATTTCCAGAGTCAAAGATGATCGAGAAGCACGGCGGATACAAGTTCACAGCTCCAGTGGTGCCAACCAACTTCAACTTTGGAGGCAACGCCCCGGGACTGAACTGAGACGCCTGCCTCTCTTTCTTACTCTGTGACTGATTGTAGTGAAGTGAAAAAGGCTTGTGTTGTTCCCTCAAGTAGTGGTTCCGAGAAACTGGTTCTTCTCACTCACTCTTCAACCTGACTGTATTAACTTGGACATAGCACCAGAAGATGTGGGGAAGGCAACCAAATGCAACCAGCGGCTGGGGAAATATATATAAACGAGGACTTGAACGTGTGAACCAAGCAAGGAAGAGAAGAAAGAAAAAAAAAAGATCACAGCAACATTGTCTTATGGAGTCCAGATTCTGAAGGAGACACCATGACGACAGCTCTTTTTTTTTTTTTTTTCTCCCCACAACAACATGTGGACAAAATGAATGAATTCAAATTGAAAATGGGACTAAATGTTTCATCGGTCTCACGGTATAGGCTCAAATGCCACTTTAAATTTATACCTGTGGCTGTAAGTGTTTGTCTGCATTTTTTTTTTTTTTTTTTTTTTTGCATCAACAAATTCTCATGTTTGTTATGTATATAAGCCAAGGTACTCAAGTAGCCTGGCGTAACGACCTGAGGCATTTCAAAGCGTATAAGCGAGAGTGTTCATATGTAGCACATTGGATACTTGTCATAGCACTACACGATGCCTGATATCTGTACATTAACGACTAGCACTTTCTTATCGTTCAGGTCACCTAGCCTTCTGTATCAGACTGCAAATTTTTTTACATCAATTGAGACTATTTAAAATGGAAAATGGCTGTAAAACTTGTTACTTTGCAGGCAACCTAGTTTTTTGGCTGTTCACCACATGATTTTGGTTACTGCGTTGAATAATTGGTGGCATCTCTGCTGCTAGAAATGGCAACACTGGGCTCGGGGTGCTGTTGGTGTGCAGTTTGGATACAAGATTGCATTGTAAGCACTGAGAGCCAAGTTGAATACTTCATTGAAGCATGTACAATTGGACTTAATCACGACGCTCTCAAGCATTTGGTTGATGTATGGATGAACCATCTATATATACAACAATATATAAAAAAATAAGTTGGGATACATGTGAAGAGGTGGTTGGTAAACTTTGCAGTATTATACCAGGTGAGCTGTTCAGTTCCAGAACGGAGGGGGCGACACATTCACTTCTTTGGGAAGGTTCGAGCCCAGGTTCACAAGCAAGCTTTTTTTGGAAGTGTTTGTGTTAACGTATCGTTCAACATGAGACGAAATTAAAATAAATGCCTGTGTAGGTGTGTATTGGATGTCTGGGATAAGTCATTGATGCCTGTGTTTTGAAAGAGCAGACCTGGAGGTGTTTGAATGTACTCTACCTTGGTGTTTAGGGGAGAGAAAAAAATGCTACCTTTGAATAAGGCTTGTGCCCTTACTCACCCATTAATACAGAACAGTGCCCCAGTCAGACGCATACATAAAGATGTGGGCAAACGTCATGAATAGAGCGTTTATATTGAACGGTTGCCTCATGTCTGTCGATTGTAAATGCCCTTACTTACGTGGTCAAATGAAAGGTACACAGGTTGCAAGAACCTCATTTTTTACAAAGTAAAAACAATGTTGTGCACCTTAACACACAACCGTGATAAAAAATAAATGCCTCTTCTGCCTGTTAGAGTTATGGGAAATCCAGGCATTTTGGGTGACAGTCTTCCTGTGCGGCAACCATGAATTCCAGTTGCCCCAAAACGCAAACGACATTGTCAAAAAAAAGATTTTATTGAGTGATCAATTGGGATCATAACCAGCAAATAGTAGCTTCATGTAGACCGATTTTGCAGTTTGACCAGAGCTGGTGGGAGGTCTAGGGGGGGACAAGGCCATTGTTATCCAGTCAAGAAGTGCAAAAACGGCCTACGGTCATGGTTTTCAACCTCTGGCCTGGGGGCCCCACTGTGTATGCTGTTTTTGTTCCAACCATTATTGCAATTCCTGAAGTATAATGACTTGTTAATAATTTTTAATTAGACACTTTTAATGTCCAGTGAGGGATGATTTGCCATCTTAATGCCACATTGTCAGAAACAGACATTAATGTTACAAAGAATGAATATTCTATATTTATTTAAGGACTTTTAATCAGTCAGATTAGTTCTCACATAACTATTGGTTTCTGTAATATGCTGTGGCAAATTCTTTGATTACTTTAAGCACACCTCACAGTAGTAACATTGATAAATTTCAAAGAGCTTATCGAAGGTTTATACATTTACTTGGAGCAGTTCCTATTCATACGAGCTTGTGAGCCAACTGTAATGAGTATGTGGTGGTCTAAAAATCCGAGATTTCAATCTCTTCAAAGTTAATTTGCAACTGACCCCGTTTGCGAGCCGCCGTATTTGTAACGTTAGCTGCCTTGTCTGTGCTTCATGTTTATAAATGTCATGCTATTAAACATTGCACTCAATATGTTTTCGTCTCAGTGCCCCAGCGTGGTTTACCTATAACGTTTTTTAAGACCAAGTTCGCAATTGTGACCAGGGAGTTTAGGAAACACTGAGTGGACTAACCATGTGTGGCTAAATTTAAAATAGCTTTTATGCCATATGGATAGGTAGTTACTTCTACAGGACAATACATAACATACTGGAGCTTCACTCCACACCAAAATAAAATTAAAATGCTATAGCTTTCAATGTAAATCTAACCAAAAGATGCTTTATAGTGCTAGATAAATAGCTCATTATTTTAAGTAGGTCGCTAACAATAAAAGGATTATGGACACAAACATCATGATCTTCACGGAATCATGCCTGAACGACGGCGTCCCAGACAGCGCGATCGAGCTACAAGGCCTGCACTGCACCCGCTCGGACAGAGTAGCGGAGGACAGCAGTAAAGAAGCGGAGGAGGTTTGTTGATTTATGTAAACAATTCCTGGTGTACTGACAACGTCACCCTCGTAAAACACTGCTCGGCCGACCTGGAATTTGTCATGATTAAAAGCAGACCATTCTACTTGCCCAGAGAATTTACATCAATAATTACAACCGCAGCTTACATAGCACCGGATGCTAATGCTAAGCTAGCTATGAAAGAACCACGCAGCGATTAGCAAACAACAGACACGCCACCCGGAGACTGTCTTCATTGTCACTGGAGATTTCAACCACTCCAGCCTAAAGACTGTTCTCCCCAAATTCTACCAACACGTGTCCTGTCCCACAAGAGGAGATAAGACCTTAGATCACGTCTACACCAACATCAAAGACGGATATAAGGCCCTACCCCTCGCCCACCTGGGTCAGTCGGACCACATCTCGCTGTTCCTCCTACCCAGATATCAGCCACTCATCAGGCGAGTCAAGCCCTCAGTGAAGACGGTGAAAGTCTGGCCTGAGGGGGCAGAGCCCATTCTACAGCATCGGCTTCTTCACACCAACTGGAATAACCATGCTGTAGCTGCCACACTGGACTCCCACACAGACATTGACTCCTACACCTCTTCTGTTGTGAACTGCATCAAAACTAACATCAATGATGCCACCATCACAAAACGGATTACAATCTTCCCTAATCAGAAGCCGTGGATGGATGGACAGGTCCGCCAGCTGCTGAAGGCATGCGACACCGCCTTCAGGTCAGGGGATGCGGGGGCCTATAGTCTAGCCAGGGCTGATCTGAAAAGGGGCATCAAGAGGGCCAAGCACAGCCACAAGCTAAAGGTCGAGGAGCACTTCAGCGAATCTGACCCCAGGCGCATGTGGCAAGGCCTGCAGGCCATTACTGACTTCAAACCCACCCCGTCCACCGACCCCTCCCTCCCGACTGAGCTAAACAACTTCTACGCTCGGTTTGACAGGAACAACCACGAGATAGCCACCAAGGCTACCCTCCCTGCCAACCACCAGCCCCTCATCCTCTCCCCCACAGAGGTGCGTGCTGCACTGAAGAGAACCAACCCACGTAAGGCCGCGGGCCCTGATGGCATCCCCGGATGTGTACTCAGCGCCTGTGCTGAGCAACTGACCGGGGTCCTGACAGACATATTCAACATGTCCCTGGCCCAAGCTAAGATCCCTACGTGCTTCAAATCCACCTCCATTGTGCCTGTGCCTAAGCATGCCTCCCCAACGAGCCCTAATGACTACCGCCCCGTGGCACTAACATCGACCATCATGAAGTGCTTCGAGAGGCTGGTCCTGGCTCATCTCAAGTCACGCATCCCACCATCACTCGACCCCTACCAGTTTGCCTATCATCAGAACAGGAGCACGGACGACGCCATCTCTGCAGCGCTACAGCCTGCGCTCTGCCACCTGGACCAGAGCAACACCTACGTCAGACTCCTGTTCATTGACTTTAGCTCGGCATTTAACACCATCATCCCGTCCAAACTGATCACCAAGCTCAACGACCTTGGCATTGACCCCTCCCTCTGCAATTGGTTACTGGACTTTTTAACCAACAGGCCCCAGCATGTCAGACTGGACAGGCTCATCTCCCCATCACTAACCCTGAACACTGGCCTTCCGCAGGGCTGCGTGCTGAGCCCCCTCCTCTACTCCCTCTTCACCCACGACTGCAAACCTGTGCACGACTTGAACATCATCGTCAAGTTTGCAGATGACACCACCGTGGTCGGGCTCATCAGTAACAACGACGAGACGGCATACAGAGAAGAGCATCTGGTAGAGTGGTGCGCCGAGAACAACTTGGAGCTCAACACCAAGAAGACCAAAGAGACCATCATGGACTTCAGAAGGAACGTTAAAGGCACGCACACCCCTGTCAACATCCACGACCAGGAGGTTGAACGTGTCACCAGCTTTAAGTTCCTGGGAGTCCACATCTCTGAGGATCTCGCCTGGACCCCCAACACCTCAGCCCTTGTCAAGAAGGCCCACAAGCGCATCTTCTTCCTGAGGAAGCTGGCGAAACTCTGCCTCTCCACTCAGGTGCTGATGAACTTCTACCGCTGTACCATTGAGAGCATCCTCACCACCTGCATCTCGGTCTGGTACGGCAACTGCTCCGCCAAAGACCGGAAATCACTGCAGAGGGTGGTGAAGATTGCCCAACGGGTCATCAGGGCCCCCCTCCCCTCCATAGACTCAGTCTATGAGAAGTGGTGCTCCCGGCGAGCACGGAACATCATCAGAGATGCTTCTCACCCCAACCATGGACTGTTCATCCCCCTACGTGGCACTCGCTCTGTGGCACGCTACCGCAGCCTCCCAGGCAGAACCAACAGGACTAAGAACAGCTTCTTCCCCTCAGCTGTCAGACTGCTGAACTCCACACCACCTCACAGGGCACAGTCCACATCCATAGCATAGTCTACCTGTAATATTGTATTATTGTAATCATGTATATAACTCCCATATCGCATGTATCTACCTTATAGTGTATTTATAATCCACACCTGTAGCATAGTAGTATCAGTAGTACTGTAATAATGGTAGTCTCATGTAAATATCTCATGTATATGTATATATGTATATATCTCATGCTCTCATGTGTATATTATGTACTACCTTATAGCACATTTATTCTACCTATACCTATTTATTCCACTTATCCAACTCTGTATACCCTGCATAGTGTATATTAGAGTGTACTTACTATTGCACTTACTCTCTCCTGCACATACTGTATAGTTGTACATAACTGCTATTTGCACTTCTGGTTAGACCCTCCTTAATTTCGTTGTTTTGTGTTTGCACTGGCAATGACAATAAAGTGAATCTAATCTAATCTAATCTAAAAAAATGCAAGCTATACCTCGTATTCTGCTAATGTTATGAAGTTCAATCTTCAATCACAGTCGAAGGGGGGGGGACTGGCAGTGTAGTGTAATGGTTAGGGAGCTGGGCTTGTAACTTAGAGGTTGCAGGTTCAAGTCCAGGTGGAGCACTGCTGTTATACCCTTGAGCAAGGTACTTAACCTGAATTGCTTCAGTAAAATATCCAGCTGTATAAATGGATTGTATGTAAAGAAATTTAAACTGTGTAAGTCGCTCTGGATAAGAGCGTCTGCTAAATGCCTAAAATGTAAATGTAAATGTAAATGTAAATGGGACACAGACAGCCAACGCCGAAGTTCCCTACACGCTTGTTTCACTGCATTGCCCACATCGCCTTGCTCCGTCTCCGCACTATTTAAGGTCTCTCAAAATGGCCGTTAACTGCCGCTCCGGGGAAACTATGAATTTCTATTTGCTGGATTTTAAGCTCATAAGAGTCTGGATATTTAATGAAGCAATTGCCCATTTAAATGCTTAGGTCAGGGGGGATACATAACTCACGACCATAAACAGAAGCGGATCAGAATATTATAAATACAGGATATGTTTTGCAACCTTAGTTCTTGCTAACTTAACTGTAAACCAGAATGGCGTCGAATCTAATCTTGCCCCGTAAACTGAATGCGTTCAGTTTGGGCGGGAGTGACTCGCGCTCGGCGAATGATTGAAGGACTATTGAACCAATTGGAGGGCCGTTATCCCGGTGACGATTTTTTTACAGCGAATCAGCAACTTTGGGGCCGTCCCACGTCGAGACAGGCTTTGGTTCCATGCATGTTCCGGGGTTCGGTTCACGCAGGACATTTCCTGCCCTGGTGCATGGCGGTCGGACGAAGGAATTGTTGGAAAATTTCGGAGGTTAGTATATAAATGTGTTTTTTACCCAGTGTGCCTTATTTCTAACAGCCATCTCCAGCGGGGGAAACCTTCCGATGGAAACCATAATGGGTGTCGGAAAAAAGAGAGGGGGCGATATGGAGAATTAAAACACAATTTAAAAAGCACTCAAAGTTGAAAATGTTTTATTATTAATTAGCTAATGGATTCCGCGTTCTTGCACTCGCAACCGGGCTACTGCTTCTCCTTTGTACTTTCGAAATGTTTCCACCACGTAACCACCGCGCCTGGTGTTCATTAAGATTTTTAAATATTTTGTATCGTAGCTAGTGTGTTCGCTATCGACATTTTTGTGTGACCTAGTTACATATTACCTGGCTTCATAAAGTGTCACTAGTTTGCTCGTTCACCAATTCAGTAACTTGACTAGCCAAATTGGCTAGCGAAAGGCTCCCTAGCCAGCTTGCTTTAACAAAGACCGCTAAATGGGTCTATTTTCAGTATTGCATGTTATCCCTTTGTTACCTTGTGTCGCTATAGATGGATGTCTATAATTTGGGTGATTTTATTACTATTTTTTGTCATTTATTTCTGGCTGGGACGCCGATTTGTTTCCGTTTAGCCGGTTAGCACAGTGAATTTGTTGGCTATGCTGTAGACCACGTTACACAGTTTGGCACTAACGTTGCAGTTCGTTGACAATGCGGTGGACCCGTGATTACCAGCGTGGTTTTATTGACCTTCGGTTACAATTAGCGAATTCGCTAAGGACGGGTTGTCAACTTGATTCAACCCACACTTGCCAGCCCGACGTTATCTGAGTGAGCTAAGCTACATGTCGTCTGCTTTTGATATACTGTAGATGGCCAACTATTGCTCCATCGCATTTCAGCAACCCGTCAATCCTTCCTCTTTTCTTAGTGCTAAAGTAGTCCGCCTGCCGCTCCTGGGTTTAGAAGCTAGAAGCTAAGTTAATAACGGTAGAGCTAGCATGCTAGCTTTCTCTGCTAGCTACCTATCAATAACAAAGTTGGATGGCATCTCAGGCTCGGCAGTCTGCGCTTGGTAAGCGTGAGCCAGAAAAAAATGTATCGTCGCAATGATCCCCCAGGACCCCAGTGATGCAAATGCGTTTTTTTCGATTATTTATTTAGCAAAAGATGTTCACGAATGATTTGCAACATTTTATGTCAACTATGTTTGCATGCCCACAAAGGTTTTGTGTTTCGCAACACGAACTACGAAATACCCGTTACTCCCTTGGTGATCTTATTGCAAGCGATAGGAAGCCTAGCCTAGCACTCCGTTAGGACTGTCGGACTAAAGTTCTAATCAATCCACAATTTTTGCTCCATGGCTAACTAGTTTGCTGCAGTATTCGTTGGAGCGATTTGAACCAATTTTCCCAAACATTGAAAGTTTCTCTGCTATCTCATATAATAGAAAATACGACCTCTCTCTCTTAGTCGTACAGTCTCATTGTGGTGCCTCTAAAAATGATTCCCAGGGAACAAAGCAGAATGTATCAAATGTGCGTCATTTGATGAGCAACATGAATTGTCCCGTGGCACCAACCGATTTCCTTCCACTCGATAATGATTGGTACCAGTGTTACAGGAAATGGAGCTGTGGATAATGTTTAATACCCATTAAAATGCCAGTATGTTTTAATTTGACTATTCATACTATGTACATTCCAAATTTTGCTATCCAAGAAGAAGAACGATTTCTATTAACGTCCGATTAATTCAGTACCCCACCAGACCTTGGATTTAGCATGGATTAAAGCCACATTCACGTAGACATAATGGATAATTGGATCGTGCACATGTGGTTAATTAAAACGCAGTGCTAGTTTCTGGAGGAAAATATTTGACAATGCAAAACAATCTAGACACTGGTAAGAATGCCACAACGTCATCTGATGAGCCCATACAAACTACGTCTAATGGTGTCCAGTGCTGGAGAGAAAAAAGGGAGAGAAACTCAAACTACTGATAAACAAAACTCAAAACTGATGAGTTGAATGTATATAAAGTACATTGACATTGAGTCGCTTGAATGTCCCGCTCTCCTCTTCTCCACTCATGATAGGCTATGTGTACAGTGCTCCTGGCCACATACTTCACATTCATTCCCACTGGCTTCAGTGCTAATAGGGGTGGATGCTGCGCTAATCGCAGGCTCTCCTTATTTTTTTCATTTCGTTTTTTGATTATCTATTTTTGCTGTTCATTCCCATTTTTTCTCCCACTTTAGTATATTAATTATACCCTCTCTTCTTCATGTCAATGATCCCCTCCCTCATATGAGAACTTGCTGCCGTAGTTCCCGAGACTGGTAGTGAGCGCTGCACCGCCTCCTCTGAGCCGGCACCCGCCACGGTCACCGTAACACACAGGACCACTCATATATGCAGCAATCTCATATCGGCTTCCCTCCCCCCTCCCTGGGGCGGACAGCCAATTTCCGCCCCCTAGTGGCACTCCTGGCCAGTGCTGAAACTGGCGCGACCTAGGTCAAATCGAACCCTGTATATTAACCCTCTGTTAACCTTCATTTTAGCTCTGAGGCAACAAAGAGGATCCAGCAATGCACTCTCAGTGAGGCCACTACAGCCTTCTTTACATTTTGTGGGTGAATGTACTGTTGTGAAAGTGAACAAGGTGACTCGATATGAAACAAGTAGATGATTTTGATGACATGCACTTGATGAGTCAATCAGCTAAATATTTTAGCGCTGTGTGGCTTTAACAAAAGGTTGCTTCTCACTCAATGTGGCGTGCCTCTTCAAGCCCTGTGAAACTTCCTGTAAAGTTCAAATACCCCCTTTACCACAGTGTGCACAGTGACTCAGTGATGCAAATTCTACACTTTTGCACCCCCACTGTACTGACACCCTTGTACTGTACTCACTGGGGTGTTCATATTGGGTGAGCACTGTATGAACCACATGATACTGTAGAGGCAACCACCAAGACTGAGCTGTACTATGATGCAGTTGCAGGGTCAAAGGTTAATGTTGTTTTGCATTAAAAAACTATTTTTTAAATCTACTCATAGCAAGTTAAAAGATTAATACATTCCAAATGATGTGCCACCAAATCCTGTGTTTGGACAGCAAAAAAAATGAAGCTTTGATGTACATTTTCCTTAAGATTTAACATTTAAGCAGTCACTGCACCTTGATTTACTCCAGAGCCACTCCTATACGCAGCGAGCTAATATCGGCTTCCCTCCCCCCTCCCTGGGGCGGACAGCCAGTGGCACTCCGGCCAGAGCTGACTCTGGCGCGGCTGGTGGAATTGAATAACCTTGATTTATTAAACTTTTTTTTAGCAATTCTATACTTACACACACACACCCATGCCAGCCTCCATCGGTGGCTGTCTGTGCTGTCAGGGTTTCCTGAAAGCCAGCTGTGACTCAGTTTTGACTGCGTGGGAGCTGAATGATCTGTGTTTGTGTGCAGGGCAATCATGCTGTTGGCTCAGATTAATCGTGACTCGCAGGGTATGGCGGAGTTCCAGGGTGGAGGTGCAGAGGGACAGCACGTCACTCTCTGCCTGGCCGAGGCCGTCACTGTGGCAGGTGAGGGGGTCTCATCCAGTATCGGCTGATGGTTGTTCCAGAACCATAACCCACACACTCAGAGTGTTCAATAACCATAACCAACACAAGAGACTCAAAACCCACCTCTTCAGACTCCACTCCAGTTTAATACTGCATTTTGTAATATGCATCTATGCTTCAGACTGTCTATAAAAAAAAAGAAATCTCTGACTTCCCTGTGTTACAGGTACGGTATGCAGCTGCCAACAATGATGTCTATTACTGTATTACTGCACCGATCTCTTGCACTAACCATGATTGTTCCTACCATGTATTAATGCACATCTTGTAAGTCGCTCGGATAAGAGTGTCTGCTAAATGCCAAAATAGATGTAAACACCATAACGCACGCTGCTTTGCAAATTTTAAGATGTCAGATCTCATCCAGTATTGGCTGGTGGTTGTTACAGACCCATAGCCCACACACTCCACGTGTTCAATAACGTGTAGTAACTTTGAGGTCTTAAGGATGTCTGATGTTGATCCAACACAGTGTGCTCTTTTGATCAGTCGAGCCGTCAGCAGAATCCTCTCCTTTGACTGACTGTTGGGTTTTGCTCTGCAGACGGAGACCAGATGGAGGGCATGGACACTGTGAGTCTGCAGGCCGTGACGCTTGTGGACGGCTCTACAGCATACATACAGCACAACCCTAAAGGTAAGAGTGACTCTGTTGGTCCGGCTTCCACAGGTAGAATGTGGTTCTGTGTGGCTCAGTAGGTAGAGCGTGGTTCTGTATGGCTCAGTAGGTAGAGCGTGGTTTTGTGTGGCTCAGTAGGTAGTGTGCTGCTGATAGCGCTTAGGTTGTGGGTTTGATTCCCATTGGGACCACATATACTAAGAGATGTATGCATTCACTACTGTAAGTCGCTTTGGATAAAAACGTCTGCTAAATGGCATATATTATTATATTAACGTTCTGTTCAAATAATCAGACGTTTAATTTGAGGTTAAAAGATTCACGGTGGGAGGCTTGCACACCCCTTGGGTAAAGGCACTTGTTCTATGTGCAGGTTGCCCACTGCAGCCTGGTTTCACGGCCCGGCTGTGCTGGCCTGGCTCTGGCCAGGACTCCGGTTTGGTGAGCCCACTCACTGCCGGTGGGAAGGGGTAGTATATGAATTAGAAGAGGGTACAATTGGCCACCAAATTGGGAGAAACTGGGGGGGTGGAATCAGAAATAAATGTAAAAAAATATATATATTAAAAAATATATATATTTGTGATGGTGGATCAGACATCGCAGTTGACACGTGTTCCCCAGCAGATAAAACTCACGATTTTGTCATTTGGCTGTGTAAAGGAAGCTTGTTTGACGTGTTTTGGCTGTGGAAAAAGGGGTCCACACACAGGGTGAGGGGATGTGAGAGGATGTAATGGAGGGAATAGCCCAGTCTAATTGAGGAGCACAGTTTCCTTTTCAGATGGGAAGCTGATGGAGGGCCAGGTTATTCAGCTGGAGGACGGATCGGCCGCTTACGTTCAACACGTGTCCATGCCGAAGGCAGGTACGTGTCATAATGAACTCTGACCTCAGCGTTGGTTGTGCACATACTACCGCCAAGAGACTGTTTGTCTAACCATGTGACTACACTACTAGTCAGAAGTTTTAGAACACCCCCATTTTCCTGTTTTTACTGATATTTAAGCAGTTCAAGTCCAGTGAATAACCTGAAATGGTACAAAGGTAAGCGGTAAACTGCCAGAGGTTAAAAAGTTTAGGTTACCAAAAATTGAAAAATAATGTACATTTTTTGGCAGTGAGTAGTTTCCTACACCATCAAAAGGCACTTGGAAACTGGAGGAAACTCTGACAGGAAGAGGTCTGGCAGACCCAAAGCCACAACAAAATCAGAAGACAGGTTTCTGAGAGTCAACAGCTTGCGTGATAGGCGGCCCACAGGACAACAGCTTCAAGCACTGGTCGAAGTAAGGCAGTCTCAGTTTCAACTGTGAAGAGAAGAGTTCGAGCTGCAGGTTTGACAGGTCGAGTGGCAGTAAGAATGCCACTGCTAAGATGGCAAAATAAGAAAAAGAGGCTTGCCTGGGCCATGAAGCACCGCCAGTGGACTACTGAAGACTGGAAGAAGGTCTTATGGACCGATGAATCAAAATTAGAAATCTTGAAATTTGGTAACCTAAACTTTTTTATTTTTTACCATTTCAGGTTATTCACTGGACTTGAACTGCTTAAATTTCAGTAAAAACTGGAAAATGGGGGTGTTCTAAAACTTTTGACCGTAGTGTATCTGCAAGTGATGCTTGTCAGTAGCGCGCATCAGAGGTGCTGGTCATTTCACAGGCGTTGTGAGGTGCCTGCCCTTCCAGTTGCAGTGGAACTAAAATGTCCCTTTCTCCTCCCGTTATTCCCAATCATACTTCCCTTTCTAAAGAAGACAGCAGGTGGAGCGGCTCACCTCTGTGTGATGTTGTAGGAGGAGACAGTCTGAGACTCGAGGATGGGCAGGCTGTGCAACTGGAAGACGGAACGACTGCTTACATTCATCACGCGCCCAAAGGTACACAGGGCCCCTCGTTGCTGTATACACTGTTACTGTTATTGACTGTTTTTCTGTGTGGTTCGTGTGTGTGTGCGTGTGTGTGTGTGTGTGTGTGTGTGTGTGTGTGTGTGTGTGTGTGTGTGTGTGTGTGTGTGTGTGTGTGTGTGTGTGTGTGTGTGTGTGTGTGTGTGTGTGTGTGTTATTGATGGTGTCTCTGTGTGGTGTGTGTGTTATTAACGGTCTGTGTGTGTGTGTGGTGTCTGTGATGTGTGTGTGTGTTATTGATGGTGTCTCTGTGTGGTTTGTGTGTTATTAACAGTCTGTGTGTGTGTGTTATTGATGGTGTCTCTGTGTGGTGTCTGGTGTGTGTGTGTGTGTGTGTGTTATTGATGGTGTCTCTGTGTGGTTTGTGTGTTATTAACGGTCTGTGTGTGTGTGTGTGTGTTATTGATGGTGTCTCTGTGTGGTGTGTGTGTTATTAACGGTCTGTGTGTGTGTGTGGTGTCTGTGATGTGTGTGTGTGTTATTGATGGTGTCTCTGTGTGGTGTGTGTGTTACTGACGGTGTCTCTCTGTGTGTGTGTGTGTTGCGTGTGTGTGTGTTATTGACGGTCTCTCCCTGCTCGCGTGGCGGTCGCTCAGAGACGTATGATCAGAGCACGCTGCAGGCGGTGCAGCTGGAGGACGGCACCACGGCGTACATCCAGCACACGGTGCAGATGCCGCAGACCAACACCATCCTGGCCATCCAGGCGGACGGCACGGTGTCAGACCTGCAGGCGGACGGCACCATCGATCCCGAGACCATCAGCGTTCTGGAGCAGTACACCGCCAAGGTGGCTACCGCCCGCTATCGCCCTGCCAGCCCGCTCGCACGCGCCCGCACACAGACACGCGCTCTGCCGTGTGTGTCGCCCAGACTCGAGAGAACACTACTGACTATTTTAAAAAAATTTTTTATTACATTTGTTTCTGATTTCTTCCTTTTTTCCCCCCAATTTTGTAGCCAATTATACCCTCTATTTATTTTCAATTTACCCTCCCACACAAACTCACGGGCCATCACTATGAGGCAAGCTAATTCCCCCGAGGCCGACAATAATCCACCTCCTCCGAGACAGAACTCACCCACCTACTTTCTGGAGACACCCTTCATGCTCACGCAGCTTGTTCTGGCTCACCCTCCTCCCCCCTCCCCCTAGGGCAGACAGCCAATCACTGCTCCCAATCTACTGACTTTTTTCAGATAAATGTGAACACTGCTCCATGCACACTTACTCTCTTGTTGAACAGCAGTGGCTGTGATGTCACTTCCTGTGACTGTGTTTCCCCCAGTGAACGGGTCCTTGTTTGA
>JAINUG010000104.1:2900000-2947500 GCA_029706075.1 Aldrovandia affinis
GTTCCGGCTCGGAGGAGGCGGTGCTCCGCTGCATGTCGCTGCCGGTATCAGGACTACAGCACTCATAAGATATATGAGAGAGGGGATAATTGACGTGAAAATAATTGGATACTAAAAATGGGGAGGAGACGGGGAGGAAAAAAACTGCAAAAAAAAAAAAAAAGAAAAAAAGATTTGAATTGGCGCTAGCTGTCCTGTACTTTCCTGTGTGGAAAAGAGGCAGTGGCTTATGGGCGAGTGTGGGAGCTGCAGCCACAGTGCTCTGTGTGCAGGTGGCATAGTGGGAGCGATGCGTCCACATGGACAGACAAAAAGGGGGGAATACATTTTAGTAGGCCAACACTTTTAACCGGCTGGAACTGGTTCAGATCTGATGGTCCTGAAAAGGGAAGTGTGGATTGTCCTTGGACAATGTCCTGATTCCACCCAGGGTTTGGCCTGATTATTCTTATCTGTGTGTGTCTCTCACTCTCTCTCTTTGTGTTTGTGTGTGTCTGCATGTGTGTTTGTGCTTATGCGTGTATGTGTGTGTGTGTGTGTGTGTGTGTGTGTGTGTGTGTGTGTCTCTCTGTATGTGTGTGTGTTTGTATACGTATGTGTGTGTGTGTGTTTGTGTTTGTATGCACGTGTGTGTTTGTTTGTATACGTATGTGTTTTTCCGTGTGTGTGTGCGTGTGTGTATACGTGTGTGTGTGTGTGTGTGTGTTTGTATACGTGTGTGTTTTTCCGTGTGTGTGTGCGTGTTTGTATACGTGTGTGTGTGCGTGTGTGCAGGAGAGAAGCCCTACGTGTGCACGGTTTCCGGGTGTGATAAACGGTTCACAGAGTACTCCAGCCTGTACAAGCACCACGTGGTCCACACGCCCTGCAAGCCTTACAACTGCAACCACTGCGGCAAGACCTACAAGCAGATCTCCACACTGGCCATGCACAAGCGCACGGCCCACAACGACACCGAGCCAATCGAGGAGGAGCAGGAGGCCTACTTCGAACCCCCAGCAGGTCAGCCCCATGCAGGACGGCTCAGGGGAAGGGACCTCGGGTGGCCCCACCGGTCAAAGCAGTTCTTTTTTTGTTTGTTTGTTTGTTTTTTTCCCAATTTAGTGGCCAATTACAACCTCTATTTATTTTGATTTACCCTCCCCATACGAGTCCGCCGCTCGTCTCTACGAGGCAAGCTAATTCTCTGAGGGCCGCGAACTCCGCTTCCTTCAAGACGGAATTCGCCCACCCACATTCTGGAGACTCCCTTACGTGCTTCACGGCAGACCCGTGCCGGCTCACCCTCCTCCTTGAACAGCCAAATGCCGCCCCCAATCGGGGCCAACGGCCAGTGTGGCAGAGATGGGTTTAGAACGTGTCCCTGATAGGCAGCTAAAAAGCCGGCACGAGCTCGCCACAGGTACAGAAAGGTTCCCTGCTTGTGTCGGATTCATGGTCGAAGGCTCAGCGGGGTCCGTCTCGAAGGAGGAGGTTGGCTCGCCCTCGTCACTGCCGGTCCCAGGGTAACGACTGGTCCCGTAGCTGCAGGCGGCAGGCTCATGGGGGAGGGATATTTATTTAGGAATTTATTTTTATAATTTTTCCTGAGGGGAAAATGGTTAACAAATCTGGACTTTATCAAGGATGCTAGGAGTAGACTGTGGGGAAAATGGGTTGAATTACCTAAAACATCGAGCCACTGTGAGCCATTATGACAACAGGAGATGGAATGCTGGCGAAGCACAACAGAATGACAACTTCCTTGTTTCAGCTGTTCATTGCGTAGGCCATGACTCACTGGCTGCTTGACTACAGCGGGAGTGACGCATTGCGTCATCTCTGTGCACCTCGACCATTTATAGCACCTCGACCATTTATAGCTACCGGGTGTTTGTTTGTGGTGACTCATTCAGTGATGTCATGTCTTTGAGTCCCTACCTGGAAGTGACTGTAGATTTGACCATCGCCCTGCGGGTTTGTTGTGATTGCGGGAGAGATATGCCTGGTGCGTGTTTTATGGTTCAGGGTGTGACCTGCATGCACATTCCTTCCTGCTCATGTGTCTCAGATGCCATCGATGAGCCCGGGGTGACGTATGTCCAAACGGTGGAAGAGGAGGATTCTGGGACTGAGCAGGTTTCTGCGGAAAGCGTTGAGGCCATCGGGCAGCAGCACGTGTCCCTCATCACACAGGATGGAAACCAAACGGTAGGCACCCGTCACGCATTTTTTTTAAATAATTAAAGTGAGCATGCGTTTGCGTTCTAATTTCACCTTTTTACAGCCACAGTTCAAAACCCGACTGTGCCAGACCGGCTCTGGCCGGGAGCCCCGATTGGAGGCAGTGTTTGGCTATCCGCCCCAGGGGGAGGGGGTAGGGTGAGCTGACATTAACTCACCGAGAAGCACGAAGGGCATCCCTAGAAAGTAGCTGGGCGAGTTCCGTCTCGGAGGAGGTGGATTATCGCTGGCCTCGGGGGAATTAGCTTGACCCGTAGAGATGGGCAGCGAGTTCATGGGGGAGGGCGAATTGAATGAAATAGTGGGTATAATTGGCTACCAAATTGAGAGGAAAAACTGGAAAAATCGGAAACAAACATTTTTTTAAATAATACTTTTTTATAAGTTAAATCTTTTAAGGTAGAAGGATGTGTGGTAGAACGTTGCAGGTGTAACTTGTGTGTCCATTTTGTTATTTTTTTTTGGTTGAATTCCTTTTTTTTTTATGTTGACGTTTTCCTGGCTTTTTCAGCTGTTCTGTCCTGTTCTATAAGTCGTAAGTTGCTGTGTCCTTCGATTGGGCTACCTGGAGTACAGGGACACCTCTGTCGTTAATGTTAGACATGTAAGAGGTGAAACAGTGAGAGTATTGTGTAGAGTTTTTGGGAGGGTGTGATGGAGCACTAAGGCTCACGGTGTTCCACCCCTTCTTATAGGTCAGCATATCCCAAGCTGATTTACACGCCATGGAAAACACGATGGTAACCATGGTGACGCAAGACGGCACCACCATAACTGTCCCGGCCCACGAGGCGATGCTGTCATCAGGAGGAACGCACGCCGTGACCATGGTAACAGCGGATGGTACAGAAGGACAGGTGTGCTATTCCATTTTCTCTCATCAGTAATCTTTTCTAGTTGGTGGTAATGACTCGCTGAACTGGTAAATAAACACAGGAGAGGAAAGGCTAGTTCACTTCCTGGGGCACTGCAAGGTGCGCTTGAGCAAGGCACTGAACCCCTAAAACTGCTCCAGGGGCGCCATACTATGGCTGACCCTGCGCTCGGACCTCTCTTAGGAGAGGTGTGCGAAGAAACAAATTCCAGTTACCTTGTGTGTAACTTGTGTAACATGGCAAGTAAAGAATATTCTAATTTTGAGTTTGAGGCTATCACATTAAATTCAATTTACTTGCTCCTTAGCATGCACACGTATACTTGAGTGTGCCGGTATTAACCATGTTAACATCTTTGTAAGCAATTATCTTGGTCATTTGCGTCTCATTTGAGACAGCAGCCCCCGAATGTGAATATCACTGGTACAAGGGGAAAAAACTAGCCAATTAGCCACTGTTTACAAAGTTCATAATAAATGAAAAGCAATGTTGTGTTTTGCATTTATGTTTTTCCCCACGGTGCCGAAAATGTACGGAATCGTGACTTCAAAACCGAGGTACATACCAAACCGTCATTTTTGTGTGCCTGTTACACCCCTAATATCTATGCCTGCTGCAGGTGGCCATCGTTACTCCAGATTTAGCTGCGTTCCAGGCGTCCCAGGCGGAGCTGGGCCAGGAGCACCACCTGATCACGGGGGGCCCGCACCCCGTCACCCTGCTGGCCACCGGCTCCAACGGCACCCAGATCGCAGTGCAGGTAGGCCGGCCCACGCCCGCTGGAGACACACCGAAGGCCTTCCGTCGGCGAGGCGCTCGCTTTGAGCGCAGGCCAAGGCCATTTCCGACCCGGGTTCGTGTGACCCGGGTTCATTCGCAAAGATTTGCTGGTCATTTAGGGGAGGCGGCCAGATCGGTCAGGGATTCGTCATCTCCCTGTTCTCTGAGCACCCTGCGATTTGTCAGTCCTCAGATGACGTCAGTGGAGTAAGCGCCTATCCCGCGCAATGAGCGTTCCACCTCCACTGCAGTGCCTTGTGGGACTTGTAGTGCAAAGCAAAAAATATCTGTTGGGTGCGCGCATTGGAGAATTACATTTATCATCACAGTGAGACAAGCCTAATGTACAATTGGTGATTTCAAAGGGGTGGCGGGGGGGAACAAACGCAGGCCCGTTGAGGACCAGGGTGAATCAGGTATAACAGGTATTCTTCACCTGCAGCACATTTCACATGGAATTCAAGATTATCTCTTTGGGAATGCCGGAAGGGGGTGAGGAATTAAATTCTAAACAAGCATCTGCCTGTTTGCCTAATCAGTAGCCTCACAAGGGATTACTGTAAACTCCAACCTGAGTTTGCAGTTTGAAAAGAGTTTTGGCTGTGGGGTGGGGGGGACAAGATTAGCACTCTGGAACCGCGAGCGAAGGGCTGTGGTCGCCGCCGGCTGGAAGGTGCTGGGGGTAGGGGGGCACTTAAGGACGAGACCGCTAAGCAAACATGGGTCAGGGCTTTTTAAAAAATGCGCAAATGGGTGTGAAAACTGCATTTCTGTGCTGTCGTAGGAAGAGTGAGTGGGCGCAGGGATGTAGGGCGCGAGTGCAACTACTGAGCTGCTGCAGCGTTTGTCCTTGTGCGACTGCTGTGTGGGGAATGGGCTCGGGCTTGTACCCCAAGCCTTCCGGCTCTACAGAGGGGCCCAGGTTCCGGGATTTGTAGCGCACGGCCCGCCTTTATTTAAACCAACTATTAAATCATACTAGACTTTCTCACGTTCTCCAGAAGTACATTTACAGAAATATCTTTTTTTTGGATAGAAGATTTTTGGGGGCATCCCCCCCATTAAAAAGATTTTATCAGTCATCCTCAAAACAAAGAAAGACCCCCCTTTTTTTATTTATCACAGTGTGCGTTATTTTAACTTAAAACTTTTTTTTTCTGAAGCTTTTCTTTTTTTCTATTGTGTTTTGTTTCTGTGAACTACATTGTTATAACTACATTGTTATAACCACGTATGTCTATATAACTGCACCTTGTATAGCAAACAAAACACTTTTTAAAACCGCATTGTCTTTATTTGGTGCTAAACAGGTCGGCTGTTGACGTTGAGGGTTTTGTGCCATAGTTGAAGTGCGAGTATACATGTTCCACCTCGTTAAACCAGCGGTCACCTCATTCTCCCCTTTGTAATGGTAATGGTGGAAGTAATTTAGTAAAAACAAGACTAGACTAATCACTTAATTTAACTCCACCCTCTCAGTAGACTATGGTTGGCCATTTTATCTTGTTAATCCAATGAAGGTGTGGATCACAGGTTTGGGTTAGTGCGGGGGGGGCTTGTTTTCTTTGATCTAGTGAAACTTTGTGACATTTGTGCCTGATGTCCTCTGCTTGAGCACAAATCATTACAATTATATCGTTTTTCCTCAGTTTCGGTTTTGAATAGACCTTTCAATTTTTTTCTTTTTTTTTCTAGCTCAGTGAACAGCCATCGTTGGAAGAAGCTATTCGAATAGCCTCGAGAATACAACAGGGAGAAACTCCAGGACTGGATGACTAATGCACAGCCACCGACACACCATCAGAGATTGTTCAGGGAAAACTAGGTTTGGAAATGCACATGTACAAAAAAAAAAAAAAAATGTAAAAAAACATAAATAACAGCAATCTTTGCCCAGATCCCCATATAAACTGCAGTGAAATTAAACACAAAACTCAAACTATGTTTTTCTTAGATTTTGTGTACATATACATTTTAAATAGGAACAGGGTGGAATCCTGGTGTACAGACGCAGTTCAGTTCTTCTGTACAAATGTGTTGATACAATTTACGATGCTAACGAAAGGCAACGTGCGAATGCATTTCAAATTAAATGTTACCACTTTCTCAGAATTTTTTAAAACACATTTTTTTCCTTTTCTTGGATGATAATCATACTCTGTATATATGCATACGCTGTCAGTGCTCCGAATCCTCCGTATGTTTTACAAGTGATTATGTACAAATAATGGAAAAGCATCGGTTTTGCTATATTAAAGCATTACAATCTCTGTTATGCCTCCTTGTTTCTTTGTTTTTTTTGCACGTGCTGATTTAGCAAAACTATGCTAGTGTTCTTATTAGAACTGTCAAGTATTTTTTACTTTGTAAATGTGTTCATTTGCTCAGACAAAGCGGTCTGCAAAGCATATAAACGAATCTGGTTATCATTCATCCAAAGTTCTATATGCAAAGCATTTACATTTTAAGCATTTAGCAGACGCTCTTATCCAGAGCGACTTATTGTGCATCAATACATGGTAAGAAGAATCATAGTTTGTTACAGCGAGAGACATTGTTGTTGGCAGCTGCATACCATACCAGTAACACTGGGAAGGAAAAGGTTAGTAAATTATTATTATTTGTATATATATATTTTTATTTTTAAATAGCATATGAACAAATCTGATGGCATTCATACAAATGACAGAAGACAAGCTCAATATGCACAATGTTATGGAAACCGCTGTAAGACTACTTACTCATTATTGTACATTTCACCTGACATGAGTTTAACTTTGGCCCTCTTGTTTTCAATTGCAAATATTCAATGTATAATTTGAGTGAACACTTAAAACTATGCTATGCATTCCAGAGTACTACATGAGAGTGCAACGGCATTCCTGCGGATTTATCAGCAGGAACAGTAACGTGACAGTTTATATTGTAGCGAGTGTGCGTTGGGTGATGTATCAAGAAAAGAGTGAGCCCAGTAGTAATGCAAAGCTGACCACGCGAGTAGCCACTTTATTAAAAGAAGCGATAATTATCCATGCTCCATACAACGCACAGCTATGGATAATATCGGTAGCAAGCATCTGTGTTCCATACACCGCACAACTACGGATGATTCCCAGAAAGAACCCTTTGCTGATCCAAACGCGTTTGGACCATTAACGCCTTCCGTAGATGTCGTCACAATCGGGAAGTAACAGTCCTCTTCACACATGGCTTGATGAACACTAACATTAACAGTCCGCGACCAGCTAGCTAACACAAGCACAAAATAACTATTTCACACACATAACAGGTTATTAGAACAAATAAGCATTTAACACGGGGGAACACACAAATACGGAACCGCGTGCCCCCATGATGCGCACACATTTCAATGAGCGACCCTCCCAGGATCGCTACAATATAAATACTTCCCTACAGGACAGCCAACCTGTATAACCGATAATATATAATAATAATAATAATACATTTTATTTGTTATGCGCCTTTATAATATATATATATAATATATCAACGTTATATTATCTCAGGATAATTAGATTTTGGCTGCGGCCTAAGAATTCCGTTTTTATATGGTCTTGCTGGTCCCTATTAAGACGCTTTATGTTCCGTTTTCAATTATTTGTTTTGTATAAGTAGCCTACAACGTATACATCCAGATCCTGCGCTTTTAAACAACTAGTACTATAATTATTGACCCCATCCAGTGAGCTAAATTATTATAGATAGTTCACTGGTCGATACATTTTTTTGGAAGAGCTGTCTCCAGTGAATCTTACTATATTTCGGGACGGTACACCAAAAATGTAAGGTACGCTCTTATTTCCTGCAACAACCAGTGTCAAACAACGCAATGCAATTGTGCAATGGTACCATTGCGTAAGCGCCACTTCAAAGACAACAGAGCCTTTGTCATGACAAAGGTGGTCTTTATTTTGGTTTTGTAAAAACACAATTTAGGCTATTTTAAAAGTTGGCATACTAAATTAACAAAACAAAAAGTCAGGTACACAAAAGGGATCTTTTAACAATGACAGGGGCACAAAACCAACATCTCAATTCATACATTTAAATACAATCACAAGAAAGGTACGAAAACAAGTTATCCAAGAAGATGAAAGGCCAAACAATTCGCGCCAAATTGACGTGCTCTTTAAGAAAGACTGCGTGATGACGTTAACGTATTACGTATCTCGCAAAACATCGGAGCCACCCCGGGTTTCAAACGAGCAAGGTGTTCTCTCATTGGCTGAGACGTGGGTCACCTGACCAACGGTCGCGGGAAGCGTAGTATTGAAGGTAGTGTAGAGGAGAAGTTGATCCTATATTCAAAACTAGCTGGCTAGCCTGTTAGCCGCCGAGCTAATTTAGTAAACAAACACATGGAGTTCGCGTGCCGTGAAGAAAAGCTTTATTCATTTATCGCATAAACCGTGTGGTTGTTATTGGATTATTTTTTTGGTCGAATCATCGCTGTCTCGACATTTTTTGAAAGGCAATTATCAGTGCATTGAAATCGACAGTCAGCCATTTTCGTTTCAAGGTAAAGGGGTGTGTGCTTCTCGTCGCATTTACGTTGAATGGATCGCAAAGAGTTCATCGCGAGTGAAACCGAGGACGAATATTAAGCGAATCAAATGAGATAGTTGTGCAGCGGACAAGACTCAACATAGCTAGCATAGCTAACGTTGGCAACCTGCACCATGCTACATTAACTGATCTAGCATAACGTCAATCTTTCTTTTATTTTTCAAATTTATTTCTGACCCACTTCGCGAGGTAGTAGTGGGGGGTAAAGGTAAGTCCTGTTTTTTGCAGTAACATTTTGTATGTTATTGCCGAATAGCTAAAAGACCTTCGCAGTTGGGAACTGATTTACCGACTTCAATTTTTCACATTTAAATTTTTGCTGTACGCGACAGTTAAAACGGTGCCAAGCGGGTGCCACACACACATTTGACTTTGCGAAAATGAGTTTCGGTTGTCAACGGCCGGGAAGTTCGTCTCCAAAGATGGGAACTATTCGGCAAAAGCTTGAGTTTTGCGCCAGCGACGGAGAGGACGAGCATACTGCTGAGGAAGACGGCCACAACAGCACCGGCGCCGAGTCTGGTTTCAACGAGATCGACCCCGACTCTCCCGTGCGACTGCGGCGGGACGCGGCGGGTAAACGGCACGACTCCGGGAGCAGTCCGCTGAACCGGAGCGGCGGGGAGGACGAGGAGGACAGCGGCGAGTTCTGGGACGAGGAGGGCTTTCTGACACCGTCCCCCGTGAAACCGTCGCGGGTCTTCCTGAGAGGATCCCCGTCTCCGCGCAAAAGCCCCCGAGCACCGGAGGGGACGTACCGCCGCGGAGACCGAGAGGGCTCCAGTTCTCCCATCCCCGATTGCCCGGACACGCCGCCCCACAAAACGTTCAGAAAGCTGCGACTTTTCGACACCCCTCACACCCCTAAGGTGAGTGCGTGAAAGCTGAGCATGCACAAACAAGTTTTTTTTACATTTGTAAATACGATTGTTAAGTTAGACTTGCTGGTTGGCCCTTCTACATTCTTACGTGATTTTCGGGTGGTTTCCACTTTCAAATTTTTTAGAAATGTTCGCAATCAAATCGGAGGAGGGGGGAATTATTTTCACCAACGTGTGGTTGAAAATCTGAGAAAGTAGCTTGCGATGTCATTGTTTCAGCAAATACAGCAAAGCTTGTGTCACAACAAGTGTCCAAAAGGCTATGACCGAGTGACCTAATTTGGGCACAGGATAAACAGCGCGATACGTTAGCGGTCCCATGTTATGTAAAGCGTCTCCACGCGTAATGCTTGCTACTTTTTTGTAACTGGAGTTGTGAGTAGCGATTAATACAAGAAAATCTATGTATTTTTGACGGTTTACAGTGTCCGTAGACGACGTGAAAACATACTCACGTATCGTTGTGTCAGAAATGGACAAATGTGTACAGTTCTGTTTGGAACCACTTGCTTAGTCAATCATTTCGTTTGCCACTTGTCCAATTATGTAACTTTTTGTGGTTTACAGAGTTTGCTGTCCAGAGCTAGGACAGCGGCCGACGGGTCGACCAGCAGGAGAGTGGCCCTCTTCAAGAGCGTGGACTCGATGGGGAAACCCATTCCGGACAGCAAGAGGAACCAAACGCCTCTTGTCAACTTCAACCCCTTCACCCCAGACTCGTTACTCATCCAGTCAGCCACGTTACAGAAGCACAACAGGAAGAGGTCCCACTGGAATGAGTAAGCGTATTTTAATGAGCGCATTCGTGTGGGTTAGGAGTACACCAACAACAGCCTTGTAAGATGTAGAACTTGGTAGATGTGATTGGATTTTCCGTAAACCTTTCAAAGGTTTGTCTGTCACTGCCCCCACATAAGATTAATTTAAACGTTTAAAAGGGATAAAAAGCTTGTTAGTAACTCAAGTTGAAGATAAATGACTAAAACGTTTTAATTTGTTTTTAAGTAAATCGAAATGCGTGTCTGTTAGTTTTTGTTGTTGGTTTTACGGCCCCATTTTAAAAGGTCTACATGTTGATTTACACATTTCAGCTTTTCCAGATTGTCCCAGAGTTCGTTAAATCAGTTGACTAATGTGTGACTAAGAAGAAAAAAAAAACTTGGCAGTAAACCAACACCGCATGGTCATTTAGTACCCATGTGCTCGAAACTGCCTCAGCCCTGCCCCCTAGCGTTTGTTTTGTGGCCTAGCACTGACATGTGAATTATTTTACAGCTCGTGTGGGGAGGATATGGAAGCAAGTGACGCCGAATTTGAGGAGGAAATAATTCCCCCCTCAAAGGTGGGTATTCATTTATTTATCTTGCTAGTCTATAATCATGTATGGTTGTTGTTGTTGTTTTCTTCGGTCATTATATGCATTGATTTTAAACTGTAACAATGTGATTTTATTGATTGATTGAACTATAAATGCTCATCAAGGGACTGGTTTTGGAAATGAGCTTTGCCTACATACACATGTACACATGTGGCTGTCAATATTTTGTCCCTTACAAATAAACGGATATATGTACTAGTAACTATAAATTGCATATTGTAAACTGTATATGCTAATTAGTGTCTTGTAAATCAATATGGGCTGGGCACCCTCTGGGTGAAAAACCTTGAACCAAAATAATAATTGTGTGTGTGTGAGCGTGTGGCTGGCAGTGTAGTGTAATGGTTAGGGAGCTGGCCTTGTAACTCAGAGGTTGCGGATTCAGTTCCCAGGTGGGGCACTGCTGTTGTACCCTTGAGCAAGGTACTTGACCTGAATTGCTTCAGTAAAATATCCAGCTGTATAAATGGATTGTATGTAAAGAAATGTCAAAAATTGTCTAAGTCGCTCTGGATAAGAGCGTCTGCTAAATGCCTAAAATGTAAATGTGTGTGTGTGTGATCATAATGAATACATATTGAGTGAGAGTGTGAAGCTGAACTGGAATGTGTGTCTCCTCCAGAGGATAACGATGATGGAGAGCAACATGAGGTCCAGGTACGCCGTGGAGTTCCACGAGCTGGAGAAGATCGGGTCCGGGGAGTTTGGGTCCGTGTTCAAATGTGTGAAAAGGCTGGACGGCTGCGTCTACGCCATCAAGCGCTCCAAGAAGCCCCTGGCCGGCTCCGTGGACGAGTACGTGAACCTACCCTCCTGTTTTTCTCCCAATTTAGTGGCCAATTACACCCTCTATATTTATTTCGATTTACCCTCCCCACACGAGTCCGCTGCTCGTCTGTACGAGGCAAGCTAATTCTCTGAGGGCAGCGAACTCCGCTTCCTTCGAGATGGAATTCGCCCACCCACGTTCTGGAGACTGCCTTACGTGCTTCATGGCGGACCCGAGCCGGCTCACCCTACCCCCTCCCCCTGGGGCGGACAGCCAAACGCCGCCCCCGATTGGAGCTGATGGCCAGGGTCGGTCTGGTAGAGACTGGTTTCAAACCGCGTCCCTGACAGGCAGCTCACGCCGTATTGCCCCCCCCCCCCCAATTTGTGAACTGCCAAAGAACAGCAAACAATATCGATATTGAAGACATTGATACAATTATTACCATATCTATGAAGTGTAAATGTGTGAAAGTTGCTTGATGCCGGTTTCTGCGACCCCTGACCCCCCCCCTTCCCCCTGCAGGCAGAACGCGCTTCGGGAAGTGTACGCCCACGCAGTGCTGGGACAGCACCCCCATGTGGTCAGGTACTATTCTGCATGGGCGGAAGACGACCACATGCTAATACAGAACGAGTACTGCAACGGCGGCACCCTCTCGGACATCGTTGCGGAGAACTACAGGAGCATGCGCTTCCTGACCGAGCTGGAGCTCAAGGACCTGCTCCTGCAGGTCACCCGTGGCCTGAAGTACATCCACTCCATGTCCCTGGTGCACATGGACGTCAAGCCCAGTGAGTGGGGGGTCGTTTTCACATCACATTACATTACAGGGGGTGGCACGGTGGTGCAGTGGATAGCACTGTTGCTGCACAGCAGGAAGGTCCTGGGTTCGCATCCCGGCCGGGGGGCCTTTCTTTGTGGAGTCCGCGTGGGTTTCCTCCAGGTACTCCGGTTTCCTCCCATAGTCCAAAGACATGCACGTTAGGCTAACTGGAGAGTCTAAATTGCCCTGTAGGTATGAGTGTGTGAGTGAATGGTGTATGTGCCCTGCGATGGATTGGCGACCTGTCCAGGATGTATTCCTGCCTCTCGCCCAATGCATGCTGGGATAGGCTCCAGCCCCCCGTGACTCTGACCAGGAATAAGTGGGTTAGATAATGAATGGATGAATTACATTAGAGGCATTTAGTAGACGCTCCTATCCAGAGTGACATACACAGTTTTATATTTTTCTTTTACATACAATTTATACAGCTGGATGTTTTACTGAAGCAATTCAGGTTAAGTACCTTCCTTTGCTCAAGGGGTACAACGGCAGTGCCCCATCTGGGAATCAAATGTACAACCTTTCGGTTACAAGCCCAGATCCCCTAACCATTACACTGCACTGCTTCTCCTTTCACATTGTAATTATGCATCTTCAGATTTTATTTATTAAGAAGAAGAAGGAAAAAAATGTGGTTTGCATTCAAATATGAACTTAATGATTTTACTGTGCTGAACAAGCAGGCACAAGTGCAAACGTTTTTGGCCAGAGCTGTGTTCTTTCCTGCCTGTGCTTAATAAAAATCAAAAGGTCATGTAGCTCATCTTTTGAGCACAAACCACTTTATTTAATTTTTGGAATCACTTTTTGGAACACACAAAGAAAAGTCTTTCAACAACTTGGTTGGGTGAGCTTAGTGCTCAGCCTCCTAGGTGGTGTTTGTGTAAAATGTTCTCAGATGAGAGACAATTTGGGGATTTAAAATGATTGTAATTTAATACCCTGTTCTGTTTTTTTCCAGGCAACATCTTCATATCCCGGAAGTCTGTTGCGTGTGTGGATGAATGTGACGATGACGACGGGCTGACCACAAGTGCTGTGTTCAAAATCGGTAAGGCCCTCGGGGGTCCCACGCGTCGTGGAAAAAAACGTGAAAATCACTGAAAATTATTCTGTCATGGAAATGTCTGATTCCATGTAACGTTATATATTTTTTTCTTCTTTTCTGATAATGTTTTCTGTTCCCCTGCCACCGTTGTTGCCACCCTCCATGACTGTTACACACACACACACACACACACACACACACACACACACACACACACAATGAGATGTGTATTTGCACTGGCAACAAAACGTGTTAAGCTATGAAAGTAAAGTACATTTTTGCGTCGGTCGCAAAAACAAATGTCATTGAAAACCTTACATTTGTCAAGGAAAATGGAAATTAGATTTGAGTGTGATCCCTGGGCTTGACGTGTGGATTGCTGGTGTCCAAATCGCATGCAGACCAGGGCCCGTATTCACAAAGAATTTTATCTTACCACTAGGAGTACTTCTAAATCGCACTAAAACCTTTTAGTTAGGAGTCCCACCTTAAAACCTATTCACAAAGCTCCAAAGTCAAACTCTTACTAAGGAATTCCTACAATTGTGAAACTAAGAGTGAGGGCGGGGTTGAATTGAAACATGAGCGATCTTTTATTTTTTTATTAAATTAATTCAGGCATAAGACCACCCTAGTTACATCGCCTAAGGCGTACTGAATCTAAAAATGTATTTTGTGAAATTTTCGAATAAAGATTTAGTGAAATAACTTAAATTGAAAAACTGAAATTATCATTCATTAAATTCCTTGAGAATAGTTCCTGGCAATTTTTGGTGGAAACGCGCCTTTGGTTGCCGTTATTATTATTTTTTGCTGATCCGAAAAATGATCCGATGCACCCCTATTCTATTCCAATAAAGATTCTAAAATACAAATGTACGCTACGTGTCACTGATTTAACATGAAACCAAGAATACCAACTAGTCAATTGGTTACATGTCTGCATCTCGTAAACAATCACCGGGTATCTATATATAATATATATAATATTATATATATAATACCATCGCGATTGAGGCGGTACCTTTTTATGAGCTCTGTATCATTCAATATCTCCAGTGTTGACGCGATTGCGACAACGATTGCCGCCAGCAGCAGATTTTCGGATCGCCGTGAGTAGGTCTTTAGCGACTTAGAAGTCCTCTTGCTTGCTTCTAACTTCTCCTGGACTTAGGAGCTGTTTTTAGCTCTCAAACCCTTTGTGAAATACTCTTATCCCAAAAATGTAGGACTCCTAAATTTCGCAGTTAAGACCAACTTTTACCCTTAAAATTCTTTGTGAATACGGGCCCAGAACCGTTGCACTTTGGAGTAACCTACAATGTCCTCCCTCTTTCTCTCAGGTGACCTTGGTCATGTGACCAGGGTGAGCGATCCTCAGGTGGAAGAGGGCGATAGCAGGTTCCTGGCTAACGAAGTCCTCCAAGAGGTAATTGATTAAAAAAACAAAAAATGAACTCGTTATTGAACCTTTGGATACTTAAACTGGTGCCATTAGCCATAGAGTGCCCAATACTTTGTGCTGGTGCCATTTTGAATAGTTGCTAATTGAACCAACTTACTTTCCAGGACTACAGGAACCTCACAAAAGCGGACATCTTTGCCCTGGCGTTGACGGTGATCAGTGCCTCTGGGGCCGAACCGCTGCCCTCTAATGGTGATAAGTGGCATGACATCCGGCAAGGAAAACTTCCCCAGATACCACAAGTGCTCTCTCAGGAATTCCTAAGTTTGCTAAAGGTACGGCTCTCCTTTATTACTAAACTATAAACTGTTGGAAATTCACAGGGCTGC
Organism: Aldrovandia affinis; assembly: GCA_029706075.1. Classification (NCBI taxonomy): domain Eukaryota; kingdom Metazoa; phylum Chordata; class Actinopteri; order Notacanthiformes; family Halosauridae; genus Aldrovandia; species Aldrovandia affinis. Next base: position 2,915,165 of record JAINUG010000104.1, read on the forward strand.
TGGGTGGGTAGTCCTGTTCTGGCATTGTTCCAAAGTGTGGGTGGGCGGGCCTGACTTTCTAATCTGATCCATGCCGTTGCTGACTGGCCAGTGGCCCTGCAGTGTGGCACATGATTGGCCGTGGCATCGCTTGGGGGGGATCTTGGGCGACGAGACGATCATGTCCCATCGCACACCAGCGGACCCCCCTCCGGTCAACTGGTCACCCACAGTCTGCCCGCACAAGCTACACTTTAAGTTTAAGTTGAGCTGAAGTGGTTGGACTGCAGCATGAAAAGAGATCGCAGCTGCTGTCGTGCGTTTCAGAGGAGCGCGTGGGCTTGCCTGCGCTCTCCCAAAATTGACGGAGGAGGAGGTGGTGGTGGTGGTGGTTGTTGTTGTTGCGATGTTGTCCGGTGTCATTCATCGCTGTTGGCTAACACCGGTCGTGTTCCCGCTGCAGCTGATGATCCACCCTGACGCGGAGCAGAGGCCATCGGCCTCGGGCCTCATCAGGCACCCCGTCCTGCTCACGGCCGCCCGGATGAGCGCCGACCAGCTGCGCGTGGAACTCAACGCCGAGAAGTTCAAAAACGCCCTGCTGCAGAAGTACGTTCCGCCGCATCACAGGAAAAACCCTGTTAACCCTGAGGACCATGCACCTCGATATAAGAAAACATTTGTAAAAAATTATAATAATGGGCAGCGGATAGCGTAGCGGTCTAACGCACCCGTATCTTGGTTGGTCCGATACGAGCGTGAGCTGCCTATCAGGGACGCGGTTTGAAACCCATCTCTGCCAGACTGGCCCTGGTTGTCAGCCCCGATCGGGGGCGGTGTTTGGCTGTCTGCCCCAGGGGAGGGGAGGGTGAGCCGGCTCAGGTCCGCCGTGAAGCACGTAAGGGAGTCTCCAGAACATGGGTTGGCGAATTCCATCTCGAAGGATGCAGAGTTTGCTGCTCTCAGAGAATTAGCTTGCCTCGTAGAGATGAGCGGCGGACTTGTGTGGTGTAATTGGCTACTAAATTGGGAGAAAAACAGGAAAAAATTTGAAACAAAAATAATAATAGTAATAATTATTATAATAATAATGTAGTATACTGACCGTAGTGTCTCTGGTCCACAGGGAGCTGAGGAAGGCCCAGGTGGCCAAGGCGGTTGCAGAGGAGAAGGTGTTGCACACGGACAGGGTGCTGACACGCTCCACCCTCCAGTTCGGCAACCGGGCGTCCCGACTCATCGGCAAGAAGATGATCCGCTCGGTCAGCCTGACCATCTGAGGGAGTCCCGCACAGCAGGGCCTGAAGATCCGCTGAACCGCTCCCCAGGGGCCCTCGGCCCGGCTCCAGGGGGTGGGGGGGAGCTCAGGGTTCGGACCCTGGGGCAGGCTGTGTCCTCCCGACCGCTGGCCGGATCACAACTGCCCCGCCGGGGGAAAACAAAAAAAACTTTGGTATCGCCGTTACCGTTGGGTACTTGTAAATATTGACGCTAGGCCTCCAACCTTCCCCTCGGATGCAAGTCCCTCCATTAGCGAAGGCGCTGCGCTGTCCCTCTGCAGCACCCGGACCAGCCGTCGTGATCTCGTAACAACAACACAAGAGCGCACGCGCGATTGATGGATGACGAAAACGGGCCGTTCGGCCCCATCCCGGCTCGCCCGGCAGTCTAGAGAACGTCCAGCACTGCGTGGAGCCTAGAGAAGTGGCACACTGTACAGGACCCGTATCTCTTCAGCGTCAGGGGCGTAGGGCAGTAGAAATTTGCACCTGTGGGGACAAAGCTTGTGAAATACCTGATCTCAGGTAACAAAACTGGGACCGTGGATGAGGATGCTAAATTGAGCACTTTGACGGCAATGGGGTAACTTGCCAGGAGAGAAGAAAAAAAAAAAAAGTAATAAATCTGCTGCTATGAATGTTTTGTTTTGTAACTGTAGCCATTTAGGTTGGGGTGTGTCAAAAATCTCAATAAAAAAAGGGTGTTTGTAAAATCATTTTAATCAATCGCTCCCTAACACACAAAGCAGTCAGTGTTGCCAGTATATCACTTTGCACCACTGGCATAATTCAGTTTTAAGAAGTCAGTTTGAAAGACGACTTATTTGTCCCAATTTCATTTGAACACGTTTTTGCTAAGACGACACAAACGCGACACAAAGTTCACGGAGAGGAATCATGGAATGTGACGAACGCCTTTTGCGTTCATCAAATTTTGCCCGGCATAATGTAACGTGTCACGTTCCTTGAAAGGGTTAAGTCCGTCCGATTCTCCTGCCCTGACTGTAGCATTAATGACAATTGATTCAATCCATATTTCCAAAGTGTCCTTTTGTTTTCTTTCTGTGAATAATGAGTCTTCTCTTCTCTGGTGATGCACTACCAGGGCAAGACTTTGTACATTGCATCAGCTGTTTTCATTCTGTTGTTGTCCTGTCAACTTTCGAATGTCTTGTGTTGTTAGAGCTGGTACAACATGTTCTCCTTTGAATAAATCTTTAAAAATTTGAATTTAATGAAGGTTTCTTATTTTACCTTTGACTTGAAACACATGTAGGGCTAAGTTGAAATCGGTACCATGTTATGGAGATTGCTTAATAAATGTCCTTAATTTGTAAGCCTCGTTCCTCTCCACCCACCCTGCCAAAATGCCTTTTCTGAAAATGAAACTTCTGGATATACAGGACGGTTTGTATTGCATTCATGTTTTCTAGATTGTTACATAATCTTGCTCTATTCACATTCAGTGGCAATACCTAAGGCAATTCAAGTTCAGATTTTTATTTAAACTTGGAAGTTGTAGGGTAAATAAAGGTGGAAATGGTCTGATTTAATGTTTTAATTTCAGACTAAGGCAACAAAAGGTGACATTTTTGAGACCGGGTGTAGACTGGAAGGGCGCTGTAATTGGTATTGCTGCAGAAAAAAACATGCCTGCTTTTCAGGGATTGCATGGCTTGGCTTGAGATCCTTCACCTATGTGCTCTTAGATTTTTCTTTTGGGGCCACCCTTCTGGTAACTATTTGAATGTCTAACCAATGTGGAAAAACCCCAAATCCTCACCGGCAAACTCACCTTCATGTATTGTTAGCCTCGTCACAAGATCTTCACTTGTATCAATTATATATTTTAATAAAATACGCTTACTCATTCCAGTGGTAGATGTACACCATAATTAGGAAGTGGAAGGTACATGGCACCACCAGTGCCTTGCCTAGATCTGGCCGTCTGTTCAAGCTGGATGACCGAGACAAAAGGATGCTTATTAGAGAGGCCAATGGCAAATGAAGGAGCTACAGGACTTTATGCCAAAGAGTGAACATAAGAACATAAGAATACATAATGACGAGAACGGGCCGTTCAGCCCATCCAGGCTCGTCATGTCCTAATCTAAAGAGTATCTGGAGCTGTAGAGAGCATCCTGACCGGAAGCATCACTGCCTGGTTTGGCAACAGCTCTGCTCAGGACAGGAAGGCTCTGCAGAGAGTAGTGTGTTCGGCTGAACGCACTACTGGAACTACACTCCCCACCCTGCAGGACTTATACACCAGGAGGTGCAGAACCAGAGTCTGCAGGATCATGAAGGATCCTCACCACCCCAACAACGGACTGTTTCAGCTGCTGCGGTCAGGCAAGCGCCTCCGTAGTCACGCTGCCAAAACAGAGAGACTGAGACGGAGTTTCTTTCCTCAGGCCATCAGGACTGTGAACTCTGACCTCACCAGGGCCCCCACCAAGACACACACACTGCCCCTCTTATGCACACCCACACACACACACACACACTTAATGACTACACATAATTTATAGTAGGTTTCCCTCCATTTCCAAGTGCTCTTACTGTACAGTCCCGGCCAAAAGTTTTGTCGCATGAGTGGACAAAAGTGACAATTGCTAATTACCCAACTCTTAATTAGCTAATAAAGTTAGGAAACAACACACATTAATCATAAGTGTCTAAAGTTTATTTAGATACCATCAAAACAAAAATTTCATAGATGCTTATAAGGTTTATTGCTTGATAATGATGAACAAGCCAGTTTCTACCTGGACAAAAGTCTTGTCGCAAATCAAATTATAATCAAGAAATGTTATCTTTCTCAAAAAAGTAAATAAAATAACAAATGAAAAATCAGTCTAGTATTTCATCATGGACTATAAGTTAAGAAATTAATATCTTGTATGGGTTCCTTTGGCCTGCAGAACAGTTGCCATCCGATTTGGCAGAGAGTCGTAGAGCTTGTTGATGAAGTCATCGGGATGGCATGGAAGGCCACCTTGCAGGCATCCCAAAGCTCCTCCAAGTTCTTCGGCTTGGTCCTCCAAGCTTCCTCCTTCATTCTTCCCCAGATATGGTCAATAATATTCATATCTGGAGACTGTGCTGGCCATCCCTGAAGGACCTTGATCTTCTTCCCCTGAGAAACTTCATAGTGGAACCTGAGGTATGGCAAGGAGCTCCATCCTGTTGAAAAATGTGACCCCTTTTGTAGTTGGGAATGTACTGGGAGGCAAGAATCTGTTGATATTTGGCACTGTCAATGTTACCATCCACCTTACAGATCTCCCTGGCACCTCCGTATTGGATGTAACCCCAAACCATAATCTTTTCACCTCCAAATTTGACTGTCTCCTGGGTGAACCGTGGGTCCAGACGGGCCCCAGAGGGTTGTCGACAATATTGGCGGCGCTTGGGATGGAGCTCAACTGACGATTCATCTCAAAAATCTATTTTTCGCCACTTTTCTGCTGTCCAACCTTCCGTCAGGCTATGGGCCTTAGCGTACGCAACACGATTTCTTAGCTGTCTCTTGTTTAGCGCTGGTTTCTGGGCAGCAATACGACCGTGGAGACCATTGCGAGCAAGCGAGCTGGCGTCCACTCCTCCTGGAGCTGTGAGGCGGTTGACATGGGGCTGGCTTTTGACAGTCGGACCAGCAAGCTGTCTTCTCGAGCAGTTGTCTTGTGCGGTCTGCCCGACCTGGGTCTGTCATGGACGACGCCAGTCTCTTGGTAGTGCTTGCGAATCTTCTCCACCTGCCGTTTAGACACATTGAAGATGTCTGCAACTTCAGCAGGAGACTTGGACTTGAGATTCTTGATGATCAGCACTTTGGTTTCTGGTTTGATCTTGGGCATGTTGACAGAAGCAATGTTGAGCATGAACTGATGGCTTAAAGTGTCAAATTTCTGCTTTTATAGCTCAGAGTTACCTACATCTGACTAATCAAGCCCCTTGTTTGTTTCTTCCTTATTCACTGTGGCCTAGAAATTGGAGTTGGCCATTGCGACAAGACTTTTGTCCGGCCAAAACTGGCCTGTTGATCATTATCAAGCTATAAACCTTATAAGCATCTATGAAATTTTTGTTTTGATGGTATCTAAATAAACTTTAGACACTTATGATTAATTTGTGTTGTTTCCTAACTTTATTAGCTAATTAAGAGTTGGGTAATTAGCAATTGTCACTTTTGTCCACTCATGCGACAAAACTTTTGGCCGGGACTGTATATATTGTGTTGTTTTTTACATAAGAGCTCTTGCTGTAATTATTGTAATAATTATATATATTGTGTTGTTTTTTATATAAGAGCTCTGCTGTAATTATTGTAATAATTCAATTCTATTGTCTTTACTGTAAATACTGTGTACTGTTGCCCTTTTGCACTTTTTCGTTGAGCATTGCCACTTTTCATTTCACTGCACACCCCGTGTGTGTATGTGACAAATACAAATCTTGAATCTTGAATCTTGAATCTAGTACTGCATCTAGACTTAGATTTGAATAGTCCAAGTGTTTCTGCCTCTACTACCCAACCTGGCAAGCTGTTCCAGGGATTGACAACTCTGTGTAAAGAAAAACTTCCTAATATCTGTGCGGAATTTGCCTTTAACTAATTTCCACCTGTGGCCTCTTGTTTTGTGACCCCACTTATCTTAAAAAATCTTTGGTAGTTTACTCTGTTAATCCCTTTTCAGAATTTAAAAGTCTCCATTTGCTAAACTTAAATAGATTGAGTGCCTTAAGTCTGTCCTCATAACTTTGACCTTTCAGACCAGGTATTAATGTAGTTGCCCTTCTTTGAACTTTTTCAAGAGCTTCAGTTAGTGTCATCTTGTAGTGAGCGGTGAACCAAGTGACCAGAACTGCACACAGTACGGGGAGAGGAGAGGGATCTCCAGGCCACCTGGTAGGACCGGTCAGCCAGGTAGGTCTGACAAAGGCATTCTATAACTTTCCCTTTGATTTATACTTTATTGCTATGTATCCCAGCATCCTGTTGGCCTTTTTCACTGCTGTAGCCAGGGGTCACCAACCTTTTTGAAACGGAGAGCTACTTCATGGGTACTGAGTCATACGAAGGGCTACCAGTTTGATACACTCTTCTGAAACAACAAATTTGCTCAGTTTGCCTTTAGTTATATATTATTATTAATGATAAATGATACTCATCTATGTGAAGACACTGATCACGTTAATGATTTCTCACAATAATGATCAACAATGACTTAACAAGGTGGGAAACAGATAATATCAATATTCAACACTTTATTTCTATTAATCTATTAATATTTAGAACAGGCCTGCGGGCGACTCATGTGGTCCTTGGGGGCGACCTGGTGCCCGCGGGCACCGTGTTGGTGACCCCTGGCTGTAGCACACTGCTTTGATGCAAATAGACTTTGATCAACTACAATTCCTAAGTCTTTTTCAAATTGTAACACCTACTAACTGTTCTCCTCCCATAAAATACTCCTGTCTTATGTTTTTATTTCCCACATGCATAACTTTACATTTAGTAATAGTGAATGTCATCTGCCATGTATCTGCCCATTCTTGGATTTTGTTTCAATCATCTTGGACTACTTAATGGTCTTAATGGAGGAGTAACCAAGGCACACTTTTATGCTGACGATACTGTCATATACTGCTCTGCCCCACTCAGGATCAGGCCCTCTGTCAGCTTCAACATGCATTTAAGATAACCTTTTTCAGTTGAAGCTTGTTCTGAATGCGGATAAAACAAAGCTTATGATATTCACCAACTCAAAGAAAAAGCCACTAAATCTACCATTTATTATTACTCTACAGGGAAACAAGATTGAGTCTGTTCTGACATATAAATATTTAGGAATTATAATTGATGTCTCTCTTTCTTTTAAACCACACATACAACACCTTGTGAGGAAACTAAAGCTGAAACTGGGTTTTTATTTTAGAAATAAGTCTTGTTTTTCCTTTGAGCCAAAAAAGAGACTCGTTGCGGCAACTTCTATATCTGTGCTGGATTTTGGTGATATATATATGCATGCATCCTTGCAGTGTCTCCATGCGTTGGACACTCTCTGCCATGGGGCACTCAGATTTGTTACAAATTGTAAGCCTTAACTCACCATTGCTCCTTGTACGCCAGGGTTGGTTGGCCTGCGTTGACCACCCACAGACTCAATCATTGGCATATTTTTATTTATAAGGCAATTCTTGGCTTCCTTCTCTCATATTTATGCAATTATATACGTCAGAAAAAGGTTGAAAAGTACTGCCTACGCTCTCAGGATTTATTCTTATTAAATGTTCCAATTGCCCGTACCGAGTTGGGTAAAAAGGCTTTTATATACGCTGCTCCCTACAACTGGAATAAATTACAGAATATCTTAAATCTCAAGGAGCTGGTTTCGTTAAGAGCTTTTAAATCTATCCTAAAGGATTTAGAGGTAGGCACATCAGGATGTCAATGTTTTAATTAGATAAACTGTCCCTGTGTGCTCCCTACATCCTCTGATGACTCTGACATTTGACACTTCTCTGATTGAGGTGATTTGAAATCATATAAATCTTGTAAATATCTTTTATGTTATTTTTATATATATATATATATATACACTGCCTGGCCAAAAAAAAAGTCACCACCTGGATTTAACTAAGCAAATAGGTAAGAGCCTTCCATTGGATAATTACTGCAGTGATTAATATGTTTTAGCTGGCAACAAGTTATTTAACCCGAACTGATGCAGTGAGTAGCTTCTCATTTCTTAAACAACCATGTCGGAAGACATATCCTGTGGTCGTGGAAAAGATGTTAATCTGTTTTAGAAAGGTCAAATTATTGGCCTGCATCAAGCAAAGAAAACAACTAAGGAGATTGCTGGAACTACTCAAATTGGGTTAAGAACTGTCCAACGCATTATTAAAACCTGGAAGGATAGTGGTGAACCATCATCTTCGAGGAAGAAATGTGGTTGGAAAAAAAATCTTGAATGATCGTGATCGGTGATCACTTAAACGTTTGGTGAAATCATATCGTAAAAAATCAACAGTTGAACTCACGGCTATGTTTAATAGTGAAAGTAAGAGCATTTCCACACGCACAATGCGAAGGGAACTCAGGGGATTATGACTAAACAGCTGTGTAGCCTTAAGAAAACCACTTGTCAGTGAGGCTAATCGGAAAAAAAGGCTTCAATTTGCTAGGGAGAATAAAGATTGGACTCTGGAGCAATGGAAGAAGGTCATGTGGTCTGATGAGTCCAGATTTACCCTGTTCCAGAGTGATGGGCGCATCAGGGTAAGAAGAGAGGTGGATGAAGTGATGCACATATCATGCCTAGTGCCTACTGTACAAGCCTGTGGGGGCAGTGTTATGATCTGGGGTTGCTGCAGTTGGTCAGGTCTAGGTTCAGCAACGTTATGTGCCCAAAGAATGAGGTCAGCTGACTACCTGAATATACTGAATGACCAGGTTTTTCCATCAATGGATTTTTTCTCCCCTGATGGCATGGGCATATTCCAAGATGACAATGCCACGATTCATTGGGCTCAAATTGTGAAAGAGTGGTTCAGGGAGTATGAGACATCATTTTCACACATGGATTGGCCACCACAGAGTCCAGACCTTAACCCCATTGAGAATCTTTGGGATGTGCTGGAGAAGACTTTGCGCAGCGGTCCAACTCTCCCATCATCAATACAAGATCTTGACGAAATATTAATGCAACTCTGGACGGAAATAAATGTTGTGACATTGCAGAAGCTTATCGAAACGATGCCACGGCGAATGCGTGCCGTAATCAAAGCTAAAGGCGGTCCAACAAAATATTAGTGTGTGACTTCTTTTTTGGACGGGCAGTGTATATATATATATATGGGTCAATGACATGACATGCATATTTTTGTTTCCGAGTTCATTATTTCCATTTAAAAATAAATTAATCAATTCAAGTCATATATGATTTTATTATATAAAACATGTTTAGTTTGAATCAATTTTCAGTACATTCAAATAATATATATTACTTTGTGTTTTGGCATCTCAAACCCCCAAAATGTCAGGTGGCGCAACCGTCCGAGCAAAGGAACAGATTAAGCCAGATACCATAAAAAGTGGTATTTTAATAATAATAAATTCAATATAAAATACTGTGGCATGATTTTGTGTTTGAAACCTTTCAAATAAACACAATTTTACAAATAACAATAGTTTTAAAGCTATTGAGATAATTGAGGAACTTTTGTCCGGCAATTTGTGCTTTTCAAATGTCAGGGTGGCACAACCGTAAACATGGGACTTTTATTTTTAAGTCAAGAGGCTATTGCATCAGCCAGATGTTGCATCATCCAGAGGACCCTATCTGACATCCATGGCTGACTGAAAAGGTTTGCAGAGCTCTCTCAAATATTGATAAAAATAGCTATGTTCACCTCATAGGTAGGATGGTACACTTTCCATGTCAGGTGGTACAACCAATGTAAAACTAGGAAAATGTTATTTTATCATAAAACTACTTATTCTGTTTTAAAATGATTTGTATGCTATTGCTAGCATAGGTCAAAGCTAATGCAGGTGTCCAAGTAGAAGCCTGTTTAATTTGAAATCAGTTGCAAAAGTCAGGTGTGCAAACCGTAAGTCAATGCCACTATATGAAATAAATAATGAAATAAAAATGCTTCAAGATGCTCTAAAATGTTTATTCGTTTCAAGTTAAATATGTTATACACGTTGGATGTTAAAAATACTAAATAACTGACCCTTAGAATGGAGTAATCTTAAATTATTGTTAATATAATAATCAACCCCCAAAAAACTAATCTGCAAGGCACTATAGACACTCTAATAGATACTTGACCAAGATTTCACTTCAAATAAGTAAATAATAAATAATAGGAAAATATAAATAATTTTACAAATATTTGGTTGCGCCACCTGACATTTTTTGGTCAGTCAAGTTAAAAATACAGTCAAAAAATGAATTTAAACACATTTAAATGTTATTTAACAAATTAGGCTTGTTTAAGCACATTGTCACAGATTCAAAAATATGCACTTTATCTATTTTGAACAAACTTTTTTTAAATAACTTTTTAGAGGCCTTATTTGTAATTGACCCATATATATATATAGGCTATATATATTTTTTTATCTTTCTATTTTTCCGACCTTGTGATTCTGTTATATGTTATATGTTTTGTATGCCTGCAACTTATTGTTTTCTTGCTGCCTGTCTTGGCCAGGACACACTTGAAAAATAGATTTCTCAATGTGGCTTTTCTGGTTAATTAAAGGTTAAATAAAATTATTTTTAAAAATGTCCTTTATTTTGACCGTTACCTGTATATACCCTCTTTGGCAGCTCAGTTAAACGCCTTGCATTACGTTGTCAACATTCAAACTCAGTCAAATCACATTCAACTGAAATATATATACATAGCCTATACTTTTAATCTTTGATGTCTGAAGTAGTCTACAGGGAGACTGGGCAGTGTCGACGTGGAAACCGGTCGGTCACCTGACCTGTCGGCGTGGAAACAGAACTCACCTGTTCTATCGGCATGGAAACGGCACTCAGCTCTTTTGCTGGTCACATGGAGGAAAGATGATTGCCTACATTTGAAATATATATAATTTTTTTTGTATACACAGGGGCTGCCGCACTAAGGGCCATGAAGGAGTCCAGGGGAGTCCTCAGAAAAATAGAAAAAATATTTCCCCGTTTTATGAATATTTTGATTATATTTCCATATTTAATAAATTGCACGATTTAGACTTTCAGATGAAAGGAGCTGTACGTGGTTTACACACCCATAATAGTACTTTGATACTATACTATCATGACTATGATAATTATTTAGTATTTTACTAAATAGCCACAATATTAGGCTATGTCTTGACATAGGACCATGATTTGTACATGCCTCCGTGTATTGGTGTGTTAAATAGCCTCTGCATTGTAATTTGTCTTAGGCGTTGATAAAAATATAACAAATGGAGCATTTTATCTTTTTTTAATCATTTTTTAATCATTTTCATCTCAAGGCTGAGAACCCCTTGGTTCTGGGTTCTCAAGGGAGCCTTGAGATGAAAACGGTTGGTAACCCTTGTTTTTAACATACAATACTGTATAATAAAAAAAATGTGTCCACAGCACATGAACAAAGTCATTATCTGTCAAACAGTTTAAATGTTGTTAAATCATTGATGTTTAATCACTAGTACGCCAAATCAGTTATTTACACTGTACATTGTATGTAGCTCACAGACGGAATTAAAACTACGGCTAACTCTAAATTGTGGTTAAACTATATTAGACGTAAAACCCTAACTAGCTTTTTCAGAAAGCACATCTGCACAGACTCGGCGCTAAGCGGAGCTAAATTCTTCTTTAGCGCTGTACGCGAGACTGCTGATCGCTGGTGGTGGTCATGTGATCACATCCTATTGTAATTCAACTGGGCAAAAAAGAGCCTGTTCTTATAAGGGAACTAAGCAAGCATTCAGGGGGAACAACAACACGCAAAATGGGACTACGAGACGAGCTACTGAAGTCGATATGGCATGCTTTCACTGCTTTGGATGTGGACAAAAGTGGAAAAGTGTCTAAGTCGCAGCTTAAGGTACGAAAACAAATTTTCCTTTGCGCGTTGCTGGCAACTCTTGCCAATTCCAACAGTGTTTAACGCTCGCGCAGGACAAGTGGACCTGCTCCGCTGTACAACAATGTAATAATGACAACGTCATTAACCCACTGCCACAGTGCTTTTTAAGGAAAACAAATATAATTTCCGTCGAATAGCGGTGATTTATTTTTGATAAGAGCCTACATTTTAAAGTTGGACGTGTTGAAAACGAGATTTGCTGTCTAGAAGCACCCCTTCATCAGTTATGAAAAAAGTAGTTTTGCTTCAACCTCACGAGCAATATGAAATTAAGTATTAGTAGTATTGGAAATGTGTGGTCTGTGTTTGTTGTCCCTGGCCGTTTCCCTGTCCAATTGAAAGGCAGCTGTGCATTCTCTCCCGGCAACTAACTGTCATGGCGTAGTCATTACTTATTTTTGTTTTAAATGTCAACTATATATTTATTTGCACTTTTAGCGGATTTTAGGGGGGTGGGGAACGATTGATGAATAAAGTTGTCATGTGGTTGCCACATTTTGCCATACATTTTATTTTGGTCTTATTTGGAAACACCATTGAGCACCTTGTAATGAAAAAACATTTAAAAAATATGTACAGCTATTTGGCTGTATGGTTGGAATGTCCAGGCAACTTTACTAGTTTGTCACAGGTTGTGCCAGTTCAGCTTGTTCGCTCAGTTCCGGCTGGTTCACCCATGCGGTTTCTCCGCCAAATCCACCAAGACATGTGCACTACATCAATCACGTGGCGATACTGGCTGCCTGTTTTGTCTCATTGGTGCAGGCAGTCTGACAATTCCGCTGCGCACTAACGGTCACAGCACTGTAAGCTCCCCAATCAACGTTTATCCTTAAGTTTGACGTAAAAATAAATGCAGTTGTTCATTTTTCCCCCCCTCACAAACACAGTTTGGCAAGTTACATTTTTTGTCAGTGGGGGGGGGCTAAAACTTGCATTTAATTGTGTGTCAAAGTTAACAACAAACATCGATTGAATATAGGCCTACAGCGTGTGGCTCCCTTATCCAATATAATACTGTTCACTTCCTTGCTGAGCTATTAGGCCTACATTTTGAGAAGTGCACTTTCAAAACGGTTTCCTTGACAATGAGTTTGATTTCCAAAGATCTCTGCCCTCCTTGGTTGTGATTCCTGTCACATTTCACGTAAGACCGCATTAGTCATGAGTCAAGGCTTTGCTCTTTGAAATTTCCTCTGAAGTGTTTTTTTCTGTCTTTTTGATAATTGCTGATCGTGTGAGTTTTTTTAGTTCTGCTTCTGTTGCACCTAACTGAAGGACATTTCAGCTTGATTTGATCCACAAGGCCCTTTTTTTGACCTTATGGATACCCATGTGTGGTGACTCCTCTGGGGACCTAACACAGAAGATCCAGGGCTGCTGCTCTCCCCTTTATGAAGAGTGAGCTTTGCAGTGCCAGTCGGTGTCCTTGTGTTATGGGACGATTCTGCACACAGTAGGCCTGTAATGGATTCTTTTTTTTCACCCCAGATTTTTCCTGTTATTCTCACAATTTGGTAGCCAATTACACCCTCTATTTATTTAGATTTACCCTCCCCACACGAGTCCTCAGTGTGGCTCAGTAGGTAGTGTGTGGTTCTGTGTGGCTCAGTAGGTAGAGCGTGGTTCTGTGTGGCTCAGTAGGTAGAGCGTGGCTCTGTGTGGCTCAGTAGGTAGAGCGTGGTTCTGTGTGGCTCAGTAGGTAGAGCGTGGTTCTGTGTGGCTCAGTAGGTAGAGTGTGGTTCTGTGTGTCTCAGTAGGTAGAGCTTGGTTCTGTGTGGCTCAGTAGGTAGAGCATGGTTCTGTGTGGCTCAGTAGGTAGAGCGTGGTTCTGTGTGGCTCAGTAGGTAGAGCATGGCACTGACAATGCTTAGGTTGTGGGTTCAATTCCCACTGGGACCACATATACTGAACAATGTATGCATTCACTACTGTAAGTCGCTTTATATAAAAGCGTCTCCTAAATGGCATATATATATATTGAGTCACGGCTTTGCCCCGATTGCACCTGTGTGTTGAGTGCTGCATTCGATCCAGTGACTATTACAGCAGGGATGTAGTGGTATCTCATAGATGACAACTGGTACCCTGCGGGCATCCGGCACACCTTTGGATAGAAGCTATTGCAGCGGTAACCTACTGGCACCCGCTCCTGGCAGTCTCGCCTCTTCTGTTGATGCTTCTGTTGACATGTAGTGGATTGATGCACATCACCCCACTACTCTCCTCTCTGCACTGGCTCCCTATTGCAGCACGCATCAAATTTAAATCACTGGTGCTGGCTTATCAAGCCGCTAGAGGAACTACCTCCAGACACTCATCACACCCTACAGCCCAGCCAGACCCCTCCGCTCCGCCTCCTCTGGCAAACTGACTGTCCCATCCCTCCGAGCCCCAGGCAGCCACTCCTCTCACCTCCTCCCACAGAATCACTTGCGATCTTCCGCAAGAGACTCAAAACCCACCTTTTCAGACTCCACTACCACTGATTCTGTGCATTTTACTAATTGTCATCGCCATCTCTTATATGTTTAACACTAATAAATGTGTTAAATGATGTCTATTGCTACATTACTACACTGATCTCTTGGGCTAACCATGATTGATCTTACCATGTATGAATGCATGTACTGTAAGTTACTCTGGATAAGAGTGTCTGCTAAATCCCTAAAATGTAAATATAACCTGGGGAAACCACCATACGCCCCACCCTACTCCTGGTGGGATGGAGCCAGTTGTCGGCTCCTTGTCATAGTTGGCTCATGGCATAGCCTGCGTTGTGTGCGCTTGTGGTGAGCATCTTTACTGATTTGATGCTGAGGGGGTAGGGGACAGTGACAGACGGGATGTTTGCACAGACGACACATCTAAGAGTGAGGAGAGTTTTATGATGTAATAAATGCATTTATGGGCGGCAGTTAACTCATGCACAGCTCGCAAAGCAGGCTAGGCCTTCACCGCAACACACAGTGATAAAGACACTCAGTGTGTGTGTGTGTGTGTGTGTGTGTGTGTATGTATATGTATGTATATGTATGTATGTATGTGTGTGCGTGTGTGTGTGTGGGCCAGTGAAGGGGCCTTGAGGCCTGGATGTTTGTATATGTGTACAGTATGTGTGTGTGTGTGTGTGTGTGTGTGTGTGTGTGTGTGTGTGTGTGTGTGTGTGTGTGTGTGTGTGTGTGTGTGTGTGTGTGTGTGTGTGTGTGTGTATATATATGTATATGTATATGTATGTATGTGTGTGTGTGTGTGTGTCCCCTCCAGAGCCGACTCTGATAGGGAGGATAGGAGTTGTTTTCCTGCCTGGCTGGCACCAGTCTGTGTCTCTGCACTCTGATAAACCTCTGCTCTGCGCTGTTCACACACAGTGACAACAAAGCAGTGCACCCTGGGTAAAATCACTCCACTGCATTCTAGCTGCTCACTCAACATTCTTGGTGTTTGTCTTCTGCTGGTTGGCTTGTTTGAGGAACTGTTCTGGTAGAGGTTACGGAAAAAAAATGTTGGGGCATCAGGACTGGTTATTAATAGACTATGCAGAAGTGTTTGTATAACACTCCCTGAATACAGTTCTTTGGAATGGTCTGATCTGATTTCCCACAATAACACAACATAAAAAAGAAATAAACGGTGAACAATACCAGGAATGAAGAGAGATGTTTGAGCAGAATTGCTGAAATCGAAAGCAGTTCACACATTTAGATACTTCTTTAGTAGCTCTTTTGTTTGAGCGGCTGACTGGCTTATCATACAAAATAATGATAATAATAATAATAGTAGTAAGGCATTTTATTTCTATAGCACATTTCAGTAACCCAAAGCAGTGGGTCACACGCAGCACCTGTTGTTGAGAAATTCCCTTAATGTTTGGGATTACCTTAACTAAAAAGTCAGACCAGAAAATCCCACTGTGTGTGATGTAAAGGGCGATACTGCTGTTCTCTTAAATCGGTTTGTCCTGTAAGCAATTTTTTTAACGGAAGTCTGCTCCGGTTTTTTTCTGTTGTTTTAAAAAGATAAGCTGTGTTGAGTCAAACCTTGTTTTGAAAGCCTGTTGTTTGCTGAGCGCCCAGAGTTCCCCTCCCCCCTTGGTCCTCCTGGCCTTGGCTGCGCTCAGCTGTGACCAGCGTGGCCTCTCCTCCTTGCCTGGTTCACTGACCCGGTGACCTTACATTACATTACAGGCATTTAGGAGACCCTCTTATCCAGAGCGACCTACAGTTTACATTTCTTTACAGTCCATTTATACAGCTGGATATTAACTGAAGCAATTCAGGTTAAGTACCTTTAGCTCAACGGTACAACGGCAGTGTCCCACCTGGGGATTGAACCTGCAACCTTAACGTTACAAGCTCAGTTCCCTAACCATTATACCACGCTGCCTTACAGGTGCTGTCCCACAACCTGTGCACCGTGATGCAGATCCCCCACGACCCTGTGGCGCTGGAGGAGCACTTCAAAGACGACGATGAGGGACCCGTCTCCACCCAGGGCTACATGCCCTACCTGAATAAGTTCATATTGGACAAGGTAAGTACCTCCTTCCTTGGCACTCCCGGCCAAAGCCAACTCTGGCGAGACGGGGAATCGAACCTCGGTCTCCATGGCCAGTGTCGAACGTTGTAACCACTAGACCACGTGGGAGGCCTAAGTACCTCCTTCCTTCCTCCCTCCTCCTCTTCCTCCTCTCTCTCCCCCTCCTCCTCCTCACCCTACCCGGTCTTTACGAATCGATTGGAATTCCTCTTGCTGGGGTCAACAATGGCTTGTTGTTGTCGTGGTAGACTGTCTGTCTATTTTGATCAACAGTGTTTTATCAAAAGCTGTTGGCAAAGATGACGTCTATAGCACATTTCACCCTACAGTTGTGAGATTTATTTCATCACTCAAAGTGTACAACTTCTTTATGGGGGAATAAGCAAGTTCTCAATCCAGGTGTGGCACACTGCTCTGAGACTGTGCAATGCTGCTCTGAGAACCACAACAATCCAACTGACATACGGCTAAATATAAAACCCTACATCCGACGCAAACAGTCAGATTCAAAAAGTATCTTTAAAGTGCGCTTCGGTCGCCACAGTCTAACCACGGTGCACTTGGCTCTCAACTTTCACACAAAGTCGCGTTTCATGTTTGTGAGTCACAAAGTTGTGTTTCTTGTTCTCATTTTTACAAGATGTCAGAGTGTACATCTTGAATGTTCGATTCAAAGTGAAGGAAGTGCATTGCAGCTAAAGTATATTCCCTGCAGTGTCAATAAACCCTGCCTCAATAAGAAACCAGACCACCTGAGTTACAGATCTGTTGTTTAATTATTATTATTCTTTTATTTAATTTTTTCGTATTTTTCTCCTGTTTTTCTCCCAATTTGGTAGCCAATTACACCCTCTCTTTTCATGTCAATCCCCCCCTCGCATTGTGAGTTAGTTGCCGTAGCCCTGAGACCGGCAATGACAAAGGCGAAGTATCGTCTCCTCCGAGACAGCACTCGCCAAGCCATCGACTGTAACTCCGGTACTCCAGAGCCACTCCTATACGCAGCAACCTCATATTGGCTTCCCTCCCCCCTCCCTGGGGCGGACAGCCAATTGCCGCCCCCTAGTGGCAGCGGCCAGCATCGACCGTTGTAACCACTAGACCACCCAGGAGGCAAGAAACACTTTTTTAAAAGGCCTGGCCCTGGCGATGTTGCAACCCTTAGAATGCTTTTCCCAATTTCGTCTCGTAGCCCAACACGGCTCTGCCTCTTTGTACTGCGTGTGCGAAAAAACCGAAGTAGGCCATTGCTCGAAAAAGCAGTTAATATTTGGAGATGTTATGATATGAAACTATTGAGGTGACCTCTTTGATGAGAGATATTGGAGAAAATCGGTGAAATGGGGGAAAAAAACCCCTATTTTAAAAACCAAGAATATAAAACTCAAAGTCCAGGCATTAATTAAAGGTGGCATGGAGAGCAGTCCAGGTGTAAATTAATGTTGATTTATGAGGTTATTGGGATAATTGGGATGGTTAAGTATCCACATAAATACACCATCATGTCATTTCCTGTACCATGAGCTGAACAGCACCATTGCTCCTTAGTGTGGGTCATGTCTGGTCATTCCATGATTGTCTGTGTGTGACTCCTGTGGCACATCTTGGGACAGGCGCTACAGTAAGTGTGACTGGTAATGTACTGCACTCCTTCCATAGGATATGAGGCAAATATGAAATAAAACACCAGGAAGGAGGTGATCACACCAGCTCTAGCTTTTGTCTGGACTGCTGACCACTCAACACCACTTCCTCTTACACTCTTTCCTAAGTTGTTTTCCTGTTTCATAAGTTGTACAAACTTGTGAAATTAGGAAAGAGCTGAACTGGTCTGTTGTCATCCCCCCCTCCTTGTAAGTCTTGTAAATTGTATATTCCAGCCCAGATGGAGGTTGTAATTCATCGATTCCCTCCCAGATTGAGGTTGACAGTGGTACATTCCAATACAGGTGGAGGTTGAGTGGTACATTCCAGTCCAGATGGTACATTCCAATCCAGGTGGAGGTTGTGTGTGCGATATTGTACTTCAGATGGAGGTTGTAAATCACGTATTCCTTCCCAGATTGAGGTTGAGAGTGGTATATTCCCTCCCAGATTGATCTTGAGTGGTACATTCCAGTCCAGATGGTACATTCCAACCCAGATGGAGGTGTCCAGCCCATATGTCAAATCAAATCAAATCAAATTTATTTGTATAGCGCTTTTCACAATTGAATTGTCACAAAACGCTTAACAGAGGGGGAACCCAGGCCTAGATCCCCCCAAAAGCAAGCCTAAAGGCAACAGTGGCAAGGAAAAACTCCCTTGGTAGGGAGAAACCTTGGGAGGAACCAGACTAAAAGGGGGGGAGCCCATCCTCTTCTGGCCAGCACAGGGTGTGTCCAAAGTGAATGGTCAGTCCAAGGTGTCTGTGATTCTCACCGTCTTTCTGTGACAGATGAGTGCTGAGAGGAAGCTGTTTCTTGACTCGCTCAACATTTACATACATTTACATTTTAGGCATTTAGCAGACGGTCTTATCCAGAGTGACTTACAAGATGTACATTAATACATGGTAAGATTAATCATAGTTCGTGCAAGAGATCAGTGCAGTAATACAGCGATGGACATCATTGTTGGCAGCTGCATACCGTACCTATAACACAAGGAAAGAAAACGTTTCATAGATAATTTTTTGTTGTTGACGGTATTAAACATGTAAGCACGATGATGACAATTAGTTAAATGTACAGAGTCAGTGGTAGTGTATACAATCTATTTATACAGCTGGATAACTGCCTTTCCCATAATGGTGTAATAGTACACAAAAATACACGGTTTGGTATGTACCGTCCGAACCTTGGTTTTGAAGTCACGGTTCGGTACATTTTCGGTACAGCAGGGAAAAAAAAAGAAGCAAAACATGAAATTGCTTTTCATCTATTATGACATTTGTAAGCAGTGGCTAATTGGGCATAATTTACTGAACAAAGTACTGAAATGTGGACGAGAGGGAACTTCGTAGCGGGGCTCAATCACTTTCAACATAATGGGGTATGATCGCAGATCTGCTGCTATAGAAACTCCTACAGCGTTTGTTTACATTTACATTTACATTTTAGGCATTTAGCAGACGCTGTTATCCAGACCGACTCACACAATTGACATTTCTTTACATACAATCCATTTATACAGCTGGATATTTTTACTGAAGCAATTCAGGCAGTGCCCCCACCTGGGAATCGAACCAGCAACCTCTGAGTTACAAGCCCAGTTCCCCTAACCATTACACTACACTGCCGTTTAAATGCAATGGGGAGCTGGGTTTGCACTCCACTCTGTGCCAGTGATATTCACATTCGGGTGATGTCTTCTCAAATGAGTAATCAAGTTCGACATACTGCCAGCGACATACCCGATCTCAGTTGAACAATGCTGGCATGCTGCTTTCATCCGATCCACCTGTCTTGCATTGGATGGAAAAAAAGTTCCACATGTGTGTTAGTGGTTAAAGCAAGATTGCATTTGTTGGGTTCACAGTGCGTACCGAGCCGAATGTCCTGTACCGAACGGTTCGGTAGGAATACGTGTACCGTTACAGCCCTACTTTCCCAGTATTATTGTTTGTTATTGTTTTGTATAATTTGTTTGCGGTGTTGGCTAGTCTCTGCGGATAACGTGAACTCTCACGTTCTCCCCAAAGCTCAGTAAGCTCCCGATCTTCTGCCTCTGTGCAGCGTGCTCAAAATTTGTCTTTTTTCTTCTTCTTTGTTGTGGTTCTACAGGAAAAGGTTGCCGGAACCTAACCCTTAGTCATTAGCTCGTCTTGTGAAACTCAACACACTGACCAATAATGTCATTGCAACTTGTTGGTTCAGGCCAGATAAATGTAGCTCTTAATATCATGCCACCTTGCAAGATCTATGCCATTAAGCCAATAGAAGTATGCACTGATTTTCAATAATAATAATAATAATAAAAAGCTTATCAAATAAAACATTTCTCAAACTCATGACTGCTAAAGATGAATTGGGTCCAGAATTACACTGTGTGTTCTGGGCTTCAGCGAGATTCTCTTTCCTGACAAGGAATTTCTGGGAAAAACATTCCCCTCGTGCTCCACAGCCAAGTGGAACCCTCAGCCCATTGTTCTTAAAGAGCAGTGACGTCACACCCAGCACAATAGAAAGTGGGCCAAATGAAATGTGTGCTCCAAAATTAGAAACTCCTTCACACGCCTCAGCTACATCCTGGGAAAATTCTTGTCCCTAAGTATTTCTAATTTAGAAACTTATTTTCCTCACAATACATACATTTACTATTCCCACTGGGACCACATATACTGAAAAATTGTATGCATTCACTACTGTGAGTCCCTTTGGATAAAAGCGTCTGCTAAGTGGCCTATATTATATTATTGTATTCTATATTTTTAGATCACAGTGTAGTGTACTGGTTAGGGATCTGGCCTTGTATTGCAAAGGTTGCAGGTTCGATTCCCAGGCAGAGCACTACTGTTGTACCCTTGAGCAAGGTACTTAACCTGAATTGCTTCAGTAAAATATCCAGCTGTATAAATGCAGTGTATGTAAAGAAATGTAGACTGTGTACGTCGCTCTGGATAAGAGCACCTTCTCAAAGCCTGTATATACATAAATGTCTCTGTATTACAAGTGAGCATCTACTTTTTTCTTTATAGAACTACAAACCAAACAGTTTTTTTTTCTTATGTTGTAAGTTATGTCTTCTGTCTGCTCATCAGCCCAGTGGGGACGGACTCGGCTCACAGTCGTAGCGCTGTATCGCTATTTTTGTACAGCGATGCAGCGGGCCGCCACATCCAAGCCATCCATTCATGATGTAGCATGGGCCCATTTATACAGCACCGAGGCTCCTTACTCTCCTGAATGCAAATTAGTGTTTATTTAGAGCAGAAAGGAAATGCCGGTACTTGGCCTTTAACAAGGCGGGCATTGTTGGGGGAGGGGGGGGGGGGGCGTTTAAGCAATGGGGGAGGGGGGCGTTTAAGCAATGGGAGGTGGTGTTGGGGGTGGGGGGGGCTGGGACTCCTGAACTGAGAGGCAGGGGATGGGAGCTAGGTATTGTGGAAGTCTTCAGAGAGAAAATAAAGTTCTGAAGATGACAAGATTGCAAGGAGGGAAAGAGCTGTCGTTTCTTAACGTTTTGGTGACTGCTCCCCCACCCCCGTCATTATCAGGCTGTGTGACGTGAGATGGTGGATTCCAGGGGGCTGGGGGTGGCTTGTTTTTGTTGTTGAATTGTTGAATCCGCAGTTCTCGGATTGGAACTGCTTCGCGTCTGAGGAAGGTCATCTTTCTCAGTCAGCCTTTTGAGCAACAGTTGTCCCAACTCTTATCAGAGTGTTTGTGTTTACTCTTTTACAGAATGTCTTACTGCGGCTTCTGAAAACATCGCAGTGGCAGAATAACTGATGGTGTCATAACTTAGCCTGTGCTGGAGGACGTTTAGATTACAAAATGTGCGCAAATTGTGCCATTTAAATTTGAATCTTCTCTGGATTAATTCCCCTGAATTCCCTTTATTTTAATGGTTTTTGACAAGAATTATGACTAATATACATACATATAAACACACACACACACACACACACACACACACTATGCATACTTGTATATATATATTTATATATACTATATACTATATACTATATACTATATTTATATAATACACACATATACATACTTATATATATATATAAAATCCAGGTGAATAATGATGTGTTTGTAATGTTTTACGTTGTGCAGCCTGCCTCTGGGGTTAATAGTGCTGTGAGAGTCACTTTTCTAGCCTGGGAGGGTCATTTCCTCTTTCTTTGTCAGAAAGGCTTCATGTACTACTGTACACAGACAAACTTTGGTGTCATGTTCATTAAAGGGGCTTAGCTGACACGCAACCGAGCCACTTGGCTGTATCCTTTTTTCGTCATGTTGTTATGTCAGTGTGCCAAAGCTTTTGGGTGTGAAAACAAACCCGTTTTAGCAATCTACCGGTTCCTAATTTTAGCGAGGAATGATGGGATATGACAGTGTAACCACTGTGTGTGTGTACTTGGTATGAGGACACACATATGTATGTGCTTGTGTAGGTGTAGTAATGAATAAAATAAGTCTTTAATCAGTTCAGCGTGGGGTGAAGAAAAACGTGAGATGAATGTAGTGCTGTCAGCGTTTAGCATGCTTGAGCTGAGCATGTGACGATGTACACAATTCAAATTAACCCAAAAATCTAAATCAAGGGGCGGGGGGATAGCGTAGCGGTCTAACGCACCCGTACTTTGGCTGGTCTGGTACGAATGTGAGCTGCCTGTCACGGACGCAGTCGAAACCTGTCTCTGCCAAAAATCTGAAACAAAATTAAAACATTAAATAAAAATGTAACAAATCAAAACCTTTTATTTATGCAGGGAAGCCTAAATGAGACCGAAGCCTCATTTGCAGTGGGGGCCGTGCTACAAGGCACAAGTAAAAACATCATATCATATATAATATAATAATAATAATAATAATAAGATAATACAACACATAAGACAGACAGAGTCCTGAACAATCAAATACACTTGACATTAAAATAAAACATGAACTTTTGGTGAGTTGGGTGTGTAAATGGCTAAAGGGTACCAGATATTGTGTAGATGGAGTTATTCCAGATATGGGGCACATTAAAATGGAAATCTTTCTTGCTAAAATCTGTCGAGGAGAATGGAACTTCTAGAACAAGGCAATCTTGAGTACAAGTGCATCTGACTGTCGAGAGGGATGAGATGTGTGGCTCAGTAGGTAGAGCGTGGTTCTGTGTGTCTCCGTAGGTAGAGTGTGGTTCTGTGTATCTCAGTAGGTAGAGTATGGTTCTGTGTGGCTCAGTTGGTAGAGTGTGGTTCTGTGTGGCTCAGTTGGTAGAGTGTGGTTCTGTGTGGCTCAGTTGGTAGAGTGTGGTTCTGTGTGGCTCAGTAGGTAGAGCGTGATTCTGTGTGGCTCAGTAGGTAGAGCATGGTTCTGTGTGTCTCAGTATGTAGAGCGTGATTCTGTGTGGCTCAGTAGGTAGAGGGTGGTTCTGTGTGTGCCAGTAGGTAGAATGTGTCCCGCTCTGTTTGTTTGTCGTGGGCGAAAATCTCCCAGGTAACCTTGTTCCTCGCCGTAGGTCCAGGACAACTTTGACCGGGTCGATTTCAACAAGATGTGCTGGACCCTGTGTGCCAGGAAGAACCTGAACCGGAACCACCTGCTGATCTCGGACGACGACGCCTTCAAGGTCTGGTGCATCTTCAACTTCCTGTCGGAGGACCGGTACCCCCTTGTCATCGTCACGGAGGAGGTGAGAGAGCCACGACGCCTCTCTCTCATGCACAGACCGAAAAACCCATAATCACCTGACAACTTCCCCTTTCTGTCTGTGGTACATGACCTGGGTTATCATCATGATATTTTTACACAGACATGCAAACTTTTTGCAGAAGTTGTAGATGGGTCATGACAATAACCGGTTTGGTTTCTTGTATGGGAAAGAGCGAGCTCACATAACATGTTGAAACTCAAACTTTAGTATCTCAATGGGGCAATCGCTGGCTCTTTCATTATGGAGTAACAAATTGCCACGATGTTGGATCATTTACAACGTATTCTTACAAAAACCATTGACACATCAGTAACCAAAAACGTATGCCATTTAGGACAGCACTCCCTTCAAGCTACACCCATCAGTTCCGCTGTGGAAGTTCATATTGATAGCAACGCCCTCTGAAAGTGTAAATATGCGCTGTGCGGTAAATCATATTTGGTGGCTCTTCTTCTTAATAAGAGTAACCGACTGGTGTTTTTCCGCCGGCTCGGGTCCACCGTGAAGCACGTAGGGGAGTCTCCAGATTGTGGGTGGGTGTATTCCGTCTCAAAGGAGGCAGTGTTCGCTGCCCTCTGAGAATTAGCTCAGAGTGGTGGACTTGTGTGGGAAGGGTAAATTGGCTACCAAATTGGGAGAAAAAACTGCAAAAAAATCAGAATTTGGGCGAGATCCGATTGAAAAAACGGCCTGATTTCATTTCCGGTTGCTGGCTCGTTTAGAATCGAGCTGAGAGCATAGCAGTGACCTCAACAATGATCACCAGTAGGTAGCAGAATGGACTAGAAAGACTGAAGAGTCCTCACCTTTCCTCTGGTGATCGTTTGGCACCTCTGCACACCTGTCGACGCTGTAGGTCTGCGTCACCGAAACGCACGCTTGTTTTTGAACGCCAGCAGCAGAAATGAGACAGCAGCTCCCTGTAGACCGCCATGTTTGGGTCCATTCAGAAATCTGCAGTACCCACAATGCACAGCAATGTTTACATTACGTAATTTGGTCTGGACAAGGGTTGCCAGACGCCAACAGAATATAGTGGAAAAGCAAGTCGAAGCCGTGCCTGCCAGCTCAGGCCTACTCAGGCTTGGCTTGAATATGCCAGTGCAAAAGGGATATTAATGTACAGTCTTATGACAGGAGCAGGTAAATATGAAAACAGGCCTTTGTGTCCATAGACACAGTGTGCAGAGATATGCCTTGTTTTCCTGTGGATTCTGTTGTATGTGAAATGATTAACCAGCACATAACTTTGAAATGTAAATGATTAAGATAAATAAAATGGTATGTGAGGGGAACTGTTATTTCTCTCAGGTTCTTGTGGAGTAATAATGGCCAATATGCACCACTCAGTTGCTCAACAGCAGATACCGATCAGGAAGTGCACTGTTTCCTCTAGTATTACAACACAGGAGGATTCATCGCGGTGGTTCAGTGTCACTTTGATCAAAAGCTCTAGCCTTTAAAATGTGTCCATGTGTCCAAAATGTGTTTTATTTGTCAGTTAATATACCTCACCTGTGCTCACTTGCCTTAAAGTTTTGTCTCTTATGTTACTAAAATATATAGATCATATATAAATAATAAAATGCAAAGTAATTTGTTGCTTTGCCTTTTCTAAAATTCCATTGGCCAGTATGGTTAGTGAGGTAAAGTGCAGTGACTCATCAGTCTGTGGGATCCCAGTTGGGTCAGTGTCGGAAGGGCATCGCTCTCACGTAATCGGGCGTGGGGTCGGCATGGTGACTCGGCCGGCTGACTGGGGAGACACAGGGGGGGTCGGTAAATGTGTCGTCTTCCTCTCTCGCAGATCGAGTACTTCCTGCGGAAGCTGACAGAGGCCATGGGGGGCAGCTGGGTGGAGGAGCGGTTTGAGGACTACAAGCTGCAGCTGAGCAGCTGGGATCAGTGCCTCAGCGCCTGGCAGCTGATCGAGCTGATCGGCACGGGCCAGTTCAGCAAGGGCATGGACCGCCAGAGCCTCTCCATGGGCATCAGCGAGGTCTTCCAAGAGCTCATCCTGGACGTGCTCAAACAAGTGAGGCCGCCCTCTCTCTCCTCTCTCTCTCCCCACCATCCCCTCTCTCCCCTCTCTCCCTCCGTTCAACGATGAAAGTGCCATAAACCAGGGAATGCTTAGATTAGAGTTGTTATAATGCGTGTCATAGTGTTTTGGGAGCTGTCGGAGAGGTGACTCATTCCCCCCCCCCCCGGTCGGTAAGGGGGTCTTTGTCCAGAGCTCAGATGTCATGGCAACGGGCCCAGCCGGTGAAGGTATCCGGGCGTGATCGGCCCTGTTGGTTTTTGGGGGTTGGTGGGTGGGGGGGGTGCATGAATGGCGTTCATTGAGGCCCCCCCCTCGTTGCCGTTGTCCCCTGGCCCGGTCTGAAAGGGCCGGCCCGGGTGGCAGGACGCTGGCAGTGCCAGGCGATGCCAGCTGTGGACTCTCGTGGGGGGAAGGGGGGCTCAGCTCATACAGCGGGCATGATGCACCTGTGTGTTCATTTTAGGATTTGAATGAATTTGTCGGGAAAAAAATTACTGCCGCATCTGTGTATGTTACTTTAGACCTCTGATTTGATCAGAAAAACGGTAATATGCAAATGTATTATTTATGCTGGCACAGTGTTGGTCACTTCACCAAAAAGGCCATGCTTATTTCACTGATGCTGAAATATACAGCACATTTTTTCATAACAAAAAACCCTGCCCAATGACTTCCGTGAGCATTTGTTCAACTCAAATGCTTGCAACAAATGCTTTCCTAAATGTTGGAATGGGATTTTTTTTAAAAACTTTTCTTTTAAAACATTTAATAGATTTAATGTGGAAAGTGTACTTCATGTTTTTCTGTGAGCTATATTGGACCGGCTCAGGTCCGCCGTGAAGCACATAAGAGAGTCTCCAGAACGTAGGTGGGCGAATTCCGTCTGGAAGGAAGCAGAGTTTGCTGCCCTCAGAGAATTAGCTTGCCTCGTAGAGACAAGCGGCGGACTCGTATGGGGAGGGTAAATCAAAATAAATAGAGGGTATTAGAGAGAAAAATGGGAAGAAAAAAAATCTGAAACAAATTTTAAAAGAAAAAAAGAATGGCTTCGTAGCTGTGTGTCATGGTAAAAGTAGTCTTTTCCCTCCCCGTCGCCAGGGTTACATGCTGAAAAAGGGACACAAGAGGAAGAACTGGACAGAGCGGTGGTTCCTCCTGAGGCCCACGGCCATCTCGTACTACGTGAGCGAGGACATGACGGAGAAGAAGGGCGACATCGCGCTGGATGGCAACTGCTGTGTGGAGGTCAGAGGTCAAAGGTTACAGACCACCTGGGGCCTCTGATGACGTAGCGGTGTAACGCACCCGTATTTTGTCTGGTCCTGTACGAGCGTGAGCTGCCTATCAGGGACACGGTTCAAAACCTGTGTCTGCCAGACCAGCCCTGGCCATTAACCCCGATCAGGGGGCAGCGTTTGGCTGGAGGATTTGAGGGGGAGGGGGTTGGGTGGTCAGCACAAACTCGCTGTGAAGCACATAAGGGTGTTGGTGAGTTCCGTCTCGAAGAGGAGTCGCCGGCCTCGGAGAGTACCTTGCCCCGTAGAGACGGAGGGGGGGGGTTAATCGAAATAAATAATTGGCTTCCAAATTGGGGAGAGAAATAGGGAAAAATCCGAAGCAAAATGTATTACAAAATTCTTTTTTTTAAAAGGTTACAGATCAATTTCAGATTTAAAAATTTAATTAAAAATTAAAAATTGCATATTTAATGTGATTTCTTGTGTGTAACCACTACCCTTGAGGCCTGCAGCTTATTAAGAGTCTTATAAATTGAGTCTGTCTTAAGAAAATAAATTACTGGCAGACTCCATTGGTCATCGAGCGTGCCACACATAAAGAATGGCCCTTGTTGTGATTCTCCAGTGTTGTCCTCTGTTGCGTCTGAGAATGACCTCAGAGTTTTTGGCTCACGAGACGGTCGTGTGTAGGTGGGGTCCCCTCCGGGTCGACCGCAGCTCATCCCCGCGCACTAAGGGCAGGGAACGCTTCAACAAAGGGCGTCTGTGACGTGTGACCTCGTTTTTGGCAGTCGCGTGGGGGCCCATTGTCCCCCCGTCTCGCCGGACCCCAGACCCAGGACGAGCTCTGGAGATGAGTGTGACACCCTGTTATCTCTTCCAGTCTTTACCGGACAAAGAGGGGAAGAAGTGCCTCTTCATTATCAAGTGTGCGGACAAGAGCTTCGAGATCAGCGCGTCCGACAAGAAGAAGAAGCAGGAATGGATTCAAGGTGAGACACGGCCGGTTCATTTAAATTTTTTTACATTTTAGGCATTTATCAGACGCTCTTATCCAGAGCAACTTACACAGCTTACATTTCTTTACATACAATGCATTTATACAGCTGGATATTTACTGAAGCAATTCAAGTACCTTGCTTAAGGGTACAACGGCAGTGCTCCACCTGGGAATTGAACCTGCAACCTCTGAGTTACAAGTCCAGTTCCCCCCTAACCATTACACTACACTACCGCCCCTGGGCCATGGGCAGTAACTCCTCCACAGCTGCCGCCCCCAGAGTTCAAAGATAAGTTATCTTGTGTAGATACATCAGTTTGCATAAGACGCTTAGTTTGCAAGCCAGAGCTAGTTTGCTAGCTAGTATTCCTTTTTCCTATATATCCTATATTTTCCTTTAAACATCCCATTGGCCTTTTGTTCTGCTGTTTTCTGCTTTTTTACATTTTACATGTACATTTTAGGCATTTAGCAGACACTCTTATCCAGAGCGACTTACACAGTTTCCATTTCATTCCATTTTCTGCACCTTAACCCTTCGCGGTGTGTTTGCGACGCCCTGAGACTCCGCCAGAGTGTGTATGCGATGCCCTGAGACTCCGCCAGAGTGTGTTAGTGATGCCCTGAGACTCCGCCAGAGTGTGTTAGTGACGCCCTGAGACTCCGCCAGAGTGTGTTAGTGATGCCCTGAGACTCCGCCAGAGTGTGTTAGTGACGCCCTGAGACTCCGCCAGAGTGTGTTAGTGACGCCCTGAGACTCCGCCAGAGTGTGTTTGTGCCGCCCTGAGACTCCGCCAGAGTGTGTTAGTGACGCCCTGAGACTCTGCCAGAGTGTGTTAGTGATGCCGTGCCCTCCTCCTCAGCCATCCAGACGTGCGTGGCCCTGCTGAAGAGGGACCTGGCCGCCCCCGCCCCGCACCGCGAGGCCCGGCTCAAGAGGAAGGACCTGCGGCAGAAACAGCAGGCAGAGCA
Source organism: Aldrovandia affinis (assembly GCA_029706075.1). NCBI lineage: Eukaryota > Metazoa > Chordata > Actinopteri > Notacanthiformes > Halosauridae > Aldrovandia > Aldrovandia affinis. The sequence continues at coordinate 2,944,223 of JAINUG010000104.1, forward strand.
GGACCATCTGGAGGAGAGGATGAAGGAGCTGCAGATCGCCAACGAGAACAAGCAGCGCGAGCTGGAGGCCATGAGGAAGGTACGGACACTGGCACCTCCCCAAACACCTCCCACAGCGCCCCCTACAGCAGCTACACACACCTGCGTGTTCTTCTGCCTCCCCCTTGGCATATATACACCCCTGCTCACTCTGTAACATTGTGCAATTCCCCAGGTAAAATAACAGATAACAGGTAAAAATGACAAAGTTCCCACCAAGTACTACCTAGTAAGTAAGAGCAAAAGGGCCCTGCTCCTAGTATAGCCCATAACTGTTATGACACAGTTTACATGTATTCACTTGGGCAGCATCTTTGGTCATGCACATGCAGAAACACTGTTCTCAGAAATATTAATTCGAAATAATAATCGTGTCTCACCACAAACACTGAAACGGGGGGGGGCCTTTCAAAGGTGTGGTGCAGGTGGAGGTGTGACCCAGGTTAAGGTGTGGTGCAGGTGGAGGTGTGACCCAGGTAAAGGTGTGCTGCAGGTGGAGGTGTGACCCGGGTCTTAAGTTTCAATTCAAAACATCTTGATTGTCCCCTAGGGGCAATTTGTTTGCAGTTAAGGTTACAAAACAAACACAACACGCAGTAAAACAAATAGAACAATAAACACGGGAATGAATGACAAGAAATAGAGACAGCGTAACTGGGCCGCCTATGCAGCAATCCTATCAATAAAACCATGCATAAATAAATACCATATGGTACACCGTAAGTAAAGTATCTCATCAGCAGCAGCAACTGCTGTCCATTCAGATTAGCACTGAATTAAGACTTAAACGTTACACCCCACAGATTGAGGAGGTTAGTGAGCTGTTCACACCTGTGGAAAGTTTAAAGGAAGCACAGGACTGAGCCATGGGGGTGGGGGGGACTTCTCCTCAGAAAGATGGAGTTAGAACATGAAATCCACATTCATTAATATCTTTTTTTTAAACATTTTGTAATGAAAAGAATTGCTTTATTTAGACACACTTGGTGTTCTGTCTAATAAGAAAATAGTTAAATGAGAATCTCAGGCGACATTATGCAAACCAAAATGAGCAGTTTTACTTTTCTTGAACCAGTTTCGTTGTTTGTACTAATGATAAATACTAGTCAGTGATCAATTTTGGAAATCAATCGCACAGCTGAAGAATTTGTGCGAATGTGGATGTGGTGTCTGAGATGATATACTCCGTTCGAGCTAATATTCACATTTCCGTACCACGAACAAAAACTCTTTTAAATTTAACTCAACTGATTGGATCTTTCCTGAATCTTTTACACTGACCTCACACCTTTGGCTATTGGTGAAAGTTAATTTGAGGCAGGGCCCCTGTGGAATGTGGTTAAGAAGTCCTGGGTAGAAGTCCGTCCCCCCCCCTCCCCAGCAGGCCTGGGAATGTGGATGACCCTCATATCAGAGGGGCCAGTTTCATTTATGACCCACAAACCTGTTCTTCCAGCCCTCTGTCCCTCTTTGTAATCCAGTATCTGTCACCTCTTTTGCATATTCCCCAGTTTCTACCTTTTGTGTCCCCCATCAACTGCTGGGGGGGTCACCTCTCACACACCAGGCGTCGCCTACATCTGGTGTTTCTCGGTTTCCACGAACAGCGGCCTGACTGGTTACTCAGAGGCTGCCCAATGTGCAGAAGTCCTGAAGGAATGTGGCTACACACTACAATAAGTGATTAAACTGATATGATGTCCAAAATGGGCCAGAGGAGAGTTCAAACTCGAGAGACTTCTCCAAATATATGTTTCTCGACAGCGTGGAATCATTCTGGACACAGGTCGAATTGTTAGACCGTGAAAAGTACACAACGCTTGGTAGATTTCCTCGAGCAGTTACTGAACAATATGATTCATTGTGTGCTGTCACGTTTGCCGTGGTTTAATTTAGAATTGAAATGATGCCATTGTAAGGGATTGTTAACCCATAAGACACGCGCACACACTCAAGGTTTTACATCGTGCAGGGAGGTGGATGGTGATTTCCGTGTTTCAATTACGTTGTTTTGTAGAAAGGGGTTTGGAACGGTCACTCAGAAAGAGCGCGTTATAATGTTCGTTAAAGACAAAGCTAATGAAGGAATTGAGAACCATGTAGATAAGAATTTTGTGACTGCTACAGCTATTTGAACAAGCAACTGTGTGTGAGTTATGACCAAGCTCACACAAGGCCTCCAATGTAGCCTGTGAACAATCGCTTTATTGATTTATTGCCACAACAAGTTCCCCATTGTATGGCTGTTTAGTGTCCCATCCCTGTTGCAGAAAACATAGTGCAGAACGACGTCTCACTGATACGAGAGCGACACAGGTCATTCAGACTGTCACACACACCACACACACACACACACACTCATTCAGACTGCCCATTCAGGCTGGACAATAAACACATGGTCCGTGACTGACCCCCTGGGGGTCATTCTCTCTCTCTCTCTCCCTCCCTCTCTCTGTCTCTCTCTCTCTCTCTCTCTCTCTCTGCCTGCCGGTAATCGCTGACCATGCCCCGAGCATTTTGGCACGCACCTGCCACACAGCTCAGACCAGCTCACCTGAACTGAAACCGCAGCTTTTTCCACAATAGAATTTAGAAGAAGAAAAAACTAGAAACCCAGGAACCTGTGACTGTGAAACTTGGGAACCCGCCCGTGTGTCTGTCCCCATTTCTGTGTGACCCCCCTGGTTTTCAGTGTCAGTGGCGGGGGCTCCCTGCATATTATTTTGTTATTTTTTTGTTTGTTAATGATTTTATCCCATTTTCTTACAATTTAGTAGCCAATTACACACTCTATTTTCCATGTCAATCCCCCCCCCCTCATATTGTCAGCTTGCTGCCGTAGCCCTGAGACCGGCAGTGACACGGGGGTGAAGTATCGTCTCCTCCGAGCCGGCACTCACCAAGCCGTTGACTGTAAAGGCCTCTACATGCTTCTGCGTAACTTGTGCGACATCTTTGCGGTTCGCGCAATGCAACATGTCGCAAACACTCTGCAATTTATACTTCTGCACAAGCTATGCGACATGGTGTCCTTACACTTCTGTACACTAGTAGGCGTCAATGTATTGAACAGCAGGGAAACTCCTGTACCTTCAAACTTCTTCAGCCAATCTTTCCTGAAGCTGGTTAATTTTATACCGTGTCGAACAAATTATGCTAGCTATCTATATCATTAGCTACTGTTAGCGAGCTTTATTTGGCCGTGATACCAGGTTGCTGGCTAGCTAGCTAGATATCGA
>JAINUG010000104.1:2950000-3147500 GCA_029706075.1 Aldrovandia affinis
TAGGGGAGTACAGGATGGCCGATTTTTCCATTTCCATTTTATAATCATTCTTAATTCCCTCCTTTGGATAATTTTGGGTTTTATTTGCTGAGCGGGCATACAGAGCGCCACAACTGCGACAGAATGAGTTCATGCAAAGACCTTCCCAGAATGCACTCAGGGATGATTAACCCCGCATTACCAATGAGCTCTCAGCTCTCCGTTTTCAGTACTTCACCTCTTTAAAACAACAAAGCTTTAGAAAATTGAAGTTATCAGTTCCGATGATTTTTATTTTTATTTTTTGCTTGGAAAGTTGTCATTTCCCCCCCTTTATTCTATAGCAACCGTTGTTCTGTGAATTATGCAAAGGCAAGGAAGGAGCTTTCATCAATCAATCAGACTTAAATCAAAATTATAATAAAATAATAAAAATGCAATTCAACATTCGACGCTGGCCACTGCGACCGGGGTTCTATTCCACCGGCCACACCAGTATCGGCTCTGGCCGGGAGTGCCACTAGGGGGCGGCAATTGGCTGTCCGCCCCAGGGAGGGGCATTTGTCACTGTTGGTCTCGGCTACAGCAGCGAACTCACAATACTAGGGGGGATTGATATGAAAGAGAGAGGGTGTAATTGGCTCCTAAATTGGGAGAAAATGGGATAAAATCTGAAACAAATTCTTAAAAAAAAAAATGCAATTCAAAGTTCTGAACATGAACAGAAATGAAAAAAAGTAAATACAAAATGGAACAAGAATGCGAACACAATAAATAAAGCTAATAAAGGTGGTGGGAACAGAGATTATACTAAAAATCACACAATGAAAAGATAAAGGAAACAAAGGCAGTAAAAGAAATCAAGGCACAGTTGTAATTACACCGTCGTACCATCAGTATTCGCTTCAGTTCATATGTAAAGGAAACGAGCGGGTCCTAAACAAAGATGGACCCGAAGTGAGACTGAGCGTTCCGGGCCTGGCGGCACATCCTACGCTGTGCCCCTCATTGTGAGGGGCGGGCACAGTGACCCAGAACCAGCCCCTGAAAGTGTGCTGCTGGCACCTGTAAAAATGACCTAATTCAGGAGCACAGAGGGCTCCCTGGGCTAGCGCGGGAACAAGCGCCTTGTGAATGCGGTCCCACTGGTTGTTTTTGTGCTGGGGCCGTTGAAAGGATTCATCGGCCCTCCCTCCCTCCTCCCTCCTCCCTTCCCCTCAAATCTGAGATCCTGTTAGGATAATGCTGTGTACTCGACTTGTTTTTGCCACACAACAGTAGGCCTCAGGGTGTCATCAGCCAAGATGTGACAGATATCGATAGATTGGATTTTCTAAATGTTCTGTTTCAGTTCGAGAGTAGCAGAACTTTACATAAGGGTGAAAGGACAGATGAGTCCTGGGGTAATTCTCCTCTCTTCCACCACTCATTACTAGGTCTCAAGCACAGGAAGTAACAGCTTACCACAAATAGTTAATGAGCTGTTCAATTGCAGTGGCTCCAAAAACCACAGTTGTAATTGACAATTTGACAAAGTTATTAGTTTTTTGTTTGATTACATTTATTTCACTGAATATCAATAATTATAATACAAATTCAATTAATTGTCATACTTTTTGAACAGGTTAGATAGATTAGCCAATAGTATCATTATTAGACAGGTACTAATACCTTGTGTTTTCTCTTTATAAAGACCGGATACTGCAGGTATCTTGGGGGGGCGGAGGGAAAGTGACTTGACTTGCCTTAACTAAGGACTCGACTTCACTTGAGACTTGGACCAAATGACTTGAGACTTACTTGTGACTTGGTCCCATATCTGGTCATTGTAAATAGTAATTACCTCTGATTCCCCCTCCCTCCCTCCATCCCTTGCTTCCTGACAGAAACTGGAGGAGGCGGCGACTGAGGCTGCCGAGGAGGAGAGGCGCAGACTGCAGACCCAGAGCGAGCTGCAGGACCGCTACAGAACCGACCTGGAAAGGGAGAAAATGGTGAGCGCCCGCGCATGCCCATCACACCCACGCAGGCACGCAGACTGCTCCTGCCCCTCACACCCACCCACACATGCATGCATTACATTACATTACATTACAGTCATTTAGCAGACGCTCTTATCCAGAGCGACTTGCAGTTTTTTTTACATTTCTTTACAATCCATTTATACAGCTGGGTATTTTACTGAAGCAATTCAGGTTAAGTACCTTTAGCTCAAGGGTACAACGGCAGTGTCCCAACTGGGGATTGAACCAGCAACCTTAACGTTACAAGCCCAGTTCCCTAACCATTATACCACACTGCCGCCTACTACCGCATGCATTGAGCCCTCTCCTGCCCCCTCTCTTTGCCAAGTCAAGTCGAGTTTATTGATTGGTTAGGTACACGTGGTGTACGTGGCAGTGAGATTCTTGGTTCTTTTTATATTATATTTTTCTGCTGTGTCTCCTGGTTCTTCTCCCCATTTGTAGTATCCAATTATACCCTCATTTTTCACATCAATTAAAAAACTCCCACATATATCTTACGAGTTCGCTGCCGTAGTCCTGATACCGGCAGTGACATGCGGCTGGGCACCGCCTCCTCCGAGCCGGAACCCACCAAGCCGTCACCGTAACTCCGGTATGCGCACAGGGCCACTCCTATACGCAGTGAGCTCGCATCGGCTACCCTCTCCCCTCCCTGGGGCGGACAGCCAATCGCCGCCCCCTAGTGGCCTGTTTTTCTGCATACTTTTCTTGGATTTGTTTCTCCGAGCTGCACGTTCAAAAGGGATTACCATGTTTACCTAGTTTCATTTTTTTTTTTAATGAAAAAATAAATATATTTTTAGTAAGATTTTTATTTTTTATTATTCAACCAGTTCACCCTTTTTTAGATTATGTGAGAAAAAAATATAGCTCTTTAGAATCATGGAAATGGTGTATTGAATTGGCTTGTGTAAAACTGAACAGTTGCCTTTATTCTCCAACTAAAGTCTGACTCAAGAAGCCTTCAGGTCATGATGTTATTCCCACACTTACCTGACAAAACATTCCAGGAATTACATTTCAGGGCCATGAGAAAACCCAACAAAGACATGGCTAATTATCACCTCTGTTCTAGTCACTGCAGATTTTCAGGAAGTAAACATTTTAACTCTCAACTTCCTCATTTGTTCTTTTCTTACGGGAAAAAAAAAAAAACTAGCCACAGCATTTCAATGGAGATTGTAGCAGTTCTCAGCGCAATGAGCTGTAGGTTACAACTATAATAATATAATATAATATAATATATGCCATTTAGCAGACGCAGATGCCATTCATAATACTTGTGAATTTGTGAACACTTGTTAGAATACTTGTGAACCTCCCACACATTTGTATTACTTCATTGTCTGACACTTAGCTGCAGTTCATGGGCAAGGAGGGCCGCATCCGTTTCTGGATTTCGTGCCAACTTCTGCTCTTAATTATTTAATTAGCTTAGCCCAATCATTTGTATCAACTGACAGATTGGCTTTCCAGGAATTACATTTCAGGGCCATGAGAAAACCCAACAAAGACATGGCTAATTACCACCTCTGTTCTAGTCACTGCAGATTTTCAGGAAGTAAACATTTTTTAACTTCCTCAACTTACGGAAAAAAAAAAACTAGCCACAGCATTTCAATTGTTCTCAGCGCAATGAGCTGTAGGTTACAACTATAATAAAAAAATATATGTCATTTGATGCCATTCATAATTTTGTGTTGAACACTTGTTAGAATACTTGTGAACCTCCCACACATTTGAATGCCATTGTCTGACACTTAGCTGCAGTTTTGAGGGCCGCATGTTCTTGTGTCCCCTTAATTATTTAAAGCGCCCAATCATTTGTATCAACTGACAGATTGGCTTTTGTGTTCATAAGCTCATGAATGCCAGCTGAAGACTTTTGACGCTGTTCTTGTGTCCCCATATTAAACGTTTTATCATGGGCTAATCAACGAGTGAACCAGCTAATTATCTAACTGAGCCAGGGTAACTGGTGGAAACAGAAACCTGCACACACGCCGGCCCCCCAGGATTGGAATCGCCCACCCCTGCCCTACACACACACACACACACACACACACACCCCTGCCCTACACACACACTCACACACGTACACACTCACACACATACAGACACACACACACACCCCTGCCCTACACACACACTCACACACTCACACACTCACACACACACACACTCCAGTGATCCACAGTTATATGGCTCTAGATTGGCCAATATCATGTCTGGTGGAGAGAGGTCTGCACTGGCTGAGATTTGTGTGTGTGTGTGTGTGCGTGAATGTGTGTGTGTGTGTGTGTGTGTGTGTGTGTGTGTGTGTGTGTGTGCGTGTGTGTGCGTGTGTGTGCTCAGGTGCGGCAGCAGATGGAGGAGCAGGTGGCTCAGAAGTCGAGCGAGCTGGAACAGTACCTGCAGCGTGTGCGGGAGCTGGAGGATATGTACCACCGCCTGGAGGAGGCGCTAGAGGATGAGAGGCAGGCACGGCAGGATGAAGAGACCGTGCGCAAGCTGCAGGCCAGGTCTGACCGGATACAACGCCAGTGCAACACACACACAACACACACAATGCACATACAACACACATACAATGCAACGCAAATATTACATGTATACAAAGCAAGTAAATGCATATACAACGAAAATACAATGCATATCCAGGTAACTATTGCCAAAATAAAGGAAATGCCAACATAACGTGCCTTAAGGCCACCAAGAGCCGTTGGAGGGAGTGTTATGTTTCACTTTGAAAAAAATGTTATGATTTATGCTTTAAAAAAGTCCGCCGCCCGTCCTCCGGGGCGAGACACTCATTCCGGGCCGATTGTTCCCGCCTCTTCCGAGACGGAAATTCTTCCACGGACGCCTTTAACCTTCTCCTCGACAGACTCATGCCGGCTCACCCTCCCCTCCCCGGAGGCGGACAGCCAAATGCCGCCTCCGATCGGGCCGGTCTGGTAGAGACTGGGTTTCGAACCGCGTCCCTGACAGGCAGCGCACACCACACCAAAGTGTGGCGCGTTAGACCGATACGCCATCCACCGCCCCTGATTTATGCTTTTTGACAGGAAAAGGTGACGTACATGTTGATCTGTAGCAACTTCCAGTAATTGCGGTGACTCAATGCAGATGACGTACCTCCCTGCTTGAGTTCCCAAATTTCCTCTTACACATCGTGCCCATTGAGCGAGGAATTCCCCACCGCGCTCTGAGGCAAAGGATTGTGGGCCGAACTCCCTGTTCTTGCTAGCGGCGTCTTAATGAGGGAGCAGGCTGCTTCCTTCCTGTCTGCACCAACAGCTTCGCTTCTGTCGCACTGCTAAACTGCATATGAGTCAGACGTCCCGTGACTCATATGATGACTCGCCAGATTGGCCCGGGTTTGTCCAGGGCGTAAGACAAAGTGTTGGTCTGCACGCCCCTCCTGACCAGAGAAGCAGAAGCTGCAATCGCATCGAAAGCAGCCGTGGATGCTGTGCTGGCTGAGGGACCATAGAAGACTGAAACATGTTTAAATCCATGATGGGAGATACTTGTTTTTTTTCTTTCTTAATTATAGTTTTTTTTTTCTCAAATTCTTCCCTGGTTTTCTCACAATTTAGTGGCCAATTTAACCCTATTTATTTTGATTCGCCCTCCCCCATGAACTCGACGCCCGTCACTACGGGGCAAGCTAATTCCCAGAGGCCGGCGATGATCCGCCTCCTCCGAGATGGAACTTGTCCCTCCCTCTCTGGAGACACCCTTCGCATTTCTCGGCGAGCTCGTGCCGGCTCACCCTCCTCCCTCCCCCTGGGGTGGACAACCAATTGCCGGGGAGCTCCCCGCCAGGGCCGGTCTGGCACAGTCGGGTTTTCGAACTGCGACCGCGATAGGCAACTCACGCTCGTAAAGCGCCATTCAAAACGAGTGCGTTCGACCGCTACGCTATCAGAGGCCCCCGATAGGAGCTACTTTGATTCTACAACAGGGTTCCCCAAATCCGGTCCTGGAGGGCCGCAGGGTGTCCAGGTTTTTGTTTTCACCTTATAATCAGCAACCAGTTTGAACCCAAAAAGCCAGGTGGGGGGTGAGTTCACTAGGTAATCAGCTGTTTTTATTGGTCATTTAAGTGCAGAGTAACACGGAAAGATGGTGCATCCTGTGGCGCTCCAGGACTGGATTTGGGGAACCCTGTTCTAGAACACCAGAACATTCCCTTGTGTGTGTGCAAACTTGTAGATTTTACATTTTCAGTACATGTGCATCAGGTAGAACATTCTATTCTATTCTTTTATTTAGCTAGTCATTTTAGCTCAGTATCAATATCTTGATGATTTGCTTTCTATCTATCTCTCTCTCTCTTTTTGTGTCTGTTCGTTTGTGTGTGTGTATGCATGTGTGCTTGCGTGTGTGTCTGTTTGTGTATGTGTGCGTGTGTATGCGTGCATGTGTGTGTGTGCGTGTGTGTGTATATGCGTGCGTGTGTCTTTATGCGTGCGTGCGTGTGTATATATGCGTGTGTGCGTGCGTGTGTATGCGTGCGTGTGTGTGTATGCGTGCGTGTGTGTGTATGCGTGCATGTGTGTGCGTGTGTGCGTGTGTGTGTATGCGTGCGTGCGTGCGTGTGTGTATATGCGTGCATGCGTGTGTGTATATGCGTGTGCGCATGTGTGCGTATGTGTGTGTGTGTGTGTGTGTGTGTGTGTGTGCCTGTGTGTGTGTGTATATGCGTGTGTGTGCGTGCGTGCGTGTGTGTGTATATGCGTGTGTGCCTGCCTGCGTGCGTGCGTGCGTGTGTGTGTGTATATGCGTGCGTGTGTGTGTGTATATGCGTGCGTGTGTGTGTATATGCGTGCATGTGTGTGTATATGCGTGTGTGTATATGCGTGCGTGCGTGTATATGCGTGTGCGCATGTGTGCGTATGTGTGTGTGTGTATATGCGTGCGTGTGTGTGTGCGTGCGTGTGTGTGTGTGTGTATATGCGTGCGTGTGTGTGTGTGTGTATATGTGTGCGTGTGTGTGTGTGCATGTGTGTGTGTGTGTATATGCGTGCGTGTGTGTATATGCGTGCGTGCGTGTGTGTGTGTATATGCGTGTGCGCATGTGTGCGTATGTGTGTGTGTGTGTGTGTGTGTGCGTGTGCGTGTGCCTGTGCCTGTGTGTGTGTGTATATACATGCGTCCGTGCGTGTGTGTGTGTATATGCGTGTGTGCCTGCGTGCGTGCGTGTGTGTGTGTATATGCGTGCGTGTGTGTGTGTATATGCGTGTGTGTGTATGCGTGTGTGTGTCTTTATGTGTGCGTGCGTGTGTATATATGCGTGTGTGCGTGCGTGTGTGTGTGCGTGTGTGTGTGTGCGTGTGTGTGTGTGTGTGTGGGGAGAGCAGGCTGCTGGAGGAGGAGGCCTCTAAGCGGGTGGAGTTGGAGCAGCTGCACCTGCAGCAGCAGGCGGCCATCTCTCAGACGGAGGCGGAGAAGCAGGAGCTGGAGAACGAGCGGCTGGCGAAGGAGACGGCGCTGGAGGCCGCCATGGTGCAGCTGGAGCAGCTCGAGAGCGAAAGGCAGGGGGCGCTGCAGCAGTACCAGGTCAGGCCCAGAGAGAGCCGGCTGCTCTGACTAACGTCATATTATTACATTTTTACATTCTAAGCATGTAGCAGATGCTCTTATGCAAAGTGACTTACACGATGTGCATTAATACATGGTATGATCAATCATAGTTTGCGCAAGAGGTCAGTGCAGTAATACAGCGATAGACATTATTGTAGGCAGCTGCATACCATAATTATAACAGTTTTAAACATGGATACACATTACAAAAAGCAGTATTATTTCATTAATCGCAAAATCGATGCGACCTAAACGTCACTCCAGGTCTTAATGGGTTAAACATGTAAGCAGTGGTGTTGATGACAATTAGTTAAATGTACAGATTTCAGAGGTAGTGGAGTCTGAGGAGTTGGGTTTTGAGTCTCTTTGCGGAGAGAGACTCAACTCTTACATACTTATTATCAGTGTGTGTAAGCCTCTTTTATAATCTGTGGGGACAGACTCAAGGTTTTGCCAGGAAGGCGATCTAAAACGGTTCTTCCCCCGACCACAACCTTGTGAGCCATTCCTTGCCACATGCCTCTGGAGCGGTCTGGCACCACAGTGCCACTTACATTCCTCTGTTGACAAAGCACAAAACCCTCCCACTGAACTTAAGTCTACAGAGACCATTGTTCCGTTCCATTCACAAACATACCTTAAAAAAAAAAAAAAAAAAAGAGTGGTTAATGTCGCCACCTAGTGGCAATTGTGAGGTATATACACCTTGATTTGAAGCTTTAGTCTGTATGAGCTGAGCACGTGTTTGTTTGGCTGTGTGTGGCAGGAGGTGATGAAGAAACTAGAGCACGCAGCCAATAAAACCAGGAACTGGAAGGACAAAGTCGCACATCACGAGGGACTGATTCGTCTCATTCAGCCAGGTGGGCGACCGTAGCTGAGTGACCTACCCTGACATGCACAGCGATCCCCAGTGCTCAGTCCATATTTTTTTACATTTATTTTATTTTGTTTCTGATTTTTCCCCATTTTTCTCCCCAATTTGTGTGTGTATATATGTGTGTGTGTGTGTGTGTGTGTATATGCGTGCGTGCGTGTGTATATGCGTGTGTGCCTGCGTGCGTGCGTGCGTGTGTGTGTGTATATGCGTGCGTGTGTGTATATGTGTGCGTGTGTGTGTGTATATGCATGTGTGTGTATGTGTATATGCGTGCATGTGTGTGTGCGTGCGTGTGTGTGTGTATATGCGTGCGTGTGTGTGTGTGCGTGCGTGCGTGTGTGTGTGTGTATATGCGTGCGTGTGTGTATATGCGTGCGTGTGTGTATATGCGTGCGTGTGTGTATATGCGTGCATGTGTGTGTGTGCGTGCGTGCGTGTGTGTGTGTGTATATGTGTGCGTGTGTGTGCGTGCGTGTGTGTATATGCGTGCGTGCGTGTGTGTGTATGCGTGTGCACATGTGTGTGTATGTGTGTGTGTGTGTGGAACAATTGGAAGACAATCATACCCTCTATTTATTTTGATTAACCCTCCCCCCCACAAACTCGCCGCCCGTCTCTACGGGGCAAGCTACTCTCCGAGGCCGGCGATTATCTGCCTCCTTCGAGATGGAACTCACCAACCCCCTTTCTGGAGACACCCTTACGTGCCTCACAGCCAGTTTGTGCCGACCACCCTACCCCCTCTCCCTCAGGAGCGGATAGCTCAAACGCCGCCCAGAGCTGGTCTGGCAGAGACGGGCTTCAAACCGCGTCCCTGATAGGCAGCCACACTCATACAGGACTAGCCAAAGTACGGGTGCATTAGACCACTATGCTATCCGCCAGCCCTACATGCTCAGTTCAATCTCAATCTTGTTCTCAATCCAACATCCTCTCTCTCTCTCTTCCTTCCTCCTCCCTATCTCTCTCTCTCTCTCTTCTCCTTCCTCTCTTTCTTCCTCCCTTCCTCCCTCTCTCTCCTCCTCCCTCCCTCCTCTCTCTCTCTCCTTCTTCTTCCTCCCTCTCTCTCTCTCCTCCCTCCTCTCTCTCTCTCTCTCTCTCTCCCTCGTCAGGCTCAAAGGGACCGCAGAGGATCACTAACTGGGGCCCAGCGGCGTTCACGGAGACGGAGCTGAGCCTAAGGGAGAAGGACTGGCAGGAGAAGAGGGGCAGGCCCGCCCAGGCCCAGTAGAGACACCGCCCCCACGACTAACACACAACCCTCTCCCAAACTGTCGCTGCGACGTCGTAGCAACGTTCAACAAAGTTGTGGGAAAAACAACAGAGACTTTTTTTTTGTGTGTTTGTTAACCGTAATGCCCCCGTCAGAGTGGTGGTCAGGGTGCTCTTAACATTCCAGGATCTGCTAGATCAGGGGTGGGCAACTACAGTCCTGGAGGGCCGGTGTGTGTGCAGGTTTTTGTGTCTACCAATTACCCCTGTGACTCAATTAGCTAATTAGTCAGATACGCCAATGCTGGTTCATTTGTAGATTAGACCACAGTGACATGTTTCATATGGGAACACAAGAGAACAGTCTTCGGCTGTCATTCATGGGCTTATCAAGAAATTGAGCAAAAATGTCAGATCATGTAAATCAATGGGGCTAATTAAGTAATTAAGAGCCAAAGTTGGCATGAAATCCAGAAACGGATACGGCGCTCCTTGCCCGCTCCTGTACAAGAGCGTTCCACCCGTGACCCACGGCTGCAAGTTTCAGAACGGCGGTACAAATCGAACATGAAGGGAACGTGGGGGGGGAATGTCCGCCGTCCGGCGGTCCTTGCGAACCCAGGTGTGACCTATAGTGACGACCCCACCCATAATGCACCACTCTCTCGCTAAATGTATTTTTATGAGCCAAGGATATTTTTTGGCTGTTCTGAAGGGATGTGATATACTCCTCCTGTGATAGAAAACGACACAATCCATGGTTTTTCACTTCAGTTCTCTGACATTTTGTATTAGTTTTTGTTGTTGTCTTTGTTGCCAAAGTGTCAACAAGTGAAATATCTGATGATTTCAGTCCAGTATTTTTTTAACACCGCGATTGTCTTGCTGCCACTGACAATGTACGCAGAACGGTAGTCTTATTAGTGTCAGAGAGTCCATAGTTCTAATGGTGTGTCATCAATTATATTAATTTCTTTAAGCCTCTAATGATCATACTACTGTACTACAATAGACCATTACTGTAACATTTTGTTTGAAACATAATTTAATACTAGAAACATGTACTTGGAAAACACTTGGAGAAACAGGGCTTTTTTAAAAATCTTACATTGAAATTTTTGTGTTAAAGTCCAAAAGGAATTTTGTATATGCTTTTTGAAAAGGGAGTGATATTTGAAATGTTTAGATATAGTGTAGTTGTGTGTCACTTTGCTTTTGAATTTCTGTGAAATAGTGCTGATATTTGATATAAAACCATTAAAAAACATTGCTAAAACACTGTATTTATACACTGTCTCATATTGATGTCTCCCAGCAAGTATAGGTAATCTGTCATAACATAGGACATTATTATACGTGGAATAAACCAAGGACTGTTTGCAGAGATTATGGCCACTGTGTTAAAGCATTTTATTTGACATGGAGATGGATCATGATGCTGTAAATTCCTGTAGTAGTCCCATAGGTCAGTTGGTAGAACATGGCAATGGCAATGCCAACGTTGTGGGTTCGATCTCACGGGACTACATGTCCGTCGTTTGGGATGGTAAAAACCGAGGCCCTGACTCTGTGGTGGTTTTCGAAAAGAGTAGGGTGTTAACCCGGTGTCCTGGCCAAATTCCCAACCAAGAAAATATATATATATATATACATGGAATTGATTCATTCCCTCCCTCCTGGCCTCTCCACTGTGTATCTGATGTGTGGTGAGTTTGTACTGGCGCACTATGGCTGCCCAGGTGGGTGCTGCACATTGGTGGTGGTTGAGGTGAGTTGCCCCATTGTAAAGCGCTTAAGGTAAAAAAGCACTTCATAAATCCAATGTTCATTCATTCAAATTGCACAGTAAAAGGAGAGGTCTCTGTTCTCCCAATTTCTCATCGTGACTATGGCGTCTCCAGCATGTCCTCGGAATTTCATAATCTCAAATATAGAGATTGTTCGGAGAAACACTTGTACAGTCGAAAGAAACATTCAGATATGCTCAAAATGTCCCCCCAATATATAGCCTAGCTGATATATTTTTTTAAATGTCCCCCCCAATGTTGACTCCATGGTTACGGCCTTGGTACAGTACCACAACCGTCCACCAGGGGAGACACTGAATTAAAGGTGTAAAAAGCGATCCAGGGTCACTTTGAACGTATGCTGATGCTTTTCTTCGGTGCCTCTCAATGAAAAACCGCAACACAGCTGCCGAATCCCCGCAGGTCACGGTAAAGCGATGGCGCTATGTCCTCACTGTTAGTAGTTGTACGTGAATGTACACCACGGAAGCAGTAAGCCAATCAGCTACAAACAATAGGCTACAATAGAAAAACAAAGTCTCAACGTTTGCCTGAGAGATAAGTTTTTCCTTTAAGCCCGGGGTACATTCTGCTCTTATCAACAAATACGTTTATCCAGCCTCTGGTTTACAATTTAGGACACAGGATCATATCTATACTAAGGCCAAACACGCAGCCTGTATAACATTAGCTAGCCGCTACACCTGTTGGCTATACCGCAGAGGACGCCATCTCCGACGTCATCGGGGAGCGAGACAGGAGGCGGCCACATCAAGGCGTCAAGGTAGGCGCTGGCTTGCCAGCCATCCCGTTAATCTTAGCTAAGTCAATGAAAATGTGTTAATTATTATTATTATTATTTTACTTGCCGAGAAGTGTACATTTAATAATACACAAACCTTCAAACCGCTTTCGAAACGAGTGTTTCGTACCTCAGTTAAGACCAAGCTAACTAGCTGCTAGCTAAATAAGGCTAGCCACTCGAACGATAGCGATGACAAGCTAGTAAGCAAAGTGAGTTTTTTATTTCATTAATTTTTTATTTGTAATTTTGTAAATGGTATTTTCCCCCATTTAAATGTTTTTATTTGTTTATATTTTTGTTGTTTTTATTCATTTTTTACTTGCTTAACTTATCGAAGAGGTTTATGTAGGTCTAATCATCCTTGTGGCCAATGGGCAGGATGCTTTTCTCGTAGGTGCTGAATAATGGCGCCCCCAAGTGGTCGGGGTTGGCTACATAATGGAAAATTGTCCCTTTTCAAGTGAATGAGATGGATTCAATTCAAAATTGTGTTTTCACACTGATGCGAATGGGTATGAGTAACTCACTTTCGACGCTTTACTTGCACGTGAAATTCGCACATTTAACACACACACAGCCTATATATAGCTTACTGCCGTGTAAATGTCTTGGACATTTTCTACTGTGACATACATCGATATATGTGAAACTAAAACTTTGTATTAAATACACCTTTATGAAAAATAATATCTATCAAACTAATACACAATATGCCTTGTAGTGAATGTGTCGTCTCTACCTTTTTAAACCAACTGAACACTTCTAGGGACACATGTCTGTGTCTCTGTTTTAAATTATTTTTTTAAATGATGCAAAAAAATGTAGCTGCCTATTTTCCTTATGTATCAGTGAAGAAAATGCAAATTGTGTTGGATGTTGGATGTGTCAGATGCGCAGCACTATATCGAAAGCCTAGGCTTGTTAGCAACTCCTCGGTAGGTTATCAGCCAATTCATATCACAACAGGATAAAATGGCCAACAAAATTCAGTGGGACAGTCTGAATTGAGTCCATGTTATGATTAAATGCATGACAAAAACATATGATGGAAAACTCAAGTTTGCTCAAGGACACACACAGACATTATATTGGAGTTTTTCTTTCAGTGAACATGACTATTTTACCTTCAATATTGTTATGAAGTCATGGAGCAGTTATGGCCACCAGGTGTCGCCATTGTTATGCTTAATCAAGACAGGACTTAGAATTACGTCGCAGTGTAATGCTGCACTTTGATAGCGTTTGCCTTGCTTGACATGGAGTTTGACATTGTCTGTTCCTGGCCCAGAAACCACAGTTGCTCATTTGCACATCATGCACTTGTCTGTTCATGTCAAGACGCTGTCAAGGTTGTCAAGTATGTGTGGTTTTTCTCTTATTTGAAGTGTTCAGCATTACCTCAGCTCCTGGCATGGTAGATGCAGTGATGTCATGCTTTCACAGAAAGTGCAAAATATCGATACCACTGCAAGCATTGGACGGGCGGGGGGGCAGTGTACTGGTATTCACTTATCAAACATAATAAATCTAATATTCCTTTTCAAACATTGTGAAGTCAGACAAGACAAATATGTGAGATGTGTGTCAGAATTGTGGACCAATTTCCAGGTCCATATAATTGCATTCTGTATCCTGAGTGCTTAACTGAATTCGATTTTATATATATATATATATATAACAAAATTCCTCTCCAAAGCTATTTGGGTTAGAAAGAAAAATAAAATAAATAAAAAGCCTAAAAGTTATTGGCTAAGAGTTGCTCTGTAAATTTCCTTTGATTTCCTCAAGGATTCCAAAATTAGTGAAGGATGAGCAATGAGAATTTGCAGGCCGGGTCATCTCTGCACGGGTTGCCAGCGATTGTTGGCGCGTTGGCTCGCCAGGGCTGCTCTGGGGCTGCTCGGTGACTATCGCGGGGAGGAATGTGGAGCTCGCGCCGCGGAGGATCGCCAGGCCTCTGCGTGTCTTCTCTCCACCCCTCGCTGGGGGGGGGAAAACACGCGGGGCCGCGGCCAGAAGTGGCCTGATGATGCGGACGGTGCACATTTGTTCCTCACCCTGGAGCCCCTGTGTTCCTCTGCTTTCTGTTCCCACTTAAAATCTTATGTTTTAAAAAAATGTTATAACACCTGTTACTGTACTGAGCCTGACTGTGTTCAATTCTGTCTGTAATTGCGCTGAAATGCTCAAAAGCTTGTTCTCGGCTAACTGCAAGGTTGTTGATGACTGAAATTCAAGGAATTTGATGCCCTGCGGTATTCTAGTATTGTCCTGTTTTTGTTAGTGGATTGAGTACACATACCATTGAGGCCCAGGCCGTTCTGTGCGTTGTCTGTGAGTGGAGGAGGTGAAATGACACCTTGTTTATCCAAACAGACATTGTTTGGATAAACATGCTCTCTGTTGTAATGTGGCCCACCTTTAAGTGCGTCACAGGGGATACCACTTCTTTGAGTCAGAGAGTTTGTCATATTTAAAGAGGCTTCAGCTTGTGCAGCTGAAGGATGTTTGTGAACACGAGGACAGTTTAACAGATTATACCTTCAAAAGTATGATGTGCGGGGGGTGGCGGATAGCGTAGCGGTCTAACGCACCCGTATTTGGCTGGTCCGATACGAGGAGGTGAAGGAGGCGAATCTTCGCCGGCCTCGGAGAGTAGCTTGCCCCGTAGAGATGGGCGGCGAGTTTGTGGGAGAGGGTTAATGTAATGTACACTAAATAAATACAGGGTATAATTGGCTTCCAAATTGGGGAGAAAAAATTGAGAAAAATCTGAAAAACTAAATTTAAGAAAAAGTATGATGTATTGCTGCTTGGTAGCTCATCCTGTTAAGACACTGTTCTAGGGTGTGGATGAGCCCCAAAGTCTGGTATCTAATCCAGACCGTGCCAGTGCCAACTGTGGTCAGCTGCCCCATGTGGCGACGCATTACTTCTGGTAGCGTCATCCAGGGAGGGAGGGATTTAGTTGGCTGTGTTGTCCGTGTCACACAGCGCCCCCTGCTGGTCAGCTGCCCACAGTCAGATGTAACGACTCGTAGACTGCAGTGTGGGGAAAAAAAGTGGTGGCTGACATCACGTGTTTTGTTTGTCTACGCTCTCCAGAATTGACAGCGGATGTTGCAGCTTAAAAAAGTATGATTGGAGGGCCTCCAGTGGTTACAACGTTCGACACTGGCCACGGAGACCGGGGTTCAATTATCCATCCCGCCAGGGAGTGGGGAGGGAAGCCGACAAACAATTCGCTGCGCATAGGAGTGGTTCTCGGGTACCGGAATTACAGTCAACGGCACGACGAGTGTTGTCTCGGAGGAGGCAGCGCTTCGCCCTTGTCACTGCCGGTCACAGGACTACAGCAGCGAACTATAAGAGTAGGGGGATTGAACTAAGCACACGGGTAATTGGCTACTAAATTGGGAGAAAAACAGGGTAAAAATTTGTTTAAAAAAAAAAGTTACAAGCCCAGCTCCCTAACCATTACCCTACACTGCCAGCCATTAGAAGTAGTGTCTTTCCCCCCACAGCCTAAATCCTTCAGTTATTTCCAGTCTTTGAAATCTCAGTCATATTTTGTACGAGGCACCTTTTTGCTTCCAGTTAAACTTATAGGGTGGTGGTGTAGTGTAATGGTTAGGGGAACTGGGCTTGTAACTCAGAGGTTGCAGGTTCGATTCCCAGGTGGGGGCACTGTTGTTGTACGCTTGAGCTAAAGGTATTTAACCTGAATAGCTTCAGTAAAATATCCAGCTGTATAAATGGATTGTATGTAAAGAAATGTAAACTGTTTAAGTCGCTCTGGATAAGAGCGTCTGCTAAAAAATGTAAATGTAATGTGCTCTAACGCATTGGACCTCTCAGAAGTGTAATTTTCATCATCGTCCTTAGTCCTGGAAAGCCACATTATCCGAACCAGGCTATGATCACGTTCTGGTTCGCTGGCTTCTCTTGCATGGCCTGACAGGTAGATTATGTAAACGATATCTGCCATGCAGTGTTGAGCGTAGGACATGGCTCGCAGTTGTGTTTGAGCGTCAGGCTTCTCATCCCACGGGACTTCTCATCCTGTCTGCCCCAGGGAGGGGGGAGGGAAGCCGATATGAGTTTGTTGCGTATAGAAGTGGCTCTGTGTACTGGAGTTATAGTTGATGGCGAGTGCCAGCTCGGAGGAGGCGGTACATCGCCTTTGTCACTGCCGGTCTCAGGACTATGGCAGTGAACTAAAAATACGAGGGGGGGATTGACATAAGAATACATAATGACGAGAACCGGCCGTTCGGCACATCTAGGCTTGTCATGTCCTAATCAAAAGAGTATCTAGTACTACATCTAGCCTGGACTTGAATAGCCCAAGCGTCTCTGCCTCTACTACCCGACCTGGCAAGCTGTTCCAGGCATTGACAACTCTCTGTGTAATATCTGTGTGGAATTTGCCTTTAACTAATGACTTTGACTTTAACTGCCTTCCTAAAAGGGATTAACAAAGTAAAATACCAAAGATTTTTTAAGATAAGTGGGGTCAGCAGAACAAGAGGCCACAGGTTTCCACCTTAAAAAACCTCAATCAAATCACCCCTAAGTCTCCGTTTGCTAAGTTTAAATAGATTGAGTGCCTTAAGTCTATCATCATAACTTTTACCTTTCATACCAGGTATCAGTTTAGTTGCCCTTCTTTGGACTTTTTCAAGAGCTTCTATATCTGTCTTGTAGTGCGGTGCCCAGAACTGCACACAGTATTCTAAGTGAGGTCTAACAAAGGCATTATATAACATTAATATAACCTCCTTTGATTTTTACTCAATACGTTTTGCTATGTATCCCATTAAACTGTTGGCTTTTTTCACTGCTGTAGCACACTGCTTTAGCACACTGCTTTGATGCAGATAGGCTTTGATCAACTACAATTCCTAAGTCTTTTTCAAATTGAACACCTACTAACCTTTCTCCTCCCATAAAATACTCCTGTCCAATGTTTGTATTTCCCACATGCATAACTTTACATTTAGCAATATTGAATGTCATCTGCCCATTTTTGGATTTTGTTTAAATCATCTTGGATTACTTTAGTCGATTCCAAACTGTTTGCCAAACCCCCAAGTTTAGTATCATCTGCAAATGTAACTATTTTGCTACTAACGTCCATATCAAGAGATGAAAAAGACATGAAAAGAGAAGGTTGGATTCAAGTAATTCCTTCACAGCAATCCTGCAAGGATGTGACACTGTGGTCACTGGGGCACAGACTCATTTTGCTTCCACAAAACATGCCCGATGACATTGTCTTTAAGACCAACACATGTCAGTGACTGACAAACACCTTGTGAGGTATTTCCACATGAGCCGGCAGTGGAGTGAAGGAGAATGTAGGGAATGTGGACATGTGTACAGTAGATGCAGCTGGATATCGGTGGGCTTGATAAAATACAGTTTACGTTGCGAGTGTTTGGTATAAAATGTGATACAGTCACTAGACAGAAACTTCAATTGTCAAAGCTTGAGCTTCAGTGAAAGGTCACGGACATTGCAGTCGACGACGCGTGCGGACTCATTGCAAAGCGGCTGGGTGGTGAAAGCGATGTCTCTGGGCTCTGTAACGGTATGCTCTCGGCGGTGTATCATTTACGCATTACGGATGGCACGTAGGGCTGCAGACATCCGGTGTGGAGAGGAGCCAGCACTGCCCTCCATTCCCCATCTCATTTGACATTTTGGCTATTTAGCAGACGCTTCTTATCCAGAGCGACTTGCACAGTTTACATTTCTTTACACACAATCAGTACCTTTGCTCCAAGGGTACAACAGCAGTGCTCCACGTGGGAGTCGAACCTTCAACCTTTGCGTTACAAGGCCAGTCCCCTAACCATTCTACTTTTTATTATTTTTATTTAATATTTAATATATATTTTTTTTTTTCCCGTGAAGCACCGTGTACTGTATTGCTGGAAAGGTGCTATATAAATAAATAAATAAATACATCCCTTACACCAGGGTTACTCAAATCACGGTCCTCGTGGGCCAAGTACAGCAGTTTTTCCACCCTCCCTTTACCTGGGAGTCAGGTGTGAGGACAATGGCCAATTAATTGCACTAATTGTTCAGTTACCTACCTGAGAGAAAAGAAAACCAGGACCGAACTTGGATTTGTGGGCCAGATTTGAGTAACCCTGCCTTACAGCCACAGTCCAGTCTGCACTCTGTCCCAAATGATCATTCCTGCGACAAAAAGCACCAAGGGCACGAGGGGTGAGAGAGATCATCAGACAGACAGAGAGAGAGGCCGAGAGACAGAGAGACAGACAGACACAGAGAGAGAGAGAGCTCACCGCGGTGTGAAAGCTGAGATGCGTGTTGGTATTTTTTTGGTGGTTTTTTTAACCGCCGCAAGGCTCTCTGCCAAAACGTGAGCTGCCCACGGGGCACATCCGTCCGGGAACGCGACGACGTTTTCACAACAAATAACAACCGCAAACTTCCTTTTATGGGCCTGTTTGTTGTGCGCGCCTGGCGCGTACCTTAAGACCTTGCACAACGATGCAGTCCTGACTGGCTGGACCGGCTGGGTCCCCGTCGAGCTTGTGCTTTTCCGTAAACTACTCCTGTTCCATTCTAGTGATTTGGCTATTAATCTGACTCACCAGTAATATTGAATTTTGTACCTAAGCCCTCAAACACACATGCGTTTGGGGAGAACGCACTTCAGACATAGAGCATCGTTACCCTATTTCCCTGAAGCCCTGTACCACACAGAGGATATGAATGAATAAAAGCTGAAATGTATTTGCAAAACGAAGGCTTCCCCCTCCTCGTTTTGGTTCGCAGGTCTTGGGAGCACCTGTGAGAATATCCGTCCGCATTCTGTTTGCCTCGAAATATAAATAGATTTTACTGTCCACGTTTTCTCTGAATTTGAGGATTCCCAAAAGAATGCCTGTGCCGCATCTAAGGCACACATGGGGAAACGTTTCTGCCCTGGACGTGATTTAAAAGAGCCTTCCCGGCGCTCAGCATTAAGGTATCAGGGTTCATATCTCCATGTCTAAATTGCACAGGCCTCGCATTCCAAAATAAGCCCCCCAGAAAAAAAATATGTTGTCCGTTCCCTTTGCCGTTTCCTATCCACATAGTTCTGGGATCCCGAATCGGCGAATGGGTTTATTTGAATTCCCTCCAGCAGAGTCTCGTCTTAATAGACCTGGGTTGAGAACATTCCTCCGGGTTGTCTGGTAACAGATAAATCTCACACAGCTGCAGCCTGGGGAGGCGGGGGGATCGGCCAAGTTTCCGGTGGAGCTGTCTTCCCAGTGTGACTGTCAAATGTTTAGTTTATGCTGCCAATGCCTAATGTTAATGTATTTTGTATTGTTGTTATTTATTGTAACCTTGTTTATGCTGCCAACACCTAACACCACAAACACACACAATACACACACACCACCATGACACCTAATAGCAACAAGGAGCACAATGGAAATAAGTCTTTTTTGGACTTTTCTGTGTCATCCTTGATATGTCTTTTTAAAATGTACATGTACATGGGGATGTATCCATGTATTGTATTCTTTTAAAGTGAAATGTCAAATAAACTAAACTAAACTAAACACAGAGCGCCTCCGTCGTTAGCGGGTGGAAATGACGACATCTTAACACTGGAGAGTGAATGGGCCGCCGCAGATGAATGGTACCCAGTTGGGCCATGCTGCACACAGCCTTTGGCTATTTTGAAATCCTGCAGCCGTGGGGGTGATATCAGTCCCTACTGAACGTGAAGCGCGGCGTCTCGTCCAAGGCTGTTTATAATCGTTGTCAGTTCAGGAGAGGGATCAGAAGTAATGACTTCCTTTATGGTTATCTCTGAAGACCCTACACATTCTTTAGCACTGCTGAAACGATTGACCTTTCCTCCGGCCGCCATCTTTCACACAGTGTAATAATAGAGAACGTTTGTATCTTGATCCATTTATTTCCACAATGTGGGTGCATTCCAAGAATTTGTCCCCCCCTGGGCTGTGTTCGCATGAAGACGTGAGCTGGACTTTTTGCATTATGAATGCATTCTTGTTTTTTTGTGTTTTAGGAAATTGAGTTTTTGAAAGTGAAATCAACAGTAGTGAAATAAACAGTTTCCATTGCTGTGAATTTATGCAATTTTAGAATTCTGATTCCCTAGTTTGTGTGACGAGTGATGGAAATTAACAAAAAAGAAATGTGTGCAAAAAGAAAAAAGAATGTTAGTTAACTGAAAATGGCAGACCTTACATGTTCACTGAGTTGACAGTGGTATAAATACCTCAATGGAAACAGTTGAAATTAGCAGGAAACGTACTCTGCATCTCAGTGGCATTAATCATTTTACATTTACATTTTAAGCATTTACAGGGGCCCAGATTGGGGTAAAAGTCATACTTGTCAAAGGGCAAGTATCTTAGAAAAGATACTTGTCCTTCCTAAAACTTACTTGTCCTACTTATTTCTTTTCTACACGGATATTTATGTTTGACTTGTGCAGCGTGTGCTCATGGGACTGTGTAGCAGTGAAGCTCTGACGGGTGCCCGCAGGTGGCGTTAGCGACTAGTGTTCTGACTGTACAGTAGGGCTGTCCCCGACTAAAACAAATCTTGGTCGACCAACAGTCCGATTGGTCGAAACTTATTTTTTTTCTATATGACACACCCTATTTTTTGGAATAAATACAACTATATGCACACTGGGCTTGTCTCATGTTTTATAACTTTCTTAAGTGAATGACACAAATGAGTAACAATAGGCTAATGACTTTATGGAGCTGGAGTTCAAGAAAGAAAGTTACCTGAAAAAAAACAAAACGTCTCCGTTCCGAGCCTCCTCTTTATGCTGCCCTTGCAGATTCTGCCGTTGCGCTTGTGAAGTTGGGGTATGGCCACATAATAGGCTGATGCTTTTATTTGACCACAACCATAACACATTCTAATGCGTAGGCTATGTTTTATTTAATTAACCAGGTTGGTCTCATTGGGATTTAAAATCTCTTTTGCAAAAAAATAGGCTAACAAACGAATTATCACACATACAGTGCATCCGGAAAGTATTCACAGCGCTTAACTTTTTCCACATTTTGTTCTGTTACAGCCTTATTCCAAAATGGATTAAATTCATTTTTTTTCTCAGAATTCTACACGCAATACCCCATAATGACAAAGTGAAAAAAGTTTATTAGAAATTTTTGCAAATGTATTAAAAATAAAAAAATAAAAAAATAAAATATCACATGTACATAAGTATTCACGCCGTTTGCTATGACACTCAAAATTGGGCTCAGGTGCATCCTGTTTCCACTGATCATCCTTGAGATGTTTCTAGAACTTCATTGGAGTCCACCTGTGGTAAATTCAATTGATTGGACATGATTTGGAAAGGCACACACCTGTCTATATAAGGTCCCACAGTTCACAATGCATGTCAGAGTAAAAACCAAGCCATGAAGTCCTAGGAACTCTCCATAGACCTCCGAGATAGAATTGTGTTGAGGCATAGATCTGGGGAAGGGTATAAAAACATTGCTAAAGCATTGAAAGCACCCAGGAGAACAATGGGCTCCATCATTGTGAAATGGACGAAGTTTGGAACCACCACAACTCTTCTTAGAGCTGGCCGCCTGGCCAAACTCAGTAACCGGGCAAGAAGGGCCATGGTCAGGGAGGTAACCAAGAACCCAATGGCCACTCTAAGAGAGCTTCAGAGTTCCTCTGCAGCGATGGGAGAACCTGGTAGAAGGACAAACATCTCTGCAGCACTCCATCAATCAGACCTTTATGGTAGCACTTGGCATTCAGGCCAAAAAGTTCAATTTGTGTCTCATCAGACCGGACAATCTTTTTCCTGATGCTCTTAGAGTCCTTTAAGTGCCATTTGGCAAACTCCAGGTGGGCTGTCATATGCCTTTCACTCAGGAGTAGCTTCCGTCTAGCCACTACCATAAAGGCCTACATTTGCAAAAATGTCTAAAAAGCTTTTTTCACTTTGTCATTATGGGTTATTTTGTGTAGAATTCTGAAAAAAAAAAAAAAAATGAATTTAATCCATTTTGGAATAAGGCTGTAACAGAACAAAATGTGGAAAAAGTGAAGCGCTGTGAATACTTTCCGGATGCACTGTAGCCTAATGTCTTAAATTGTAGCCTAAAGCTGAACATAAAGTGGCTATAGCCTATCGAAAATAACTTACTCGAGTCAGAGACCATCCGATGGCCTACTTCCCCAGTCGTTTCATGTTATGGCACAGGAACACTAGCTTGTCCACATTTGTTTTGCAAAAGGCTGCTCCTCATTTTATTAACGATAAACCCTGCCTTGGAAAACTCACTTGCAAAGTTCCACTTTTTGTTGGATTGTCCGCGAATAAAACAAAATGCTGCCAAAATCCAGATTTTTTCTTTGACATTATGTTCTTCGGTTATATCGAAATCAGTAATTAAAGTATGCCTATATCACTAGTCTTAACTGTAGGCAAATCTTAGGCTACAATTAAAATGCACATTCGCGTGCCTAAAACAAGAAGGATACAATATAGGCTACATGAAAGGGGGTGTTACGCATGTTAGTTATAAATATACAGTATAAACCATACAATTAGCAAAACACATTTATTATAAAATGTTACTTTTATTAGTTTTGCAGAATTATTCACAACATTACTATTACCGTAACTTTATAATTTAAAGAGAACATATGTAGGCCTAGCTATGTTAAGAGTGAAGGACTGCCATTGTCATACCTGCAGCATCCAGAATGGATTATTCTACTGACAAGCCTTGTGTTAGCAAGCAACTAGCAACAACAGATATCGATACCCAATGTCCGTGAACGCTAACGTTAGCTAGCTAACTAACTAGCTGGTTCTCGCTGTTGTGTCTTTGTGCCGTGATCCGCAAACTTTCTTGACTGCTGCAGAGTCTGGCATAGCAACAACAACAAATGCGGTGAGCACAGACTGCGTGCGAGTGACAATATGCCACTTTTCCCATTTGGAACTTCAGAAATATTTTTGAATATCCGTACATGTTGTGTTTGTTACGATGTGAGTGTAAAACAGAAATAGTTCCAGTTAGCGAATTAAAAAAAGAATCAAATCCTAAATTCACAGTCGTCAGCAGGATGATCACTTGGAAATCGAAGGTCGTCCTTCTTAATTTTTTAGTCGTCTGAGATGATAGGACTAAAATGTGTAGGGTGTCAAATCAAATCAAATCAACCTTAATAATAGTAGGTGAGAGGAAATGCCGGATTTGATGGGTGTTTAGCGCGCTTGAAAAATCTATTCTTTTTAGCAGTCCTGAGTTAAAAATGCTGCGATATTTGAGTGGAAATGGTCAGAGCCATGCAGTTGCGAAGGTAGTTGCCGCTGTCCTTGCTTTATGATTGTCAGCTTGTTCCTCTACCACAGTCCACATTGCCCCTGTGCCCACACAAATGGATAACTTAGCTTGTGTGGGAACATTTTATTCGCTGAGAAACATTCACAAAAACAAAATTAATTGAACTGCATATATATATATTTTTTTTGTTTGCTTCAGATTTTTCCCGTTTTTCTCCCAATTTAGTAGCCAATTACACCCTCTATTTATTTGAATTAACCCTCCGCACACTGGTCCATCGCTCGTCTCTACGAGGCAAGCTAATTCTCAGACGGCAACAAACTCCGCTTCCTTCGAGACGGAATTCGCCCACCCATGTTCTGGAGACTCCCTTACGTGCTTCACGGCGGACCTGAGTCGGCTCACCCTCCCCCCTCCCCCCGGGGCGGACAGCCAAACGCTGCCCTCGATTGGGGCTAATTTTCGGTCTGGCAGAGACGGGTTTCGAACTGCAGAGACAGGCAGCGGACACTCGTATCGGACCGGCCAAGTGAGTACGGTGCTTTAGTACTATCTGGCAGTGTACTAATTTCCGCCTTCGTTTTCCTGGATGGGGGCGTTGTCATCTCCCATGAGGAGATCAAGCCTCATTCCTGGAAGTCCACCCCTTCCGGTCGGTGTGATAATGCGGCGCTCCAAGGGGGTGGGTTAAATCTGGAAAGGACCGCTTACGAACTGCTCTCCAGATGGTAGTCCCCCCTCTGCACCTGTTCCCTGCAGAGAGACGCTCGCCTCCCCAAAGCGGAACTCGCCACGCATCTGGGGCTTCCCCCCGCTTCCTCCTCTGGGAACATGGAGTCCAATACCGAAAACCGATCCAGCCTGCCAGCGATGCCTTGATGGTGACCGTGGACCCGGGTTGGGTTTGGGGGGGGCGGTTGCTGGAAGTGAGGTGTTTCTTGGCCCAGACCCACTTGTGTGCCAGTAATAGGAACAACAGGCCCTTGTGGGTGTCCTCTTACCTGCTATTGAGAAACCAAGCAGCTTTGGGAGGTGGGGTGGGGAGGGGGGAGAGATGGGGGATATGAGCTGAAACAAAACATGTTCACAGCTGAGGGTAGTGGTGAGGGTTCTGGCTTCCCTGAAAAGCCAGTTAAAGAAAAGGGTACATTTTACATTGACATTTTTGGCATTTAGCAGACGCTCTTAATACATAATAATAATACATGCCATTTAGTAGACGCTTTTATCCAAAGCGACTTACAGTAGTGAATGCATACATTTTTCAGTATATGGTCACAGTGGGAATCGAACCCACAACCTAAGCATTGTCAACGCCATGCTCTACCAACTGAGCCACACAGAACCAGAGCGATTTACAAGATGTGCATTAATACATGGTAAGATCAATCATTGTTCGCGCAAGTGATCAGTGTAGTGATACAATAATAGACATCATTGTTGGCAGCTACATACCGTACCAGTAACATAACATATAACAAAATACGAAATACAGTATTGAACATGAAACCAGTGGTGATGAATCTGAAGAGGTGGGTTTTGTCTCTTGTGGAAGATGGCCAGTGTGGAAGGTCGTTCCACCACCGAGGGGTCAGGACAGAGAAGAAGCGAGGCCGCGAGGAACGGCTGCCGGGCGCCCGGAGGGATGGGACAGTCAGTTTGCCAGAGGAGGTCTAAAGTGGATTGAAACTCAAAATGACAGCACCCATTGGCTTTTGAGCCATTGGCTTTTGAGTTTACTCAATGTCTGGTCCACAAGAATGTGTATTTTGGATCTCTTAATCTTTGGACAATTTGTTCCTCTAGCTTATTGCCATAATTTATTGCTTTGTTGTCATTGTTGTCCCTGTACTAAATTATGCATGTTCTTGGGATTGGCATGAGGTCAATACTAAAGACTGGATATTTTGTTCTTTGCAGCTATATTAAAAAAACAAAAAAACTGATTTATAACAATTTACAATTCATACAAGGTAGCTGTGCATTGAAGTGGCCTGTTCTTGGTGAGCATTTACATTGACTATTGAACTTACATTTTTATTTAAATAATAAAATTTAAAATGTACTTTTTTTAAATCTAGAAAAAGGAGAGGGGTTATAATACACTAGGCCTATGTTCCAGAACATTTCCGGCAGCAGTGTAGTATAATGGTTAGGGAACTGGGCTTGTAACTCAGAGGTTGCTGGTTCAATTCCCAGGTGGGGCACTGCCGTTGTACCCTTGAGCTAAAGGTACTTAACCTGAATTGCTTCAGCAAAATATCCAGCTGTATAAATGGATTATATGTAAAAAGCAGTGTAAACTGTGTAAGTCGCTCTGGATAAGAGTGTCTGCTAAATGCCTAAAATGTAAATGTAATGTCAAACCTTTTAAAAGGTCATCTGACAGTTTACCTCCTATGACATGTACACCATCTCTGATGAAGTGCTGCTACATAATGCACACAGTGTGCCATAAAGATCTCCTTTGAACAGAAATACTGTGTGCAAATAGCATGTAGAGCAGGGGTCTTCAAGTAAAATTCAAAGAGGTCCAGTTAGATAAAATGGCCTCAAGCCAAGGTCCGGTGGTGTGCGGCACGTAACGGCGCCCCATTTTCTGTCGACGGGGTGCTACGCGAAAAAAAGCTGAGACCAGATCATTTATTTCGCGGACCGGGGGGTGCTACGCGAAAAAAAAAGCTGCAAAAAATGCTGCCCCCGGAACCGGTCCGTTTTTTTAACGTTTTCTTAAATTTTGCGCCTGGCAATGATAATAATAATAAACTTTAATGATAAACCAGTGCCGTAAATGCTAGAAAAGCTGCGCCGGTTAAAATTGAAATGCTCCGTCAAAATGTAGTAATTCTCAATAATTTATCGGTTTTTGGACGCGGTCCGGATAGGACGGCTTCTGGGTCCGGACCTGGACCGCGGTCCGCCTGTTAGTGACCCCTGATGTGAGCCCATTTTTGTGATTGAAAAAAAATACGTGTAACAGTACACAAAAATCACTATCCCTCGGTTTTGAAGTCACAGTTCGGTACGTTTTCGGTACAGCGGGGTAAAAAAGAAATGCAAGTAAGGGAGGGGGAGGGGGACTTACGAGTCTACTATCCCTTTCCTTCTTACTGCGATTTTGCCGCTGGAACTCCAGGCCTGGCAGTGGTGAACTGAACTGCCTCCTCCGAGACGGAATAATTTTACCCAACATACTCCGATACGGAATCGCTGGCATAAGGGGTGAAATTATGGCGGCTTCCCTCCCCGGCCCCGACAGGGACTCCCGGGCAGAGCTGGGCTGAGCTCGACCCAGGCTGCAGTTTCCCTCCCTCTGGGGCGGTCAGCCAATCGCCGGCCCCAATAGGGACTCCTGGGCAGAGCTGGGCTGAGCTCGACCCAGGTGGCAGTGGGCAACCTGCCTTTACCTGTTGCGCCACCAGGAGCCCCTTTCACTCTTAAAGCCCTGAAACAGCCACACCTTCCACAGAAGGTGCAGCCTCCGTCTTGCGTTTGGATCTTTAGATTTACAAGTGGTAGCAAGAACATTGGGCAACGGGAGTCTATAAATAACTGTCAGTTGCGAGAGGAGAAATGACAGATTGAATCTCCTGCGCACGTTCTCTGTCCTGACTCGAGTTTAGAGCTTTAAAGTTCACAAGGATTAACTTCTTTAATCAACGGGACCTCTGCCACGATGATGGGGCTCACAGTGAATTACAATGCCTGCTCTGTCCTTGGCTGCCAATATCCAGTTTTACTTGGCCGTACGAAGGCAAAGACGCATTCATAAGAGCGGTTAATGTGCCCACATCCTGTCAGAACGGGATGGTTAATGTGCCCATATCCTGTCTGAGAGAGAGGGAGGTGATCTCTGGTGTCAACCAGGGTGAAATGTTGCGTGGCCTAAATCTATAGAACACAACATGTGACTGGGTAACGATGGCAACCTGTTTTGCAGTGACCTTGGAATGGTAACCTGTCCTGTGGTGACCTTGCCTCTCCTGCATTGACCTTGAGAATGGTATCCTATCTCGTAGTGACCTTGCAAGTTCTGCCTTTCCTCAAATTTCTGTGAGGGCCGCAGAAAGAGGTCTATGGATAGCCACCACGTGACCTTGAGCACAAAGCTGTTATTGTGGAGAGCAAAGACGACGTCAAGACGCATTTCTTTGTGAAGGGGCGCCGCATCGGTGCCATGCTTTGTTACCCCAGTTTGTTTTCTGGTTACCAAAGGAACTAATTGTAGGCTTGTCAGCGCTGAGGGTGTAAATCACAGCCCTGGCTGTGTGAGCAAGTTGGGACAACATTACAGCAGCGGGCACCAGGTGCATGTGAAGGTGTGAAGTGTACATCAGTCAAGTTTCTAAGCAGTATTTTTAATTGTAAAGCAGTGGTGCTCAAGTTCGTGCATGGGGACCCACTGTGTATGCTGGTTGTCGTTACAGACACCTCTTGATCAATCTTGATTTACATCTCTTACACAGTTACATCTCTTGATCAATTAAAGCTGTTGAAAACGTGTGTGTAAATTCCTTACAGGTTTGGCTCGCTGCCAATTGCTCGGTCATTGAACTCTTAATTTTCCCACAAACGGTCTTGTTTCAGTGACCAGGTGTCCAGACTTTCATCAGTTAGGCCCCCACTGAGCTAACCTGCCAGTCTGTAATTGAATCAATTAAAAAAGGTAACCCCTTTCAAAATGAATCATGTATCTGACTGATTTAAAGTCCTGGGATGTGAATGTGGAACATTTATTGTTCATGGCATGCATAGCTATTTCTGACATAATATAGAGTAGAGTAAATCATGCTTTAATAGAACTTAAAAGTATCTAAGAACAATTAAAAGCTAGTTACAATTCAGAGGTTGCAAGGAAAACCAGCATACACAGTGGGTTCCCCAGGACAGAGGTGGAGAACCACTGTAAATAACTTAATCAGTGCCTCTGGTTTGTTGCAATGGTGACCTTAAGATTCAGTCAGGGCAGTGATTTTGCCATTTGGGAACTGGAATGAAAGTGACTCACTCAATGATGTCTGTTGCAGTGTTACTATACTGATCTCTTGCACTAACCATGATTCATCTTACCATCTTTAAATGCACTTTTTGTAAGTCGCTCTGGGTAAGAGCGTCTGCTAAATGCCTAAAATTGTAAATGTATGAGAGGTGAAAATGAGAAAGCCGGGGAAAAATAACACAGGAACGGGGCAGAAGGATAGTTTAATTAAACACACATCTCGAGATTTCTTCACCCATTTGGCGAAGAGAACTGATATCTTGGAGTCATCACACAATAAAACAGTAGACAAGGTCCATACCACACACATGACATATTGTTAGACAAACATGAGTTGTCTGTTTGCACATTGTTTTTGTTTTTTGTTCCCCACCAATGACCGATTTGTCGGGTGTCATGTAGAAGTCATCTTTTAGGCGGGAACTGTATGTTCAAGTACTCCGTTCATTTCAGATTAATATTAAATTAATCATATAAAAGGAAAAGTAACTAATCTCCAAAACAACTTTAGGGTGCCAGTTTTTTTTATCATCTTCTTTAAAGCACAGTGTCAGCTTACAGAAGAGAGGGGCCATTTCTCCAAAAACAATCTGAATCTTTGATATGTGGGACAGGCTACCGGACACAAGCTGAGCCAGTGCCTGCTCCCCTTTGTACTAAACACTACGGCTCAGTGTCAGTCTCACCACAGACAGAAAGGACTACATACGTGATGTCAGGACATAGAAGATATTAAAAGTAGCAAAACTGTAAGTAGGTTTCCTTTGTTAGATTAAAAAAACAAGCCGTTCAATACAAATGTATAATAAAAAAAAAAGTATAAAATGGCACAGTATGAGATATTTACACATAATCCAACAAATTATTGACCATGCTTTGACACATACAAGTTACATATTTAATATAAACTTTTAATTTACATTACAAGAAAGAAACACATTAACCACGAGTAAAAACCACTCACAAATACATGTTTAAATAAAAAAAGA
Source organism: Aldrovandia affinis (assembly GCA_029706075.1). Taxonomy (NCBI): domain Eukaryota; kingdom Metazoa; phylum Chordata; class Actinopteri; order Notacanthiformes; family Halosauridae; genus Aldrovandia; species Aldrovandia affinis. Next base: position 2,979,619 of record JAINUG010000104.1, read on the forward strand.
AAATGTTCAGAGCTTTTAGTGTGCAATTACCTTTTCATTTATTTAAAAATGAAAACCGCTCAGGAAAATGTCATATGTACATATTTATAAAGTAACATCTTTTTGCCTGGCTGGTGTATTTTAAGTTATTAAATCTAAATCTTTATATGGAATGCATATTATAGGCTTAAGTGCAAAAGAATTGCCTTGTTATTTAGTGCATTTTTTTTTTTAACAGGATTTGGCCGTTTTTTTTGGTTGTTCACGCATTTCTTTTCGTAAGCAGCAATGCATACTCAAATTTCTATTTTTTTTTAACTTTAAAATAATTCAATTGCCTCATTTTCTTACGTTACATTTTAAATCCAGTTTTTAATGGCAAAGTGGTGTCCCAAGAATATATTTTATCGTTTTAAAAATGGGGACGACCCCAGTGTTCATTAGTGCAATCCTCACGGGACTTAAGCTGATAACCTGCTGAGTTTGGGGTTCTGGCCCTGGAGTGGAAGCAGAGGAGAGGGGAGGGGAGGGGGAGATAAGATCCAAGGCGTGGTTCGGGAGAGTTGTCGGGCCCGTCTGTATTTCGGCCTGGTCCAGAACGTGCTCTGGTAACGCGGGGATTCGGGTGCGTCTTCATGCGTCAGAGATGCAGCTCTGGACTCTGTCCATCCACTGCTGGGCACTAGGAGCGTCAGAGGCGCAGAAGTTGTACACGCGCTTGGTCGTCTTCAGCTGCAGGGGACACACAAGGTTGCAAAATGAAAGCGAGCGGGAGGGGCGGCGGATAGTGTACCATATCTTGACTGGTCCGATACGAGTATGGCTGCCTATCAGGAGGGGGGCAGGGTGAGGCGGCACAAGTTTGTCGAGGAGCAGGAAGGGCGTCCGTGGTCGGGTTCGGCGGAGGTGGATCTGCCGGCCCGGGAAATTTGCTCGTTATCCGGAGGACGGGTGGCGAACTCGTGCGGGAGCGTGAATTGAGATAAATAGAGGGTCTAATTGGCAACCAAATTGGGAGAAAAACTGAAAAAAAAATTGAAACAAATTTAAAAAGCGTGGGGATGGTTGAAATACCCAAGCTACCCAGGTGGGTGCTACACATTGGTGGTGAGTCTCCCCCTCCCCGTTTGTTTTTAATTTTTTTTTACCTCAGTTTACCGCTTACCTTTGTACCATTTCAGGTTATTCACTGGACTTGAACTGCTTACATTTCAGTAAAAACTGGGGGTGTTCTAAAACCTTTGACCGGTAGTGTATATATACAGTATATATATGCCTTTTAAATTCTACAAGTGTCTGGAACTCTTGGTGGGAATGTGACTCCACTCTACAAGAAATTCCATCATTTGGTGTGTTGTTGGTGGTGGTGGTGGAGGAAAATGTTGTCTTAGGCGCCACTCCAGGAAGTAAGTGTTGAGATCTGGTGACTGAGACGGCCATGGCATATGGTTTACATAACTTTCATGCTCACCAAACCATTCAGTGACCACTTGAGCCCTGTGGATGGGGGCATTGTCATCCTGGAAGAGGCCACTCCCATCAGGATAGAAATGCTTCACAATAGGATGATTGCTCAGAATGGCTTTGCAAAAGTTTTAGAACACCCCCATTTTCCAGTTTTGACTGAAATGTAAGCAGTTCAAGTCCAGTGAATAACCTGAAATGGTACAAAGGTAAGCGGTAAACTGCCAGAGGTTAAAGTTTAGGTTACCAAAAACTGAAAAATAATGTACATTTCAGGGACTGTTAATGGGTTAACAGTCACTCTGTGCAAGTCGCTGACTCTGGATCCAGCAAAAGAGCCCCAGACCATCACGCTTCCTCCTCCATGTTTGACAGTTGGTGTCACACACTGAGGAACCATCCTTTCGCCTACTCGACGACCTACAAAAACCTTTCAAGATTTAAAATTTTGAATAATCGGTTCATAAGACCTCCTTCCAGTCTTCAGTAGTCCACTGACAGTGTTTCATGGCCCAGGCAAGCCTCGTTTTCTTATTTTCCCATCTTAGCAATGGCTTTCTTACTGCCACTCGACCTGTCAAACCTGCAGCTCCAAGTCTTCTCTTCACAGTTGAAAACTGAGACCTCTTTACTTCGACCAGTGTTAAGCTGTGCTTGAAGCTGTTGTCCTGTGAGCCGCCTATCACGCAAGCTGTTGACTCTCAGAAACTTGTCTTCTGACTTTGTTGTGGCTTTGGGTCTGCTAGACCTCTTCCTGTCAGAGTTTCCAAGTGCCTTTTGATGGTGTAGGAAACTACTCACTGCCCAAAAAATTCATTATTTTTCAGTTTTTGGTAACCTAAACTTTTTTTTTTTTTTAAACCTCTGGCAGTTTACCGCTTACCTTTGTACCATTTCAGGTTATTCACTGGACTTGAACTGCTTAAATTTAAGTAAAACTGGAAAATGGGGGTGTTCTCAAACCTTTGATCGGTAGTGTATTTATTATGTAATTGCTGCCGGCTTCAACTTGGCTGCTATAATTAAATTACATCTGTAAAGAGCTGTGATCAGAAATGACATGACACCCATCAGCAGCGTAGCAAATCATTTCCTCTCCATCGGTTTCCATGTTTTCGCAGTTAATATCTGCCATTTAGCAGACTCTTTTATCCAAAGCAACTTACAGTAGTGAGTGCATACATTTTTCAGTATATGTGGTCCCCAGTGGGAATCTGAACCCACAACCTAAGCATTGTCAGCGCCGTGCTCTACCTACTGAGCCACACAGAACCACATAAACCACTGTAAAGTGCATTGAGTGTCATGAAAAGTGCTACATAATTAATCATTTTAAAATTACATTTGCAATCTGTTATAAATATTTAGGTTTTCATCACAACTGTTGTGGTGGTAAACTGGGAATTAACCTGGAAACAAATATCAGAACGCAAGAGACTGACATCAGACTTTCAGACTATGGGAATAATGTGAGCTGTTTGGTAAAGTCGATGGAGAATGTGAGGTGAGGAGAGAGGGGTGCTCACGTCGAAGAAGGCCTTCTCGCTGATGTGTTTGGGGGCTCCTATGGTGGGGGTGGCGAGCAGGACGGACTCCACCTCTGCCAAGTCGATATGGCCCCTGCAGTTTGTGTCCTCACCCGTGTCGTAATACCTCAGCTGATCAGGAGAACGGGGACAAAACCGCTTTAACAACAGAACTGACAACAGGTTCTTATTCTTATTTTTTAAACTAATGAGTGGCCACACAAAAAACAACAGTGCCAGGGAGTGCTTACCTGGTGTTTGGTGATGTCCAGAACAAACCACCGAGGCTTCCATCCTTTAAGCAAAGCTCCCCGTTTGAACAGGACACCCTCAAATGACCTCAAATAAACAGAAGAAAACAATAAATGTGGACGAACAAAAGTAAACACATCCCTTGGTTATTGAGACCTGAGTAGCAAACAGAAATGTGCCGTGTTTGCGGCCAAAGGATCGCAATTATTTGGAGCGACTGATTGAAGTCGCCCGGGCCAAATCGCGCGTTTTCATCACGTTGCTGTCATCGTGCGGCCGTGATGGGCCACCGTTCCTCTCTATGCTGCCTACCTGTTCTCCTCGTTCTTGGGGGTGAACTGGTTGTACAGCGTGGCGGCTCTGCGGTTGACACCGTTGGAGGCGGTGGGGCTGCTGTCCTCGCCCAGGCCGCTGTCGGGCAGGTGCAGCATGGAGCGCCGCTGGTAGGCCTGCAGGCTGGAGGTGGGGATCAGGCCCGAGATGGACACCGACTGCTTACGGAGCTGGAGTCATGGGGGGGGTTGGGGGAAACCATGGAGACGTCATAGTCCCTCAGCTGAACGGTGTACACCAGAAAACACACACGCCTCCTAAAAATGTAACCTTGTGTTGTCCTCGGGTCAAAAAAGACCTGGGGCCTTATGTAGTAATATGTAGTAGCTATAGTAGTGGGGGGGTGTAGGGTGTAATGTAGGGCTGTCCCCGACTAAAACAAATCTTGGTTGACCAACAGTCGTCCGTTTTTTTTGATTGGTCGAAACTTTTTTCTATATGACACACCCTATAGAAGAGATGTTTGTCCTTCTACCAGGTTCTCCCATCGCTGCAGAGGAACTCTGAAGCTCTCTTAGAGTGGCCATTGGGTTCTTGGTCACCTCCCTGACCAAGGCCCTTCTTGCCCGGTTACTGAGTTTGGCCAGCTCTAAGAAGAGTTGTGGTGGTTCCAAACTTCTTCCATTTCACAATGATGGAGCCCATTGTTCTCCTGGGTGCTTTCAATGCTTTAGCAATGTTTTTATACCCTTCCCCAGATCTATGCCTCAACACAATTCTATCTCGGAGGTCTATGGAGAGTTCCTAGGACTTAATGGCTTGGTTTTTACTCTGACATGCACTGTCAACTGTGGGACCGTATATAGACAGGTGTGTGCCTTTCCAAATCATGTCCAATCATTTGAATTTACCACAGGTGGACTAGAATCAAGTTGTATCAGTGGAAACTAAATGCACCTCAGCTCACTTTTGGGTGTCATATCAAAGGGTGTGCACACTTGTGTACATATATTTTACATATATATTACAATAAATTAGCACAAATGTCTAAAAACCTGTTTTCACTTTGTCATTATGGGCTATTTTGTGTAGAATTTTGAGACAAAAAATTAACTTAATCTATTGTAGAATAAGTCTACGCAATGAAACGTGGAGAGGGTGAAAGGGGTGTGCAGACTTTCCGGCTCGACTGTATATGCACACTGCTCGTCTCGTGTTTTATAACTTTCTTAAGTGAATGACACAAATGAGTAACAATAGGCTAATAACGTTATGGAGCCGGAGTTCAAGATTACCTGAAAGAAAAAAAAACATCTCCGTTCCGAGCCTCATTCTGCCATTGTGCAGCCTATTATGTGTGCTATGGCCACATAATAGGCTGATGCTTTTATTTGACCACAACCATAACACATTCTAATGCGTAGACTATGTTTTGTTTAATTAACCAGGTTGGTCAAAAAAATCTATTTTGCAAAAAAATAGGCTAACAACCGAATGATCACACATAGCCTAATGTCTTAAATTGTAGCTTAACGCTGAACATAAAGTGGCTATAGCCTATCGAAAATAACTTACTCGAGTTGGAGACCATCCGATGGCCTACTTCCCCAGTCGTTTCATGTTATGACACAGGAACACTAGCTTGTCCAAATTTTTTGGCAAAAGGCTGCTCCTCGTTTTATTAACGTTAAACCCTGCTTTGGAAAATGCACTTGCAAAGTTTACATTCCACTTTTTTTGGATCGTCTGCGACTAAAACGAAATGCTGCTATATTTTTCTTTGACATTATGTTCTTAGGTTATATTGAAATGAGTAATTAAAGTATGCTTATATCACTAATCTTAACTGTAGGCAAATCTTAGGCTACAATTAAAATGCACATTTGCGTGCCTAAAACAAGGACACAATATATGCTACATGAAAGGGGGTGTTACGCATGTTAGTTATAAATATATAAACCATACAATTAGCAAAACACATTTATTATAAAATGTTACTTTTATTAGTTAATTTAAAGAGAACATATATAGGCCTAGCTATGTTAAGAGTGAAGGACTGTCACTTCCATACACGCAGCATCCAGAATGGATTATTCTACTGACAAGCGCGCTGAACTGTGGCGCGAATCTAGGTGTCTCATGCTGCGTGGAGAATTTAGTATTTTTTATTTCGGGCGACTGCTTGACCAAAACAATTCTCGGTCGACCAACAGCCCATCGACCAGTCGACTAAATGGGGTCAGCCCTAGTGTAATGATCACTACCTTTGTGTGGAGAAGGATTGTGACTTGGACTGTAAGCATACAAGGATGGACAGTAGGGGTGTAACGGTACACATATTCGTACCAATCCGTTCTGTACAGGACTTTCGGTTTGGTACGTGCTGTGAACAGAACGAATGCAATCTTGCTTTAACCACTAACACACGTGCAGAACTTTTTTTGTGTGTGATTGCAGCAATAGTGACGGACATTTAAACTTTTTTTTTTTTTTTTTTAAGAAAGATATGTGCCTTACTTCGTTCAGTAAATTATTGCCAATTAGCCACGGTTTACAAAGTTCATAATAAATGAAAAGCTATTTTATGTTTTGCATCATTTTGTTTCCCCGCTGTACCGAAAACGTAAACTTCAAAACCGAGGAACGTACCGAACCATGATTTTTGTGTACCGTTACACCCCTAGTAAGCATACAAAGATGGATGGAAATATAAAATAGGGCGATGGAAAGAAGCGATTTTCGGAACTCAAACTCACGTTGCCCTCGAGCTTGAGGTCCTCCTTGATGCTGACCCTCACCCTCTCCAGCGTGACCTGCCATCGATCAGGGGCCTGGTTCAGCTCTGCCTCCAGCCTCTCCAGGTCCTGAGGCCATTTTAGAGCAACAAGACCCATCAGAACAGGGAACCATCAACAGGGTTCCCACTCAAATCAAATTTCCATTTTCCATGACAAATGTAAGGTTTTCAATTGCCTTTTTTTTGCGACTGAAGTAAAAATTTACTTTACTTTTATAACGTAACAAGTTTTCTTAACACTCCAGTGCAAATACACATCTCGTGTGTGTGCGTGTGTGTGAGAACAGCCGTGGCAGGTGGCAACAATGGTGGCAGGGGAACAGACGTTTTGCGGTAACGTTACATGGAATCAGAAATTTCCATGACAGAATAATTTTCAATAGTTTTCCCATGACGCGTGTGAACCCTGCATCAATCATAGATCGTTAGGCAACGCGTGTTCCTTGGTGTGATGTAAGGTTATGCAGACCTTGGGCTGTTTATCATACTTCATCTACACTGGAGAAGAAAATGTTTTAATTGGTGATCATTTAAAGCACTTATAGGCCATGTAGTACACATAACCTGCCGTGATGGCCTTGTAAGTCCCTCTTGTTAAAGGATTATATAATAAATAAATCAACTGTGCCCTGGTAGCCTGGAGAGAAATGTGTGTACATCGAATTAAAAAGTCTGATTCCGGGGGGGTGGCGTAACGGTCTAAGCATTCGCAATGCAAGTTACCCACTACAGCCGCGGTTTGAAACCCAACTGCGCCAGACCGGCTCAGGCCGGGAGCGGTGATTGGCTGTCCACCCCAGGGGGAGGGGGGAGGGAAGAGTGAGAGCTGGCACGAGCTTGCAGAGGACCGGAAGGGTGTCTCTAGAAAGTAGGTGGGCGAATTCCATCTTGGAGTAGGCGGATCATTGCCGGCCTCAGGGAATTGGCTTGTCCCGTTGTGGCGGGCTCGTGCGGGAGGCCGAATCGAAAGAAATAGACGGTATAATTGGCCACCAAAAAAACGGGAAAAATCTGAAACAAATTCTTTAGAAAAGGTCTGATTCCGCTGTTGCAAAGGAACACTGTAAAAAACTAAAGAAAAACACGGGAGGACAAGAGGATTTCCCAGCAGCCACTGCAAGTTGGAAAGGAAGCTCTGGGGGGGACTCACGGCGAGGAGCTTGGTGATGGCGTCGGGCTGGGCGCGGCCCACGCTGCTGTAGCAGGGCCAAACGATCCTCCGCTTGCTGGCGGCGATGGTGGTGTCTGCCTCGTCCGGGCCCTCCGTCTTTCCCGCCGCCATCCTCCAGTCGTAGGTCGGGCCCGTGGACAAGGTCTCCCCCGTGAAGTAGTCCCAGCGGCACAGGCTGGGGATGCTGATGCAGGGCTTCAGCACCGGCTAGCGTTTCAATCAGACCGGGGGGGACAAACAGAGACGTCATAATGGTTTAGGAACAGGAACATTCTTTCCCCATTGTTGTTGGAGCCGTCCTGGCTTCTCATGAATGCCGACCGAATGTGCCAGGCATCGACCAAGGCCCCCCTGCCACGCCACGCTCTTCTCCGAACACTGAATCAATCATCGGACAGGCCGAGACACTCAAACATGACGTGCGTTTGTCCAGGTCTGCCTACTGATTTACGATCTGGGAATGGGAATGTGGGTGATGGGACTTGCTGGCCAACTGCAGGAGGATTTACAGTTCTTCTTGACAGAACCCCTAACAGGACCTCCTGTTGTGGTGAACTCTTGGGCTGTTTTTGAAGTTTGCAACCACACATGTAAGGGGATGAGGCGAGTCTTTACGCCAGCAGTTCATCCTTCACAAACAATGCTACAAACTGCCAGTGCACTGAACCTGAAGAATATCGAGATGATTCATCCCCCCCACAACCACATACATTATCTGAGACACAAAACACACGGCTTCGTGGTTCTTCCAGAGTTCAGAGTGTGACTTCCTGAACTCTCGCCTGTTTTTTCTTACAGTAACAACTGAGGAAAATGAAAGAACTGGAAACACAGCTTCTTTCTCAAACCAAAAAAAAAAACTGAGCAATTTATCATTCTTGGCTTTTGCCATCTTTGCCAGAATCACTGACATTTCAGAGACAGGACCTTGGACAGCTTTTGAGAGCATACGGAGGCTGAGTCAGCAGTAAGGCAGTAGAGCTCGATCTCTCTGCGCAATATGAAAGAGACACGTTCAGTCAGTGTCTTGCACACCGGCGCGGCTGATTGGCTCGTACCTCGGACTCGGAAGGGCTGTACAGATAGTTAAAGAACAGGGGACTCCTCTTGTGCAGTCTGCTGATGTACTCCCAGATGCATATCCCTTTCTTGGCCTGTTTGTCTCCCTTGTCGTCGAACAACGTCCCTTTGTGGAGAAAGCACAGGAGGAGAGCTGTTGAACAGACCCCCCAGACACCTCACACAATCGGGAAACCAGTATCAGGTGAAAGATTTGAGCGTTGGCTATGGCTGTTCTTCCTTGCAGCAGCTCTTCTGCCAATAACACTAATGCTTCAAGGGAAAGCCCTTCCTATTTCTGTATTTAACTGTTTAAAACTACTCCAGGAAAATAGGGGTTTGTCTTCAATTTATCATGTACATTGAATTGGAGCTTGTAAAAAAAAAAAATTTAATGGAGAAAATCCAATGAGCCAGAGAAAGTGTTTTGTTGGCTGTACTAAGCACACCATTGGGCTACATTTTACATTTACATTTTAGGCATTTAGCAGACGCTCTTATCCAGAGCGACTTGACAGTTTACATTTCTTTACATACAATCCATTTATACAGCTGGATATCTTACTGAAGCAATTCAGGTTAAGTACCTTGCTCAAGGGTACAATGGCAGTGCCCCACCTTGGAATTGAACCAGCAACCTCTGAGTTACAAGTCCAGTTCCCTAACCATTACACTACGCTGCCGCCTACACTGGGCCATTGACAGGAATACAGACCCTGGATTGTGTTACAGAAAGTCACAGTATAGTATAATTATAGAGTCAATGTACAGTATGCAGTGTCAAAATTGTGTCCTAGGCTGGACTGGGGACTGACCGTGTTCGAGGCGCTCGTAGTCCGAGTCCAGGAGGAAGTTCTTGAATCGGTTTGAGACGTAGTGGTAGGCCAAGAACTTCAGGTAGTGCTGATTGAACTCAAACTCCAGGGGGTACTGGCTGTGTATCTAGAACGAGAGGGTTGAGGTGCCACATTACAAAGAGGTTACACTCACATGAACGGAACATATAATTTAGGGGTGCACACCAGTGAGTAACTGGGTGAGATGAGAATTGCTCTGTGTGACAACATTATTCTCAAAACGAAGGAACGGGAACTAAGGAACGGTGTTTTCCAGTTACGTACAACAGCCAAGAAGAGCGTTTTCTCATTTCACATTTAGGCCACCTGGAAATGCTGGCAAAAACAACGGCTGTTTGTGGGACGATTAGCTTATTTTTTCGGATCATGCATGACCTCCCCCATCCCCAGGCTCAAGTCAATCCGTTTTTTCAGATTTTTCTCCCAGTTGTTAGCCAATTATACCCTCTATTATTCCATCTATCCCCCCACAAGCCCGCTGCTAGCCCATTTCTGATACCGGTAGTGGCAGGAATGACAAACCGCCTCCTCCGAAACAGAGCTCTTTAATTGCCGACCGTGAATCCGATATGGCCAGAGAAGCTCTCTGCAGCGAGCTCATGCCGGCTTCCTTACCCCCTCCCTGGGGCGGACAGCCAATTGGCGCCCCCTAGCAGCACTCCTGGCCAGAGCCGAACTGGCGCAGCCAGGAATCTAACCCCCGGCCGCAGTGGGCAACATGCATCCCGGTCAGATGCCTTTACCGTTACGCCACCAGGGAGGCCATTTTTTAGGCGTTAGGACGTGTTTAGACGCATTAGGTCACCCTGGTCACTTGCCTTGTTCAGTTTCAAAAGACAAATGCAGAAACTATGTGGTGATGTAAGTAAGTGTGGACAGAGCAGAGATGGAAACTGCTGGGTTCTCTAAAGCTAGCACTTCATTGTGAATACCCCCTCCGCTGCTTCCTCTAGAAATGAGAAGAAAGCATTTTGATCTCTACGTTTTTCCGCTCTCAGTGTTATGGTGTGCTGAAACACGCTATGAAACGGGAGTGAGTTTGGATCTATGTGACAATGGGGAGCTGCACTGCAAGTGAGAGTTAATTCAACATCGGAGGGGGAAAGGGGGAAAAACTCAACTCCAAAACTCCAGCTAAATTACGTGTCCTACTTGGGGATTGTGCAGAACACAATGGAACAAGAGTATGGACAATGACAGCTGTGACTGTGACTCTGTTTTTTTTTTTGTTCACTTCGTTGATTCTAAGGATCACCGAGTTCCCCTCCCTCTCCTTGCTCCATGCTGGAAGAATGTGATGACTTCATGGGGGAGACAGGGCCGGAACAGAGTGCGGTAATAATGGTGTGTGATTTGGGCGGGGGGGCGGTCTCAGGGGAACAGAGTGGGGTCGGGACGGGGATGGATTGGTCAGAAGGGTGATGATGGGGATTAAGGGGAGCTGCTGGGGGGGTGGGGGTGGTGCGAAGCGAGCGTTGGCCTGCCTGGTGCACGCAGTCCAGGAACTGCAGGAAGACGGGGGTGAAGCCGCTGCCTTGGCTGCTGGGCGTCAGGGCGCTGCGCTGGCTGAACTTGTGGCCGAAGGACAGCCACTCCTTCTCCAGGAGCACCTGGAAGCCCTCCAGAGTCCTGTAGAAAGGGTCGCTGAGCAGCTGGACCAGAGACACCACCTGAGAGTAAAGGGAACAACACAATCACAAATGAATAATTAACTCCTGGTCTCTCATGGGGGGCCAGCGGTCGAGCCTGGAGTGGATGACCGTAGCACGTGCCCAACGCTGCAAATTTACACACGTGCTGGTAGCACGAAGCACAAGTCACAGTGGGCAGCTGCTATTCCTTTCTACAGTGGAACCAGTAGATGGCGCCATTGCCCCCCTCTTCTCCCACTTGTGAGAGGAGGAATCTCCCAGCATCTTTCTTCCCTCTCTCTCTCTGTACGTTTGCTTGGACGGTGGAGTGGAGTTCCCAGGTTCGAAGCCAGCGTGCGGGGCTGCCGCACAAGCACGTGTTGGATCCCTTTCGTGCGTTTTTCGTTTTTTCCTGCAGCCACCCCTGAAGGTCTTTCAAGTAATGATGCATGAATGGGATGGGGGGGGAACAGACGGCACCCCCCGGGGGTCCACCGCCTTGTTTACTTTGACCTGAAGGGCCATTTTTTCGCAGAGCCAAGTGTCCCATTCGCCGCAGGCACACTCCCTCTTGGAGGACAGCCCTCGGCGATTCCAAAAGCATGACAAAGCGATGTTGCAAAATCATCCAAGCGAATTAAATATGGAGCCGAGCTCAGCACATAACTGCACCTCCCCTGTATTTATTGGGCTGGGGAGCAAAGGCCACTGAGCCCATTTGCAGAGTTGGGTCTACCGGGTTACTAATGACAACTGTATGTATGGTATGGCATGGGGAATGGCATGGGGGATGGGGGGGGGGCAGTCAAAATGTGGTCCTTGTGGTAATGCAAAAGCATCATGAGGAAATATCAATCTGGCTAAAATCTACACGAGAACTGTTGAAAGGAAAACAAGTTTTCCTAGTGTTACAAGTTTGGTTAACGCCCAACGCGTATCATCTTGAAACGTTTCCCAAAACATGGACAAGTGGCAACCACTATATTCCATTAGTGTGGCTCTTCAGAGGGTTAGTTAAACACAATGAGGGCAAGAGGCTGTAAAATGCTGCTTAAGGTTGAACATGATGTCTACATGATATTACGTAGCCTTTGCTGCATGCCAAATATAAGATTGATATAAGATATTATTTATTTTGTCCACACTTATTCAGAGCGACTTGATGGGCTAATACGGTGTAAAACATTAAACACACTTCGCAGAAAAAACAAAAGCAGCTGAAGAACATCCATAAATGTAGAAAATCAAGCTGAAAAAAAACCCTCTGTAAACACATAGCATCTAATAGTTAACCTAATAGGAGCAATGTACGTACAGCATACTGAACGTAGAGCCTAACAATCATAGCATTTATAAAGTCCCAGACAATGGTCTTATCGTACTCGTAGTAGTGGAAACTGGAGACTGGCTTGCCCATGTGATCTGTGATGTCATAATGCACGTGTGATCTGGTTGGCCGGCGTACCTGGGTGGTGATGTCCCAGCCGTCTTCCAGGCCGAGGAGAACGGAGGATCCGCTGTCCAGAAGCTCCACCAGGATCAGGGCCAGTTGCAGGATTTTGTGAAGCTGCAAGAAGTCGAGTCAGACACAAACAACCCAACTCAACTGTTGACTGCACAAATTACCTACTCTGCTGGGTCCTTCCAATTTCAAAATATTTTGGGTCTGATTCCAAATGGAGTTCAAGTTCACTGCTGATTGGAAACTCTAGAGTGCCCTGCCAGAACTTTCAAGGACATAACCATAATATATGACACTATAAATGCGAAAGGGGGGGGGGGGATGAGAAACACGCCCACTTTCCCATCTCTGTGTGCCTCGTTTCTCTTGGGAAAACGGCTCTGAAAATATGAAAGAATCTCACAAGATGGCAAAACAAGTCAGTGTCTCGAAAGGGAAAGCCAGAACCGCAAATGACTCTCAGAGCTGATGGGAACTTTCTGGGCTGGAAGGAGAAAACAGCAGGAAATAAGGAGAAAAGGGGTCCAAGCACTCACCTGTAGGATCAAAAAGCAGGAAACGGGGATAAAGGGGTTCAGGGGCCGGTATGTATAAAGCATCTCAAGAGTAGGAGGGCTGATCTAGGATCAGTTTGGTCTTTTTAGCTCATAATAGATGAGGTTAGGATATGGACAGAAGAAACTCCCCACACAAACTCATCGCTCGTCTCTACGAGGCAAGATAATTCCTTCGAGACAGAATTCGCCCACCCACATTCTGGAGACACCCTTACGCGCTTCTCAGCGAGTTCGTGCCGGCTCACCCTCCCCCCATCCCCCTGGAACGGATAGCCAAACGTTCCCCACCAGGGACGGTCTGGTACAGTCAAACTCATGACCGAACCGTGACCATGATAGGACCAGCCAATACGGGTCCGTTAGACCGCTACGCCATCAGGGGCCCCCCAGGACAGAGGAAAGCCTGATCCTAGATCAGCACTCCGCCTCAGACACATACGGGCCCAGGGCTCACCTGTAGGATCCACTCGGACTCCTCCAGGGCCTTGAGGAAGGTGTTCTCGGCATCCAGGGGGCCGGAGCTAGGCACACACGCCCGCAGCAGCTTCTTGAAGGCTCCTTTCACCTGCCGCGTGTCGGCGAAGTCCACCGGCACCAGCTCGCAGTTGAGAGCCGCGTCCAGCTTAAAGCCCTTTAACACGTGGACCCAAGAGAGTGCAAGCAGTCACACAGTGAAACAAGGCCAGCAGAAATGCCACACCACACTGTTTTATTCTTTCTTTTTTTCATTAGTTTTGGATTTTTTCCCGTTTTTCTCCCAATTTGGTAGCCAATTACACCCTCTATTTATTTTGATTTACCATCCCCGACACGAGTCCGGCGCTCGTCTCTCTGATGCAAGCCAATTCTCCGGGGACAGTGAACTCCGCTTCCTTCGAGACGGAATTCGCAGACCCACGTTCTGGAGACTCCTTTTACTTGGTTCACGGTGAACTCCAGCTGGCTCACCCTCCCCCTGGGGCGGACAGCCAAACGCCGCCCCCGATCGGGGCTGACGACTAGGGCCAGTCTGGTAGAGACGGGTTTCGAACTGCGTCCCTGACAGGCAATGCACACCGTATTGGACCAGCCAAAATACAGTCCGTTAGACCACTATGCTATCCGTCGCCCCCACACCACACTGTTAAACAGACTAAGACAAATGTCCTCGTCAGTATGTGTGTTACCAGTTATGGTTAAATCAACCATGCTCTGGGACAGCTCTACATTAAACCCTCCCAATCTGTCGGAGGACAGCGGTGTAATTGTGTCTGGTGTCGTCCGACAACACGCAAGAGCGGGCCCGTTAATTATGACCCGGCCATTAAACTGTAAAGCATTTTAAAACCATGCAATGTAAAAATCCATTTCATTATGATAGAGTACAATTCAAATAAGTTTTCAATAAACTCATCAGTGAACTGTTTGGATTGTATTGGCTCTGTAACTGAATTATAATGCTACTTCCACTAACAGTTGATCATTTGGATTTGCAGTTGACATTTGTTGTATTTAAATTGTGTTTTGTGCTTTACCCTATAATCTACACTTCTATCTGCTCTAGATAAACATTTCAGAACGCAGCTTTTTCTCAAAAATGCCTGTCTTGTTGTTGAAGGCTTTATTTAAGGTTTGTGGGCTGTCACCGATTTACGTCTGTTGACAACATGTCCAATCGCAGAAATGATTGCCTGTGACAAGAGTCTTAAAGAGGGGGGGCGGGTGGATTAACTTTAGAAAAAGGCAGTGCGAGAGACCAGAGCTGAAATGCCAACTGAATGGAAAGCTGTTGCTTTTAGAATGGAAACGTGCCAGTGAAGACCGCCATTACAGCTGGTGACCACAGTGCTCTCCGATGTATTCACTCTCATAACTCATTCAGGCCAAAGAAAAGAATATCAGTTTCACACACAACCACACACTGTGGCATTCTTTTTTTTTTTTTTTTTACAAATTCATAAATTACACATTTACTGACAACTGGGAATATTGAGAGTGAAGCAGATAGTTTTCTGCGACCCAAATGGGTTAGTTAATACTATAAAATATGCGGCCAGAGATCAGAAAATTACAGCGTTTTTGGAATTTTTTTGGTTTCTCATCAGCTCCATGGTGGTCCACAGCCAGCTGGAGAGATCAACGTCCAAACGCTTTTAACTGAAACGACCCTTCATTCAATTACAAAGTCTGGTGTTATCCAACACAAGTTAACGATTATTTTATATTTTTTTAATGGTTGGAGTTTGGCACACTGCTTATTTTCAGCGGTCCGGGACGACACTGGGTCAAATAAAGAACAGTGGAAATTGGGCGTGAAGGCGGCCACGTCTGTCGATAACACCAAGCGAGACGGCACACACAGGGTGCATACGTGGGCTTACCCTGAGGTGGGATTTCTCCCCGAAGATGTAGAAGGCCGCCTGCTGCTTCAGCAGCTGGGCCTGCAGACTCTCGCTGCCTGCAGGGGGCGCCAGATCCTTCCCCGCCAGCCGGGCGCCAACCTCCACAACCGATGGGTGGTGGCTGAAGCGACTGCTGGAACGCAGGCTTGCCCAAACACCTGGGGAACAGGAGAGGGGGGTGTCACCACCTGGGAGACTGAAACAGACTTCTCACACACCGGAGGTATAGAGTTAACAAATCAGAGACTGAACAGGACTCGACCACACACCTGAGGGATACAGAGCAGGTCACTCGTTAGGCCTTGTTAAAGTGACCAATTACAATGAGGCACAGCTACACTACAGCACAGAGAGACATACATACACAAGCACACGGACGTACTGCCAAACTACAACAAAGACAGTGCCACACTACAGCAAGAGGAAACTGACACACAGTGCATTGACAAGCTACAACATACATTGACTTTACACACCACTACATTTATACAAGGAGACACTGAAACTCGTAGAAACACAGACACACTGACAAAAGTGCACGACGGTGTATTCCAGATATACTCAGGTACATTCCGAAGAGAACCCACTAACATAATGGAGCCAGCTAACCCAACAATATTCATGTAAACAATTATAAATAAACAACAAGCCACTCTATCCAAACTTGACTCCTTGACCCCGAGATCCTTCATCAGCCCACTTTAACACTTCTGAACCTGAGCCCACTGCTACCACAGTTTAAATAACAACACCGACACACAACGTGAACTTCAACCAGCTGACACGTGGCTGAACTATGACCTACTGACAGAGTGAAGGCTGGATGCCACCCAGACGTCAGTGTGTTAGTGCTCGCTTGACACATGGCACAGCGCAAACTACTGAAACATGCTTCATCACTACGATAGAGCAACATCTCTGCTGCTATAGTGATAGAATAAGCTACTGAGAGGTGACGCAATACCAATAACAGACATGGGTATAGCTGCTGTAGAAGGACGACCGCTGGATGGTTGTGCGTATATTCCAAAGCTCAATTTAGTATCTAATCCTTTGGTGGATAGATTTGAAATGAGTGGAGAGGTAGACAGTGTATGGTTGTCTAAAATGAAGAGGAAAGGTTCAGAAAAATAAAGAGGAGGAAAAGATTAGAAACGGTAGAACTATACCTTGACTCTGGACTCTCCCCTTAGCAGTAGGTTTTTGGTTTGAGTGAGTGAATAGTTTATCCCTGTACTCAAGCACTGGTAGATTAGGGGTGTGGGGGAGGGGAGAGGGGGAATCAAAAGGCACAGAAAGATCAAATCAGACAAAAATAAAAAAACACAAACATTCAAATGTATGATGGACTGATGAACATTGCGTTGCCTTATGAATACGTGAGATGAGTCAGTCATTTTGAAAGAGTTGATAGAGCATGCATATGAAACACACCAAGCAATGGGTAAATTAAAGTGCAAAGGGAATAAGATACATCCTAAAAGGGTTTCAGTGTGATTTAAGTCAATAGCTGTAAAAGCCAAAACGCAAAATACTCATTTCTGGGATGTCGGGTGGTGTGGCCAGCTTAGGCACAGTTTTTTTTTGTGCAGTAACAAACAGTTTGGATTTGAGTCCCTACCATCTGTGGCCAGGGAGTCCTCTGGGTGGACATTTCATTGGTCGGAGGGACGGTCAGCAGGGTATTTCCCACCTCATTGTGCAATAGCGACCCCTCTGGTAGATCAGGGGTCTGCCTGTGCTAGCAGAACGAGAGGTATGCTCCTCTGGCACAGCTCAGTTTGTGGGCCTGTGGAGGGAACTGGGAGCTGGCATGCACATGCTAATCAGCGCTCTCCCAAATTAACGGAGGCCATTTCCAATGATGGGATGGGCTTATGGATGTGATTGGGCATTACAAATTTGGGGAATTAAGGAAAGATTATGGGTTAAAAACTCCCTGTGAATTCCTGTAAGATGAAAAGTGAATGCAGTGACAAGCTGATTACTGAACAATGGAAGAGGCTAGCAAGATTGTTTTCCGTTTACCGACCAAGCAGTCAGATTGACCAAATATTTTAACTTGAATGCAAAGTTCATTTAACCCGTGGACTCGATTACGATCACTGTTCGTTCCAGCGACCACGGATGGTGAAAGCAGTATCACTGCGGGTGCAAAAGGATGAGAGTGACTGCATTACACTCGAAGATGGGTATGATTATCACACATTCCCCAGGCATGAAAATAAAAATCTATGGGTCAGTTCCTCCTGGAGGCCAAACCTCCTCCATGGTTCCACACACATCATTTCAGCATCGCCTGCTGGAGCCAGGGCCTGCAACTGAATACACGTTCTTGGTGAGCCATGGCCACCCTCAAGGACGACTCTCTCTCTCGAGTTAAGAGAGAGTTAAGGCCGCTTCAATTAGGGTGAGGCAAAAAAAACATTGAAGGGGCCTCCCGGGTCTAGTGGTTACAACGTTCGATGCTGGCCACTATGACCGGGGTTCAATTCCACCGGTCAGACGGCCACAGACAGATGCTCCCTGGGACACAACGGCTGAGCAGGAGGTCGTCCGTGGTGCCTCAAGCTGTGAAGAGCATCTGGAGTCATGGCTTTCAGTCAGATGGTGGCAAAAATGATGGTGACATTTCTGTGCCATCTGCTAAAAATCTGATCACCAGTACAGCACAGTATATTATCTGAGAGATAATGTATCTGTACCGTCCATTTGATCACAAACTGAAATCTGAAGATCATTCTGGATATGTCGTGCATCATGCCAATGCAGAATTAAAAAATATTTACAGGCCTGAGGGTCTCCTAGGTTGAAAATGCTTGACCTTGAGAGGACGGCTGCATTTGATGGAACACAATTTACGCTCTCAGTCTCTGAAGCGCTTTGAGAGGGGGGGCGACGGGGGATGGACGGACGGACATCTGCTCATTTCGGCAGCCCCTGCGAGAGCTGAGGATTTGACGTGAGCCAAGATCAACAGAGACGGCACGCCGGGCCTGGAGACAGGCATCGCTCCGGAGGGAATATGGCGGACGTCCACTGCCGACCCCCCTGCCATGTCCCTGTAGAGAGCGCGAAACCTGGACCCCAACAGACATCGACGGGTGACCTAAAGCTTAACCAATGGGAGCGTGCCATTCGGGTGACGAGTTAAAATACAGAGAGCTGCCCTTTTAAAAATGTGTGATTTCAATTCGCTCCGTGAGTAACCGCTCCACTCACCTCCTCTGGCAAAGCTGTTGGAGAAGGGCACGTCCAGGTGGACGGGAGCCATCTTGGGCATCCTCGATGTTCTCCTCTCGCTGCCTGGATTAGAACCGCAGAGAACGAGAGATGGGGTTAGCACGGGGGACAGCAAGCGGCACCTTTCACGAATGATCGAGACGCAAAGGCAAGTGTGATTACTAAAGCTCCACATTGTGCCAGAGAAGTATCGCCTCGCCTTACACTTCAAATCATCCCAACCACCACCAGTATCGCCAAAACCGCAGGTGACGGATATAAATCTGCAAGATTAGGCTTGATTATCCAAATTCTGTATAACTGTACATTTTAAGCATTGTCATCACCACTGCTTACATGTTTAATACTGCATTTTGTAATATGTATCTATGTTGAAGTATGTCCAAGAAAAAGAAAAAATCCATGAACTTTTCCTTCCCTGTGTTACAGGTACGGTGTGCAACTGCCAACAATTGTCTATTGCTGCATCACTACACTGATCTCTTGTACTAACCATGATTAATCTCACCATGTATTAATGCACATCTTGCAAGTCACTCTGGATAAGAGCGTCTGCTAAATGCCTAAATTTAAATGTAATGTAAATGCAAATTCGACGTAAGGGTGACCAGAATTAAATGAGGCTCGTCTGGTTCAACTCTGGACTTTCGTTACGTGCATTTGGAAAAGAACACTGATTCCAGTGTCTGGTTAAGCCTTTGGCTGAGATAAAATCCTTAGTCTCTGTGTGCACAATATTTATCCAATTGAACTCAGAAAGGTATGAGACATTACCCTATTGGTTACGAGCACTTTGTCTTTAATCCTCATCCTCTTAAGAGTTGATTCATGTAAAAGGATGGATGTCCTGTTCCTTTGATTGGGGAGGGATTGATTTTACTCTAGTTTACACAGACAAAGCCTCTTTAGTGCTGAACCACAAGACAGAAGAGACAGAGTTCTGAGTCTTGAGTTCTTTGCTTTGGAGCAGAGAAAAATGCCTTGAGACATTGACATCGGCAGCCAGTGTCTGAACGAGAGAAAAGCAAAGGACTCACAGTGTGCCGTTCCTCTTACATAACATGCGATTATGCTGTGGTTTCTTCCACATGTGAGACCACAAACAACCACACAGTGCAACCCCCCAAAAGGAAACTAATAAGATAAAGAACTGGAACACAACACAAAAAACAATAATGACAAACAGAACACAGGAACAATAGTGTGGCAAACAATAAAACAAGATATGGCAAGGGAAGAGGGGGGAAAAAAACGAAAGAGTGTCAGGGACACGGTTGTCACTTAAGATACCTGGAGACAGGCCAATGAGAGAGCGGTTTGTGAGGGTGTTACTGCCGTTCATTTTGAAGTAGATGGGAATAGTGCTCAGCACGGCCTGTAGGTACTTCTCCTGTTCCAGGCTGCTGGAAGACTCTGAGGACGAAGCAGGAGCTAAGAAAGCACCAACAACAGTCGTCAGTCAGAAAAGTTACCGTCCAATGTTTAGGCCTCCCTCACTTCACTTCCAACACAGAATATCACAAGTTACATAGTAGCCCCCACCTCCCTCTCTTTGAGAAACCAGAAGCCCTCATTAATTGTGCTGGCATGGTATAGCTAGCAATTTTAGTAATTGGCATAAAATAATAAAACAACAATAATAGCATAAGCAACACAACACTGCTCTTGACCCCAAAATATTTTGATAAGTAAATCCAGATACCAAAGTAATTAGGTCGTATCAAAACATTGATAGACTGACCACTGGGGGAAAATCCTGTGATTTTAAATATATAATACCCAGATGACTTATATTGCACTTTTTAATTGACTGGACTTTGAGATTTTATGCTGTCCTTGTTCTATATGTTTGTGTAAGTCTGTGTTTTTAATGTCTGTGTGTTTAATGTATGCTGCTACTGACAAACAAAATTTCCCTGCAGGGATTAATAAAGTGGAATCTCATCTCATTTCATCTCAAATGTTACTACAGGCAGCAAACAAATCTATTGTAGCCTGATTGGAGAGGGAGAGATGAGCGCGCATGGGACCCACAGGTAGAGGAGGGGTTCTGTGATTTGAAGAGCCCGACCATGCCCTTGCCATGGACCCCACCAGAGCGGAGGAGCACCGCCTTGGTGCGGCCGTGTCTCCAGCACACCACGGGCAGACGGTTGTGTCGGTAACAGCGTGCCACTTTCTGCAGACTGCTGTCCTGAACTGACTGAGGCACCACCAGCAGCCCAGGATAACTAGGGGGGACAACAATAAATATCTCAATATCACCTCAGATAAACAGGTGACCAGTGGTGGACGAACCCTTCACTTGAGTAACAGTACAGATACCCTGATAAAATATTACTCCAGTAAAAGTTAAAAAAGTCCTACATTTAACCCCATTTGCCTTTGCAATAAAAGTAAAAATGGAAATACTTAAGTAAGCATATACTTGAAAAATGTACTTAAGTACAGTAATAAGTAAAAGTTAAGTAAATGTACTTGTAGTTGGTGTCCACCACTGAAGTTGACTAGTAGCACCTGACCACCTCCTTTGACACAGATTGTTATCTTTTCATTTTTTCCCCCCCAAAACTAACATTTTCACAACATCACATTCACAATTTGAGTGTCGGGAACCATTGGAACGCGAACCTGCGGCAGAGCGAGTATAATCGGTTGACGGCAGTGACGCGGAACTGCTCGCCGCTCTTCGAGCGCGAGAAGCTGGCAGTGATGGTGCCGAGGCCCATCCGCTGGTAGTCGCGGAAACAAGCACGCTCCACCAGCTGTTCCATGGTAGACTTCTCCGAGGTCTTCAGCGTGCTGCTTGTGGGCTGCTCTCCGTCGTCCGACACTGCAACACACCGCGCACAAGACAAGCTCCGGTCAGGAACGCATGGCTTTCTCAGCCCCCCCCCTAGAAAAAGATCTGCTTTGGGGGTTGGGGGGGTTTGGCCGCACGGTTCCGCCGTTCCCACCTGAGATGTCGTCATCCTCGTTCCACGTCATGCGTCTCTCGTTTTTCTTCGTCGTGCTCTGGCGCCCGATCGTCATCTTCCCGGCTTTCTTCGCCCCTTTCACGAGGGTCTTCGAGAGTGTGCTGCAATGGAAACCAAGAGTGACAAAGAAAAAAGGTGCAAGATGATTCAATTGTCCATCGCTACCCCTTGACGCTACAGCGTGTTCACGTTTTTTCAGATTTTTTCCTCTATTTTCCCTCCCAATTTAGTGGCCAATTATACAGTCTATTTCTTTTGATTTTACCCTCCCCCACAAACTCGCCGCCCGCCTCTGGGGGACAAGCCACTCCCAATGAACCGCCTCCTCCAAGACGGAACTCCCCTATTATTTTTGTCCACAGGGAAGCCCTCCGCGTTCCTCAGTGAGCTCGTGCCGACTTTCCCTCCCCCCTCCCCCCACCCCCTCGGGCGGACAGCCAAACGCCGCCCCCGGCCAGAGTCGGGCTGAGGCAGTCAGGTTTCGAATGCGAATGCATTAGACCGCTACGCTATCAGAGGCCCCTCAGCGTGATCGAGTTCTTAGTTCAGGAGGAGAGCCAATGGTGGGATCCAGTCTCATAGCTGCAACTCACCGGAACCCTGTGTTTCTCTCCTTCTGTTTGGGGTGGATGAGTTGGGGCACTGCTTGGCCCGCTGCGAAGGCAAACATGCTGAAGATGGACTGGGGGTAGCGTGTCCTCTGCAGGTGCTTCTTGAAGATCTCCACCATCTCTGAACTCACCTCTTCGTCAAAGGCAACTTTGATCAACTGCATGGGCAACCAAAGAGGGAAGGATTAGCGCAGCATATAACATTGTGTACATTTATAACACGTATAAGATCTTCAAAACATCTTTCAAGAGAACAACAAATTTCAGATGAGAACACTGGAGATCAAAGGAGCTGAGCCCGTCACTCAAAAGTGAGGAAAACTGCCCATCTCTTACAGTTTTTTACTTCCAGGATAATATGGAGAAGCAATTAACTTGTCTTACAGAAAGAAAGAAAAAAGCAGGCCAATGTGAAATGTACTGAATGCTATTTAAAATATAATAAACTGTTCCAATGTGAGGTCCGGCCAGCAGAGCAATGACCCTCGTGTCTCCATATCGTTTATGGCCTAGCCATTCTCCACCCCCCGTAAATGCCTGACAGTTCAGAAAACCCTGGGTCATTTCTGAACTTAAATGACAGAATGATAATTCACCCCAGACACTGCCCGTTGGCAAGGCACACAGCAGAACCATGCGCTGGCAGACAAGGTCGAACATCCTCTTTCCCAAACGGGCTTTTATGGTCCGTGTTGGTAAAAAAGTTAGGATTGGGCCATAAAAAAGCACCTCATGCATTTGTGAAAGTCCAAGCAGATGGTGCTGGATTGTAAAGTAGTTTTTTACTCAAATATAAATTAATATGCGTAACATAATAACGAATTACGTATGTGTTACGAACAGGCGTACAAATAGATACTGCTTTCATGAGATATACAGTAAAGTGAATTCTTAAGTAGTAATTCTTTTTTATGGCAAGAGAATTGAAAAACAGTATTTGCACATTTAACACTTTATATTTACCAAATTTAATGTACAGTTGAGACAAAGAGATATCTATTTATAATTATGCATTGTTCTGTGTGAAAGGGTGGGGAGGATTTTACAGTTGTAGAACTCACAGAATGAAGAAATTACAAATGATCACAAGTGTATCAAATGCAAGACAAAACCCCTTTAACATTGAATCACTAACCACAAAAACCCTTTAACATTCAATCACTTCCCATAATAATATAATAATAATAATAATATATGCCATTTAGCAGACGCTTTTATCCAAAGCGACTTACAGTAGTGAATGCATACATTTTCAGTATATGTGGCCCCAGTGGGGATTGAACCCACAACCTAAGCGTTGCCAACGCCATGCTCTACCAACTGAGCCACAGAGAACCACAGAGAACCATAAAAACCCTTTAACATTCAAACACTTCCCACAAAAAACCCTTTAGCATTCAATCACTTCCCACAAAAGGAATTGGTGACCACATTCCATGTGACATACCTCCAATCACAATCTTCATCAACACCACCATCATATGACAGGAATAGGCCGTAAAAATATTTCATTTATTTGTGAAAGTCCAAGCAGATGATGCTGGATTGTAAAGTTTTTACTCAAGTCTAAATGAACATTTAGTTACACGTTTCACGAACAAGCGTACAAATAGATACTACTTTTCTGAGATATACAGTAAACTGTAAACGGAATAATTCGTTATTTTAATGGGAAAGGAATTGAAGTTTGATGTAAAAACCACTGGCATGTTTCAGTACCTGGAAAGAGGCGGATCTCATCTGAAGGCCCTCCTGCATGTTCTGCTGGAGCTGGTTCTGGATGGTGATCTTCTTCTCCTTGGTGAGGGTGGAGACTGGGAAGCTACGGATCACCGGCTGCTCACCCACTGCCCGCCAAACAAGATCATAAAATCAATAAAGAAATCACCACATGGCAGGGCCCCTCTGACAACAGAATCAACGTAAATCCATACCCTCGTGACATTTACATTTTAGGCATTTAGCAGACGCTCTTATCCAGAGCGACTTACAAAAAGTGCATTTATACATGGTAAGATGAATCATGGTTAGTGCAAGAGATCAGTGTAGCAACACTGGAATAGACATTGTACCTGTAACATGAGGTTACATATGTAGATACCATTAGGTTTAATTAGTTCAATTAAAACGATCCCACCTTAAAGTGAAACGATACGGTACATCGTATATGGACAGCACTTTGGGGAAAAAGGGGCAATCTTAGGGGATGTGTTCTCGATGGGCATACCTAAGGGGTCGTGAGGGGTGCCCTTGAAGATGATGCGGTAGGTGGTGAGGAAGAGCGCTCCCTCGGCAGGTAGGATGTGCGGCCCGCCTAGAAGCCCCCCAGTGGCCTCCTCCCGCCCGTCGGGGTCCAGGACCACGCGCAGACCCTCCGACACAAACTCCTCCCCAGGGAGCAAGGCGGGCCTCAGGATCTTCGGCTGGAGACCAGAGGGGAAAAAACCTATTAGAGACACATGCTCAATGGACGTGCGCGAACTTTAGCAACGCCACTTTCAGTTGATGTACTGGGAGTGTACTGGTGGCTGGCAGTGTAGTGTAGTGGTTAGGAAGCTGGGCTTGTAACTCAAGAGGTTGCAGGTTCAATTCCTAGGTGGGGCACTGCTGTTGTACCCTTGAGCAAGGTACTTAACCTGAATTGCTTCAGTAAAATATCCAGCTGTATAAATGGATTGTATGTAAAGAAATGTAAACTGTGTAAGTCGCTCTGGATAAGAGCATCTGCAAAAATGGCAAAAAAAAATGTTTTACTGCCAGTTAAAACTCCCATATATTTGTGGACATCAAAACACCAATAATATGACTAGTCGCAAATTGCAAAATATTGCTTTGGCAACGAACGTTGTTTGTATTAGTTTTTTTTGCCTTCACATTTTTCATAACTAGTATAATCATGTTTTTAGTTTTTTTTTCTTCTCTCTCGCCCCCCTTTGTGAATGTATGTCGCCTCCTTCAATCCAAAACACATGGGTTTCGGTCTGCGAAATAATTTCCTTTCAGTGAACCCCAAAATGATTGTTTATTCAACAACAATATATTGTGGAATTTTTGGAAATTGCATGACTGACGTTGTGGGGGAGGCTGGCCAAAGCAACCCGTGCTCCAAACACAAGGGCACCAGTTGAACAAACAGCTCCGTGAGTTAAGGCGGACGACCTTTTAGCGCCAAGCGCTATTTCATCCCCTGGTGCCGATGCTCCCCTCCAGCCCCCCAGCAAAGCCTGTCAGACCCACACGCTTCCCGCACCTCCCTGATCCCTTTCTTTATTCAAGCTCATCTGCTTTTCCTTTTGTCACAAGTACCACATTCTTGAGAGGTGATTCATCAACAGCAAAGGCATAAAAAAACAGATAAATTAATGGCTCCAGAATTCCCAGGAGGGGGCCAACACCACTGCAATTCTTCATAACTTTCTGAAGGGAGAAGTTTTTGGTGTCTGTGGAGTGGGATGCTGCGATGTCACTCACACCCCTCCTGAGAGCACAATGTTGGCAGAGAGAGAGGGGCTGGGAGTCAAGGCCAGGTCCTGTTCAGTGAGGGACCTTCAAAGTGAACAGCAGCAGGATTGCTGGAGACTCCAAGGCCACACGTGACCAGTCACAGATTTCCTAAGCCTTAACTGTTCCAAGCGCTTCCTAGAAGCAACCCATCCTACACAGAAACCGACATTTCCCATCCTTCTACCTGACCAACGTGACCCAAGGTCCTGGTAGGGTTCTTAGGCCCAGTGTCAATGTGACACATTTAGTGAACGTTTCCAAGCACCCAGATAAGACTGTCAGCCCGTTGACTTCAGGAGCCCAGAGACCAGCGGATACTCAACAGACAATTTGAAACATCTCACAGAACGTGGCAGTTAAAGGTAACGCACTGTCTCAGGTTGTGAATTGCCCAGGGAAGCAGCCAGGTGATCTCTCCCTCCCTGTACCTGGGGTACACTGTATTAAACTGTTCATTGTACCAATGCTCTGTAGAGGAAGGCGGACACAACTTCACTGGTCACAAACAACAAGTATTCTCCCTGATGTTTATTTTATTTAATTTTTTTATTCTGCCTAACGGTTTACAATATTGCAAGCATTCGGTATGTTACTATAAAATAAACTTGAGTAGATGCTATTGTCTCATCAGAACAGAAGGGACTGGGTAAATGCAGGAAAGTCATTTTAATTGACTGTGGTTCCCTACTGCACCCTCTGGGACACTTAAGAACTGGATGGATGGGGGTGGCGATTGGCTGTCTGCCACTACAAAGAGAGTGAGCCAGCATGAGCTCGCCGAGGAGCGCGAAAGGTGTCTCTTGAAAGTAGGAGTGTCTCTCCATCTCGGAGGAGGCGGATCATCGTCGACCTCTGGGAATTAGCTTGACCCGGAGGACGGCTGGCGAGTTTGTGGGGGAGGGCGAATCGAAATAAATAGAGGGTACAATAGGCTACTAAATTGGGAGAAAACCAGGGAAAATTCCCACTCTCAATGCTAGTCTCATGAGGACCAAAAGTGACTATTTAGGCTGTTTTTCACAACATTTTTTCACAGTGACGATTATATATACAGATAACAGGTAGCCAAAATAAAGGAAACACGAGTAAATGAGGGATAAAAAGTATATTGAAAGCAGGTGCTTCCACACAGATGTGGTTCCTGAGTTGGCCCAGCTGCCAATATTTTGTCTACCATGGCTAGAAGAAGAGATCTCAGTAACTTTGGCAGGGGCACGTTTGGCAGGAGCTTAAATGAAGACTGCTCTACAGTTTCCTGGCATGGTTCAGGTCCACTCAACCCCTTAGAGGGCAAGGTAAATGCCAGTAAATACAAAGCCATTCTGAGTGATCACCTACATCCTATGGTGAAGCATTTCTATCCTGATGGGAGTGGACGACAATGCCACCCCCAATCCACAGGACACGAGGGGTCACTGAATGGTTTGAGGAGCATGGAAACGATGTAAACCATATGCCATGGCCATCTCAGTCACCAGATCTCAACACAATTGAACACTTATGGGAGATTCTGGAGTGGCGGCTGAGACAGAGTTTTCCACCACCATCAACAAACCACCAAATAATGGAATTTCTTGTGGAAGAATGGTATTGCAAGCCCCCCATTACAGTTCCAGACACTTGTAGAATCTACCCCAAAACACATTGAAGCTGTTCTGGTGGCCCATGGTTGGTGTTTCCTGTATTTCGGCAGTTACCTTGAAACGCAAAATCAATCAGATTCTTTAGCATTTTCTCTGCTGGTTCACTGGGAATGTATCAGTTAATTTGTTCATTCATTCCCGGAGAGGACAGGTGGTAATTATTCATCAGCTTTATACAAGCTGTCCTTCGCCCTCAGGAGGGACGTTCTGTTTAGGGACAGTAAAGAGTTATTTTGTCTGGGCCCAGCGTTCCCACCTGCGGGAATACCAACCTTCTGAATGGGCGGGAGCCGACGGCTCTCCCGGTGCACCGACTCCAAGGTCTCCATCTGCATGGCAACAATTCCTGGATCACATGAAAAGAACAATCAGTACAGTTACCTTTATACAAATGTAGTTTCAAATTTTTCCCTGTTTTTCTCCCAATTTGGTTGTCAATTATATCCTCTATTTATCTCAATTCACCCTTCCCCCACGAGTCCGCTGCCCGTCCTCTGGGTAACGAGCCACTTTTTCCCGGACCGGTAGATCCGCCTCCTCTGAGATGAAACCCGACCACGGACACCCTTCCGCTGCTCGCCAAACTTGTGCCGGCTCACCCTCCCCCTGCGGCAGACAGCCAAATGCCATAACCGATCCGGACTGACAACCAGGGCTGGTCTGGCAGAGACGGGTTTCGAACCGCGTCCCTGATAGGCAGCCGCACTCGTAGCTCTTGCAGCGAAAGTCTTCAGTTCTACGAGGCGGTTTCCAGTGAGCCATTTCAAAAGACCGTCCCTAATGGCCTCCTGGGTGTTCTAGCAGTTACAATGTTCGACACTGGCCACTGCGACCGGGGTTCCATTCCACCGCCCGTACCAGTATCGGCTCTACTCCAGGAGTGCCACTAGGGGGCGGCAACTGGCTGTCCACTCCAGGGAGGGGGAAGGGAAGCTAACATGAGATCCCTGCGTATAGGAGTGGCTCTGTAGTACCGGAGTTACAGTCGACAGCTTGGTGAGTTCCGGCTCGGAGGAGGCGGTACATCGCCTTTGTCACTGCCGGTCTCAGGGCTACAGCAGCAAACTCACAACATGAGGGGGGGATTGGCATGAAAAATAGAGGGTGTAATTGGCTACTAAATTGGGGAAAAAAATCTAACAAAATCTTCAAAAAACATTAAAAAAAAAAAAAAAAGGAGGGGGTGGCTATGAGGGAACACCACTGCATCCCAAAGGGCTTGGACCCCGTACCGACCTGGGATCATGCTGTGCAGGTTCTTGATGTGCTCCTGAGTGACGCCGCTCTCCGTGCACACCTTGTCTATGAAGCGGGCAATGAACCTGGCCACAGAGTTGGCGATGTCGCTGTTCTCTGAGTCCTCGAAGCCACTTTCCGTGTCGAAGCTCTCGGCTACACTGCCTGCGATGCTGTCGGACACAGAGAGGAAAAACAGGTGAGCATGGAGGCCGAGGTCCTGAGAGTTCTGAGTTACAACCAGTGTTAGACTATGAATGTATAGGAAATCGTCTGTAACAACAGGGATTATAGAGTACCAGTCAAAGGTTTGTGTACCCCTTCCATCTGGATTACGGCTAATCGGGCACTCCTTCACTCTTCAGCAAGATATCGACCCGAAACACATGTTGAAGTTGTGCAAGAACTATCTGGGGCAGAAGGACCATGAAGGACAACTCAAACTAATGACCTGGCCTGCCCAGTGTCCAGACCTCAATACCATAGAACTTGTATGGGAGAAACTGGACAGAAGAGTCAAAGCAAAGCAACCCACAAGTGTCTCTGGGAATTTCTGCAGGAGAGCTGGAAAAACATGTTGGGTGATTTCCTGCTGAAAGTTATTAACCGAATGGCCTGTGTTTGTGAGGCTGTTATCAAGGCAAAGGGTGGCTATTTTGAGGAATCCAAGATTAAATTTTCTTGAACATTGCTTTGATGTTCCTTTTGTTTATTGTTACATGTGGTTTTTTGCCATTTGCCAAGTATAAACAGAAGCTTATACGGTGTAAAACATTGTCAATGATAAGATAAGCCTAGTTTCCAGCAGGTGTACTCAAACCTTTGACTGGTACTGTATGCACCATCTATATGTGAATTTGTAGTGGCACTCTTCCGTCAGATGAAGATAGATCTGCTATATTATACGGCCCTCACACTTCCGAGAAACAGCTATTGACAGACTCTCTGTTTTCCATGTGCAAACAATGATGTAATCCTCCTATTGGTGTACAAACACTGAAATCAGACTGCTCCAGATTCTTCTGTGAGAAACAAAACAAGTGTGGGGAGGAGACCTCTATCAGCAACAAATAGAAAGAAATAGAACAACAACTCCCCCATTCCACACACATACAAAAAAACTCAACTAGCTCAAGCACTCATTTCCACTTTCTCACATATCTAGTTGACAAAAAATCAGGATTTAACCGTTCCATTTCTAAATTCCATTTGTTATATTCTTGAATATCCTGACAAAAAAAACCTACTGGATACAAATGTGAGTTGCAGCAGTAAAGCCATGCAGGCCCATTGAGGCAGATCTCACCAGTAAACTGTTGTGAAAGAGCTACTGTGTGGCAGGGAGACCGAGTGCGGGACCTCAGAGGAGATGGGTTTGGCAGGAGCGGACTCACTTTCCCGGAAAACCGCACAGGGAACTTCCCCAGCTCCTGTGTGATTTTATTCTTACTTGTACAGCTATCAAGGTTAGTTTCACTTCCATTTTCTTTGCTCCTTCCTCTGTGTTAAACTCGTTAATGTTGCAGGAAACTGATTAGCTTATCTGACAATGGAGCTGACAGGGTAGGAGTTGGACAGGAAATGGCAGGGAAGGAGGAAGGCGGGAACAGCTGTCTATTAGGGAAGAAGGGAGGAAGGCTTGCTACAGAGCACGGTCTGTCTCCACAACCTTGAGTCACACAGTCGTCATCACCTCAGAAGTACTCCCCCTTGTGGCCTCCCGGGTGGCATTAATGGTAAAGGCATCTGACCGGGATGCATGCTGCCCACTGTAGCTGGGTTTCCATTCGAGTGCCACTAGGGGGCGGCAATTGGCTGTCCGCCCCAGGGAGGGGGGGAGGAGGGAAGCCGGCATGAGCTCGCTGTAGAGAGCTTTCTCTGGCTGTATCGGAATCACGGTCGGCAATTAGCGAGTTCCGTCTAGGAGGAGGCAGTTCATCAGTCCTGCCACTACCGGTATCAGAAAATTGGCTAGCAGTGAGCTTCTGGGGGGGATAGTTGGAATAATAGAGGGTATAACTGGCCACCAAATTGGGAGAAAAACAAAAAACAAAAAAAGTAGTCCCTTGCAAAAAAAATAAAAAAATAAACCTCAATCAGATTAGGACAGGGGTGGGCGATTCCGGTCCTGGAGGGTCAGTGTATGTGCAGGTTTTTGTTTCTACCAATTACCCCTGTGGCTCAAATAGTTAATTAGTTGGATACGCCAGTGCTGGTTCACTTGTAGATTAGACCACAGTAACATGTTTGATATGGGAACACAAGCTGTCATTCATGGGCTTATCAAGAATTTTAGCTAAAATGAAACAGAGACAGATACGGCCCTCCTTGCCCATCCCTGTATTAGGGTGAAGATCTGCGCTGGGGTCCAGATGGGGAGGTCAGGGGTCGGGGGTCAGGGGTCAGACTTGCCTGTTGGTGACGATGCTGTTGCTGCCACTCTCCCAGTCGCCCGCGGGCGTGGAGCGGAGCAGCTTGTTCTTGCTGCTGTCCAGCGGCACCAGCAGGTAGACCATGAGGCTGGCGTAGTGGATGGCCTGGCTGAACACCGTGCTCTCCTCGTTCTTCACCAGCTCCTGCTGCTTCTCCTTGGCCAGGCCGGGCCACACCCGCAGCTGCTCTGCGGCCAGGCCCATGGCCGTGCGCTCCGACTCGGGTGGGGCGGAGGGGCAACGATCCTGAGAGGGGAACGCCATGCCCATTAAAGCTCATATCTCAAAAAAAAAAAAAAAAAAAAATTGTTTGTTTCTTTCCCCTGTTTTTCTCCCAATTCGGAAGCCAATTACACCCTCTATTTATTTCGATTTACCCTCCCCACACGGGTCCGCCGCTCGTCTCTACAAGGCAAGCTAATTCTCTGAGGGCAGCAAACATCACCTCCTTCGAGATGGAATTCGCCCACCCACGTTCTGGAGACTCCCTTAACGTGCTTCACAGCGGACCTGAGCCGGTGAACGCCGCGCCCCTGATCGGGGCTGATGACCACGGCTGGTCTGGTAGAGACGGTTTTCAAACCGTGTCTCTGACAGGCAGCGCACACCGTATCTATTGACTTATCTATTGACTTATATCTATCATATTTATTGACTTTTATGTAAGGTGACCTTCGGTGTCCAGAAAGGTGCCAATCAAATAAAATGCATTATTATTATTTTATCGGACCAGCCAAGATACGGTGCATTAGAACGCTACGCTATCCACCGCCATCAAATAAAACTTAATCACAATTTGCCTTTTCAAACAATGGTTGAGTTGAATACACAAGGTCAAATTAAAACTATCCTTTAGGGCTATAAATATGTTGATGCTTGTTTTTTTAACATTGTAACAATGATTTTGCTATGTCCCTGACAAATCAACAAATAAATACATTTCATTTAATAAAAATAGAATTGAATAAATTGCAGAATCAGAACAGGGAATAGAGGGAAGGAGAAACGAATGACAAAAAAAAAAAAAAAAAAAAAAAGACAGTTTTGTTCTTTCATTATCACTGGGAAAATGTCTGGAAAAAACTTGTGTCAACAAGTAAGGTTTGCACTGTTTTGGAAAATTCTCCAGTTGACCCCCCCCTCCCCAAAGTGACCTTAATTTTCAGTGTAGACAAATCATAAAAAGCACATTTTTCCCCAAATCCTTAATGAAACACTGTCAGAGGTATACATGAGACCATTTTATGATAAATTGAACAACGTATGTTTTGATAGGTTCACCCACTGCTTTACATTTCAGACAGAACGCACACACTCAGGACACATAAAAGTCACCCAACAGTAACAGAAGCATTCCAGATGCACTGAGGCATTTTTTTCTTTTCGTATTCTGCTCGGTTAAAGAATCGGTCCTGAACTTTGACCTTCAGCCTGGCCGCGAGCCCCGGTCTCTCCTCCGGCGTGGTCAGGTACAGGGACCTGATCTGGTTCTGGACCTCGCTGTAGAAGGTCGCCTCCCAGAACTGCTGGTTGGTCCAGATCGGATGGTCCTGTACACAGGTGTAGGCAAACTGGTTCACACCTGGTCCCAGTTTCTGTAAAACAAGGTCAATGGGCTTGGGTTAAAATCGTTTGGAAACACAGATTGTAGACTTGACATTTGGCTGCATTATGGCTGATTGAGTGCTTGAAGGTCTAGGCTCTTTGCTACAGTATCTACTCTTTGCTTACTATTCTTATTGCATGTATGGGACAGCACAGCCCCAGTTAACCCTCCCCCCCTCCCGATATAAACTGACCTACAGTGAGTAAGTCTTATGTAAAAGATATTTTAAAAATCTTGAGATATGAATATGAAAACAATAAAAGATACACATAAGCGACGGAGCTGCCAAATCGGTCTATGTGGTGGTTTTCAGAAGAACACCAGAACCTGGACATTCAGTGCGGCCCATAAATCACAGCGGCCTGCTGTTTTTCCTACTCCTGGGACCCCCCTCGAGGAATGCCGATCTCTCCGGGTGAGTCTGAACAGAACAACGTAATATTCCACGGAACGGGATGCAAATCACAGCACCTGCTATTTACATTCTGAGTCAAGGAGGAATGCACTGGGCTCCACACTAAAGCATCAGGGTTATTCACAGGGAGAGGGTACTGGCGCTAATGGAGAGAACCCAGCAGCTAACCTGGAAAACGCAAAGGAAAATATATGCAATCAATACTGGCACACTTAGTGGTGTCAATTACACTGTCTCGGTCCCACAATGCACTGGGTTGACTGCACTTTATGATGTCATGCCCCCAACCCCCCCAATTACCTCTCCCATTCTGAGGTTGAAGGCCATAGAATAGAATATTCTTTATTGTCATGTTACACCAGGTAATTGGAATGTGTCTTTTTGCATATCTCTCCTAAGAGAGGTCTGAGCGCAGGGTCAGCCATAGTACAGCGCCCCTGGAGCAGTTTTAGGGGTTCAGTGCCTTGCTCAAGGGCATGTCGGCAGTGCCCTAGGAAGTGAACTAGCATTCCTCCGGTTTCCAGTCAATTGTTTTTTCGTTTTGCCCTTTCTGGGATTCAAACCAGCAACCCTCCACTTGCCAGGAGTCCATGTCACTAACCATTTAGCAGCACTCAAGGTTCTTATTAGATTAGACTCAGATTGAATTCCCTCTGAGCTGAGAGAGAACACATTGCGGCCGTCCCACTACTTTGCACACCCCGTGGATAAAGAGTGTAGACTTCCCCACACGAAACAAGCAAGTGGTGTTGTGGACCTGGAAAAGCTTGCGCCCTGCAGGGCCTTGCGTAATGAAAGAGAAAGCCAACAAGGTGTGATATAATGACAAACGGGCTGCCACTGGACCCAGCTGAAGTTCCTTTCCCATCAGAGGGCAGCAGTATGCCGTCTGATCTCCCACTGTGGCCCCCTCCCCCCTGCCTTGTATATCATACCAGCGCAAAACTAAAATCCATTCCTAATCCTCTTATCTCCTCTGCGCACAAAGACATATTTCACCAATGAAAAATATGCATTCATTTGAGTAAAGCTTTATTTCATTAGGGGATTAAGGAGAATAACAGTAATGTTTGGAGCTTATGTGGATACTTTCTCTTCCCCCCCGTGGACATAATGGGCCGTAAATGCACAGCGCTCCATAAACACTACGCTCGCAAAGCATATTTACTGGCGGATGAAGCCCTCAGACGGAGACCAGTCTCGCGGCGCGCACTGCTTGTTCAGGAGACGAGCTCGAGTCGGCCGGCTCTGTCCAAGCTAACAGGACTTGTGAAGTATCAGAATGGATTACTCTGTCTAGACTAATTTAATTAAGTCCTGGATATAAACATGGGAGACGACGTTCTGAAACGTTTAGCTTCGGTTACCAAAAAAAATGACACCGCGATTGTTATTGTACGATATCCATCAGAAGACGAAGGGGAGAGAATCCCCAAGGTCGGCGTCATAATATTAGTCTTCATCGCGGTTCTTGTCCCGTTTGGCTCATGGCCGTGTCCTTCTTGGCCGGCAGCGAACAGCTTCTTTAAGTTCTCCACACACAGAGCAAGATTAGGCCCTTCGGACGGACCACCTTGTCCTGGCTAACCCCGGCAGCTGAGGTGCACCACGCGATGGCTGTGGCTGTCTCAGGACTCTAACGCACCATATCTTGGCTGGTCTGATACGGTGTGTGCTGCCGGTCAGGGACGCGGTTCGAAACCCGTCTCTACCAGATCGACCCCGGTCGTCCGCCCCAATCGGGAAAAAAACAAGTATATATAAAATTTAAAAAGAAAGGACTTGGTGTGGAGACTGAGGTGGCCGATTCCACCAGAGGTCTGTGTGGACGAGGCATTAGCCAAACACAGAGAGAGAGGAGGAATGCAGGTCTGAGAGGGGGGGGAAACACTCCCAAGTCCGAGAGCACAAGCCAACATCTCTGCTGGGGTGACGGGGGGTCAGTGGGCACAGCTCCAGGCCACTTCCCAGAATCCTCGGCGTGGCCCTGGGAACTACGATGTCCCTTCCCCCGACACGACTGCCGCTGGGTTGCACCCCAGTTTTCTGACCTTCAGGAAAAAAATCTATTCTTCCCAATAACTTCTTCTCCCAAAATGACTTGTCCATATGGAGGACACCCAGCTCAACTCCAGGTAACGACTAATGAACACAAAGGTTCAAAGAGAGCCAGGTGTCTTGGTTTCATGAAGGCCTGCATGACTCTAACCCTATGCGTACAAAAACAGACCATGCATACGGGAGTATGTGACAGGCTTTTCAAAATCTCATAACATCTGACCGAAATGGGGCTGGCAGTGTAGTGTTAGGGAGCTGGGCTTGTAACTCAGAGGTTGCAGGTTCAATTCCCAGGTGGGACACTGCTGTTGTTCCCTTGAGCTAAAGGTACTTAACCTGAATTGCTTCAGTAAAATATCCAGCTGTATAAATGGATTGTATGTAAAGAAATGTAAACTGTATAAGTTGCTCTGAATAAGAGCGTCTGCTAAATGCCTAAAATGTAAATATAAATGTATCTAAACACTACTGGACAAGAACTTAAACCGGCCGTAGGTAGCCCAACGACAGCAAGAACTACCAAAATTTTAAACAAGCCAGAGCTACAGTTATTCAATAAAAAAACGACATTCCATAACATTCCATTGCCTCATAAACCTTGAGATTGTATAAAAAAACTATTTGGGGGGGAAAAGTGAATTATTAGCCTTTTAACTTCAGCTAAGCAAGGTGATTTTAAGAGGGAATCATGGTATGGTAAACTCATGCGGCTCTGAAAAGATCTTGACTATATTTACAAGCGAAAATGTGGGAATACGGACATTTAAAAATGGAAAACAGTGCAACTGGAAAGGAACGGGACAACAACATGTTCTGCTAGAAAAAGAAAAGAAAAAATACACAATCCCACCATGCCAGATAAATGAAGTATTTTAAGCAATTACAAATGTTCTACAGGGTAATGTAAACACAGAAAAGACAAACTCTGCTCCTAACATCTTAAAAGATGCAAAGGTCAACATGCAAAGGCCTTTTTAAATTTTTTAAGATAAAATCCAGTCTCATATATGAAACTTCACTTCATGAAATCTTCACATTTCAAATCGTTCAACTGCACAAACAGAAAGAATGAAAACACTTCATTAAACATTTCTCTATCCCCGATCTTTACTGTCATATTTAGGCCTTGACCACGGCCCTCCAGAGTGATTTATATTCTGTAAAGCAGCCAGGACAAGAAAACTATGTATTCTGATAAGACTTTCCTGATATTACCACTTAAATGTGAAGACACAAAACAGCCAGTACGCAATTAAAGCCATTATGAGCAGTGAAATATGCTGCATAAACTTGGAGCATTTCTGCTTGATTACTGCAGTTCTTAATTAGGTTTAGGACGTTACCCCACAAAAAATATTGGCAACAATTAACACATTCTAACATTCTACGTACTGTATGTGCTCTACATAGATAAGAAAACAGCTGATAAACAAAATTATTTATATATATATATATTTTTTTTTTAAAGGTTTTTTTTTTTTTTAACCCTGTTTTTCTCTCAATTTAGTGGCCAATTATACCTTATTTTTCTTACATTTTTTACATTTCTCCTACCCTTTATTCACCCTCCCCCACGAGCCTGCTGCCTGCAACTACAGAACCAGCCACTACCCTGGGGCCAGCAATGAACCGCTTCCTTCCAGACGGAACTCGCCTCTTCACTTTGCCCACAGGGAAGCTTTCTGTGCTCGTGGTGAGCTTGTGCCAGCTTTCCTTTCCGGTTCCTTTACCGGTTGCGCCACCTGGGGGCCCAAGTTCCAAATCTTTTTTAATTTTTTTAAGGAATTTTCTTCAACATAGTTTTTCTCCACTTATTTTCTTTTGTTACATTGGTACTGGCCATGCCGGGCTGCCACATAAGCTGTATGGGATTGAAAAACATGAAGCCAGGCGTCTGTGGGAAGAGTGATGGCAGGAAACTACATGGACACTGATGAATATTAGTAAGCCCCCGCACTATAGAGCCAGCCCCCACAGCCGCACTCCCGTCAGTGAGACAGCAAAGGCTCATAGAGCAGAGATAACATTAACCCTCTGAGAGGTGACCCACAGGCTAGGCCTTCCTGTGCTCCCATCACTGAGAGGGCAAGGCCTCATACAGCAGAGATAATATTAAACTGCTGAGAGGTGACCCACAGGCTAGGCCTTCCTGTGCTCCCATAGGGCAAGCAGAGATGATCTTTACCTACTGAGAGGTCCCCAGACAAAATCATGTTCCTTAAATCTACAGAGAGACTTGATCTCTTACGCCGATGTATTTATGCACGCTGCCAGTGATAATTCACCGCCCTCATTTAATCTGCAAATTCCTATCAAGGACATTTCAGTTGTCTTTCAAAATAACCCTTCACCCAAACATTACCATCTGAAACCTTTTAGAGGCAAAATTGCAGCAATGACAAATCATGATTTGATTGCATAGTTTACAGTTCCTGTATGAAGGAAAATTAAGGTTTAGAACAAGAACTTGTGAAGTAATAAGCAGGAACACTACCCCATGGGAAGTGAAAGGAAATACCGCCACTGGTGAAAGTAAGCAGAAAATTACACATTTTTTAAGTTCTGTTTATTTGGTTCAACACCACGGTCCTTGAGCTTGTACATTTAGTGAAAGAAACAAGCAAATGCATGCACACACACGCATGCATGCGCACACATTTGCACACAGGCACGCACGCACGCACGCACACACACACACACACACACACTAAATCACAGACAGCTTCTCACTTTCCCCATACAGAAGTGAGGAGACCTTGACCGCAGAGCGACCCGGTCCTCAAGGATAGGGAGGGGGGCCAGGCTAGTCCAATAGTCTCTCTGAGGGGGTGGCGCATGACCAAAGAGTGCACCCCAGATGCAGACCGCCGTCTGAGCCAGCCAGCCCCCCCACCACACACGCACACACACACACACACACACACACACACGCGCACACACACACGCACGTGCTGGCTGGCACATGCTGGCGCTATGTAAAGCTGAGGACCGGGAGAGATGGGCCCTCTCCCCGTTTCTTAATTTGGGCATGAGGAGGAGGTATGCCCACCGTCAGGCTGACCGCACTCATCTCGTGACTTTTTAATTCAGTCACTTCTTATATTAACCGAGTACCTCTTCGGATTTCCACAAACACGGGACGGCTTCTCAAGAGCAGCAAAAAGCCCTGCCTGCATGATTTAAACAGGGAGGGGCTCCTACAACACTGTGTTTCCTGGGACATCCTGGGACACATGCAGGCCATTTACAGGTTGTCAAACTCACCACAAGGCCAGAGATTAAACCTGATCGTGACAAGGGTGAGGGGCGGGTACACGCACAGTCACGTCAGGCTGATGGAGACGTAGTTTTAGAGACAAGTTGGAGAGGTCATGCTGGAGAGGTCATGACCCGACCAGTGAGAGAGATGTGACGGTCAAGGCAGATTAACAAAGGCCAAGAGAGTAAAGAGGACAAGTTTTCATTCCACACGTCGTTCTGGGGACATTCACGACAAAACAAAACACACTTCAAAATGTGTTGGACATCTAAGCCAGCTCCTGAGTGGCACATCTTGTCAAGGCACTTAGGAGCCCAGTGCATTTGTGTGCCCTATGGCCTAGATCAAACCAGGTTCATACCAGGGCCAGGAGGGAGGGATTCAGTGGGCAAGGCATTCCCTGCCTCGTTGCTCAATAGCCTTTACTCTGGATGATCAGAGGCCCATAGTCTGTCTGTGGTAACTGCAGGTCAGCCTCCACTGCAGGAATGAATCGCTTGGCAAACTTCGCTCATTTTGGAGGACGTGCATGCTTGTGTGCGCACTCCCAAATTCACGAGGGCTTGTTCCAGCAACGGGATGGGGCCAAGAGTTGTGAGCAGGGACTCCGAATTGGGGGAAAAGTCAAAGTCCCCCAAACGTGCAGTCACTATTTTAAATGTCATGTAGATTGACCACATTCAGGTGTTAAAAATCAGGCTGCAGTGCCTGGACCATGTGACCTCGCGCCCCGTAGTGCGCTTAGCGTCGCTGAATGCCAAAGTGCCGTGTCCGTGATGTCAGTGAGGAGAGGGGGCAGGTGCTGGAGACTGAGATTACAGATTACATCTCCAGAAACAAGAGAAACTACACGTAGCAATGCACAAATCAGAGAACCACCCAAAGCGGCTAGTTTTACATCCTTCCTGCACATATGGTCACACCTGTCTGGTGCAGAAAAACTGCTTTGCTCGTGATTTGTTTAGCCACTAATTTAACAGA
Source organism: Aldrovandia affinis (assembly GCA_029706075.1). Lineage (NCBI taxonomy): Eukaryota > Metazoa > Chordata > Actinopteri > Notacanthiformes > Halosauridae > Aldrovandia > Aldrovandia affinis. The sequence continues at coordinate 3,018,994 of JAINUG010000104.1, forward strand.
AAATCAAAAAAACGACAAAACTCATACTACAGTGTGCTGCAATTTGAGGTCATACTTGAAATGATATTCGACACTGTTTCTGTAAAATGTAAAATGTTTCTGAATTGATGGTGTTGACAGGTCAATCTTGCCCATACTGCTGTAACGTCTGGCCTCTCTCCAGAGACGTTTGACCCTGTAGATACTGATCCTGCTCCTTAATTGGCTGTAGCAATAGTTTTTGGATCTGAAGACTGGTGCACAAGTCAAAGCTTGTTGAATGGTACAGACACCATTGTGAATGACGTAGGCCAAAGTATTAATTAACACAAGAGTTCTGGAAGAGGCCTGCACACACACACACACACACACACACACACCACACACAATACACACACACACACACATCTGTGTATGCTGTTCAGGGTTCCTACTTAAATTTTTTTCTTGCGACTGATGCAAAAATGGATTTTACTTTCATAACGCGTTTTGTTGCCAGTGCAAATGCACGTCTCATTGTGTGTGTGTGTGTGTGTGTGTGTGTGTGTGTGCCTTGGTAAGTGGCAGGTGGCAACAACAGTGGCAGGGGAACAGACCTTTTTGCGGTAATGTTATCGGAAAAGAAGAATAAAATATATAACGTTACATGGAATCAGAAATTTCCATGACAATCATTTTCAGGGTTTTTCCATGATGCGTGGGAACCTGCATACCCATGAATGTATACATTTTTCAGTATATGTGGTCCCAGTGGGAATCGAACCCACAACCTAAGCGTTGCCAGCGCCACACTCTACCTACTGAGCTACACAGAACCACGCTCTACCTACTGAGCCACAAATAACTGAGCTCTACCTACTGAGCCACACAGAACCACGCTCTACCTACTGAGCCACACAGAACCATGCTCTACCTACTGAGCCACAGAGAACCACACTGACTGCATTGTTAGGCACGAGAAAGCATCCTTTAGTGTGCTTTAGTAAGTCGCTGTGGACTGTGGAAGAGTTGGGATAATGACCACGCTGACTGGAACAGGTAAAACTAAAAACAAAACCAATACTTTCACAGTTCAGCAAAGGCCATTATTCTCATTATGTAAAAGTTACAATTATGTTTCGAAACGTGGGGGGGGCAGGAGAGTAAATCACCTCCCGTTACTCCTGTAGTGCCTAACTAAGCCTCTCTGGAGAATTACGAGCAGGTTTAATGTGTGCGAGCTGTCGGTCCTGCCCTGATGTTCTTTTCACGGCCTGCCGACTCCACGGTTTGATCTGAACCAGAATACTCTATTTATCTCACAGCTTGACAACATGTGCAGATCCGCCATCGGATGAATGTCTTTTTTGTTCCTTTGTAAGATCATGAAACAATGGGCCAGCGATGTACGAGGGGAAGCCTTCCAGCTGTCCTGTTTGTGACTGTGCCTCAATTCTCAGTGTCGCAGTAACCCCACTAACATTAACATTCCCCTCCTGCCCTGTGTCCCCGCGTTAATGTTCCCCTCCTGCCCTGTGTCCCCGCGTTAATGTTCCCCTCCTGCCCTGTGCCCCCGCGTTAATGTTCCCCTCCTGCCCTGTGTCCCCACGTTAATGTTCCCCTCCTGCCCTGCGCCCCACGTTAATGTTCCCCTCCTCCTGCGCCCCATGTTAATGTTCGCCCCTGCCCTGCGCCCCATGTTAATGTTCGCCTCCTGCCCTGCGCCCCACGTTAATGTTCCCCTCCTGCGCCCCATGTTAATGTTCCCCTCCTGCGCCCCACGTTAATGTTCCCCTCCTGCCCTGTGTCCCCGCGTTAATGTTCCCCTCCTGCCCTGTGCCCCACATTAATGTTCCCCTCCTGCGCCCCACGTTAACATTCCCCTCCTGCCTTGCGCCCCATGTTAATGTTCCCCTCCTGCCCTGTGCCCCCGCATTAACGTTCGCCTCCTGCCCTGCGCCCCACGTTAACGTTCCCCTCCTGCCCTGTGCCCCCGCATTAACGTTCCCCTCCTGCCCTGTGCCCCCGCATTAACGTTCCCCTCCTGCTGTGGATGCGGATCAGCCCAGAAGATCATACTGAAGTTTATGGATTTTTTTCCTTTCTTCTCTGTCAAAACTAATTTAGCCATCGAGCTGAAGTCGGGCTTGATACTAGACACCTCAAACCAGGGCCCAAGCTCTTAAGATTGTGGCCATACCCAGGTGACTGTTACCACAACAAAGAGACATGATCCTCATGTTCTGCAGAGTGTAAATGAGAATAAAATGTGAAAATGGCTTTTTGGAACAACATTAAATGAAGAAAAAGGTTGAAGATCTGCTAAGCAGGCATATCCCCGGCCACACACCCTTGGCTCTTGGTTCTCCCTGGTCTCAACTCTCCTGGGTCACAGTTTCCTCCAAGTTTGATTAAACGGGGGACATGAATCCTGAAAGAGGCTTAGCCCCCACAGGTCGGATGTGTGGGGGAAGGGCGGAGGGCATTCCAGATTATGTTATCTTTTGTGTTCAAACAAACGATCTGTACCTACAATGTTTTCAGAACTTCAGTATTTTGTAAAGATAACCACTTGCCACCTAGCCAGACCCCATTTGTGTAATTTACGTTTGCAATGTGAAAAGTATTTTTACATAGATCTTGAGTGCCTATTGCAATCTGTAATGTTACAACAAACAGAATATGTATAACATCACAAGATGCGGAATTCATATATTTTTGAAAACATGGCAAATAAAAGGTTTACTTTTTGTCTAATTAACCTAATTAAAAAAATCTCATATTATTTGCCAGTGCTCAAATCGGAAAGTCGCGATTCTAAGGTTTCTGTCGATGTTTTTGCTGCGTGTGTATGATAAAATCTTAAATAGAAAATAGAAATAGAAATATACTTTTATTGCTGCTCGGATCGGCGGCGATCCAGCCGACCCTAAAAGGTTAAAACAAAACTAGACTCCACCCAAAGCCATAATCCTCCATGAGGAACATTCATCCACACCGTTCATTTCACCCCTAATTAAAATGCATTCTCAGTGACATAAACAATGTCCGACAGGACGTTTCCTGTTCTTCTGCCTAGCTAGCTAGAGTCTGATAAGATGTTATGGTCCCTGAGGCCGGCGACGATCCACCTCCTCCGAGACGGAACTCGCCTGCCTACTTTCTGGAGACACCCTTTGCACTTCTCGGCGGGCTCGTGCTATGCGCTGTGGTGCAGGCGTACAGGCCCATCGAGGAATATACGAGGGAAAACATCCAGATATGCACTGGCAGACATTTTGGAAATGGCTCGGCACACGGGTTCGAGGACTCTCGAGCGATGCATGCCATTTCAAAGCAGCCAGATCGTTCCAAGTTTTTGCGGAGGGTTGCTGGTTCGAATCCCAGGAATGCCAACGAAAAACAATGAACTAGAAACTGGAGGGTTGCCAGTTCACTTCCTGGGGCACTGCCGAAGTGCCCTTGAGCAAGGCACTGAACCCCTAAAACTGCTCCAGGGGCACCGTACTATGGCTGACCCTGCACTCAGACCTCTCTGATGGAATACATATGTGTAGTGGTGTGTGTGTGTGTGTGTGTGTGTGTGTGTATCTAGGAGAGATATGCAAAAAAACAAATTCCAATTACCTTGTGTAACATGACTAATAAAGTATATTCCTAATCCTATTCTTGTGATCAAGAGCTCTGCCATGCACGCTGTTCTCGAAGCACAGAACATTTCGTCTCCAGGCTGGAGAGCAGACAGCGGTTTACTTTCCTCTGTCTCAATGGCAGCCGTGGCTGAACGTGAGTGATTACTGCATCCGCTCCGTTTCTAAAGGAGGCCTGTGGACTGTCTCACGTCCGCTTAACCCCGATTTAAGACTTAAGCTAAAGAAGTACCTGAATGGATAAATTTTTTTCCCCGTTTTATCTCAATTTAGTGACCAATTATACCCTCTATTTAGATTTGCCCTCCCTGCACGAGTCCACCGCTCGTCTCTACGAGGCAAGCTAATTCTCTGAGGCAGCGAACACCGCTTCCTTCGAGGCCGAATTTGCCCCCACCCACGTTCTGGAGACTCCTTTACGTGCTTCACGGCGGACTCGAGTCGGCTCACCCTCCCCCCTCCCTCTGGGGCAGACAGTCAAACGCCGCCCCCGATCGCGGTTGATGACCAGGGCCAGTCTGGTAGAGACAGGTTTCTAACCGCATCCCTGACAGGCAGCACACACTCGTATCAGACCAGCCAAGATACAGTGCGTTAGACAGATTGTTTCTGGTGCGCTACGCTATCCGCCGCCTCGTGCTAAATGTATTTACAGAGGGAAATGTGAGTGAATACTCGAGAGGGCCTGGCCCTTATTCTTAGATGCACAGCAGCGCAGGGGGGCCGTCGAGCTGGGCGCCCTCTGGGGCGTTCTGTCTGGAGAATGCCCCAGGGAGCAACGGCTTGTCCTCGGTTCTCCCTCCAACTGCAATCACGAGGTGGTGTGGTTGTGTTTGTCCCCATGGCGACGGCGGCCACGGTAACCCATAGCGAGCGTATCGAAACCACAGACACCCGCAGCCCGCAGGCCCCGGGACGTGAGGGACAGACTGACTGACCGCCTGACCGCCTGACTGCCCTTTATTAACTGGCATTACGCATCAGCCGAAGCTAAAACAGGACAGAACGCAAAGTTCAGCTTGGTCCCAGAGAGCTGCAGGCCGAAGTGTTGTGTCCTGATGGTGCAGGGGGTGGGGAGGGGGAACAGAGCCTCCTGACATTAGCCCTGCACCCCCCGTCGAGAGTCCACCTTCACAGGAAGGCCAGGCCCGGGGCACCTGGGTAATCAGGGCCATCCTTTTTCGATTGTTTGGGCCTGGCTATAAATATCCCCCCATTATGCAGCACAGCTTGGGGTGAGTCGCCGTTAACAGATTACCGTCGATATGAGCCGCCAGTTTCCAGCCAAGGTGCCCAACTCCCCCCAACCCCCTCCCCTGGGAAAATGGCCGCCGTGGAGAGTTCAGCCACAGAGTCACGACTCACCCGGTAAAAGGCCGTCGTCAGGGGCAACAGCGCCGCGGCAACGGTGTACTCTTCGGAGCTGGAACAGTCCTGCAGGTCAAAAAAACACACACACAAGAAGTGAGGCGGAGGATATGACATCACAGGTCCTTCAACTTTGGCCATACAATTTTCCACAGCCTGAATTTCTCAGCCTTATAATTCTGTCCTGTTAAGCAACCGTTTCAAAAAACTTTTCAGGTAAACTGAAGTGTCATCACAATTACTTATTTAATTAATACCAATTAAGCGCAAATTGCACCAGGTGGATACGTTCATGTTTTCCAAGCTTTGTGAGATAAAGTGCACTTTTTGGCACAGGGTACTTGAGTAGACTGGTCTTTACCAGTGGTGGACACTAACAAAGTATATTTACTTTACTTTTACTTTCAAGTATCTGTGCTTAGTTAAGTATTTCCATTTTTACTTTTATTTGTACTTTCACTCCCCTTCATTTCAAAGGCAAATGGGGTTAAATATAGGACTTTATACTTTTACTGGAGTAATATTTTATCAGGGTATCTGTACTCAAGTAAAGGGTTCGTCCACTACTGGTCTTTACAACATTACTACATGTTTACTGTTCATTTAATTTATCGTGCTGAAAAACAAAAATTAGCTGAACTTTCAACCTGGATTTCCAAGAATAACCATCACGTAAAGAAAGAAACCCCCAGAATGAGGGTAAGCTGTGCATTGTCCTCCATGTAAACGTCAGAGTCGTGTGGTGGCTTTGACTGCTCTCCGAGGCATTGTGAAGGACGCACACAACTTAGTGAACAGTGACTGTGGGTTCAGTACATATGCTTCCAATACCCTTACATAATCCCTGCTCTGATACAAGCGTGTGTGTAACTCCAGAGTAATTCTGTGTTTGCATTCCTGAAATGGGTCACAGGAGGAGGGCAACTGGAGTCAAACTCAGTGGAAAAATACTTAGCCAAAAAATTATGGGATCATTTCAAATTCTAAATCCACCTTTGGTACCCAAATACGATATCCAATGTACATGAGAAATAACCGTGGGGAATATGCAACTGTATTGATTATTGCTCAAACAGTGTGCAACTTATCCACCCCCCCCCTGGCAAAAATGAAGAAATGATGTAAGGATGGGCATGTAAATGTTGTAATGAGAGTTCAGTGGCTTGACAGGAGTTTCAGATAGAAAGCAGAAGAGCGGGCCTCGAGTGGTGTGGCAGCCTAATGCACTCGCTTTACAGCCACGGTTTGAAATCCGACTGTGCCAGACTGTTGATGCCCTGGCTGTTGATTGGCTGTCTGCCCCAGGAGGAGGGGGAGGTGGCACGAGTATCTCTCCAGAAAGTAGGTGGGTAAGTTCCATCTCGGAGGAGGCGGATCATCACCAGCCTCTGGGAATTAGCTTGCCCCGTGGAGACGGGCGGCGAGTTTGTGTGGGGAGGGCAAATCAAAATAAAGAGGGTATAATTGGCCACTAAATAGGGAGAAAAACAGGAAAGAATCTGAAACAAATATATAAAGAAAGCAGAAGACCAAGGAGCTTAAAGGGGGGGGGGCTCTGCTGTACGTGCCGGTGGTGTGGGGGCAGGTGGTATAATTCTCCCTCTCCCTCGCAAACAGGGAGGAATGTGCGGAAATGAGCAAATGTGAAACATAAGTGCCTCAGCAAAAAAAAAAAATCAAAGTACCCCCCCCCCCCCATGGGCCCGGCGGCATTCCTGCCGTTTCCTCAGATCGGGGGGGGTTTCGCCAAGCGCCCGGGGGCCAAGGCTGATTGCGCGAGCTGCCGATGTTGGAGCAGAACCAGCGCTTTGTTTACTGGCATCCTCCTCGCGCGCCGACACAGGTTTACAGAGAGTCCAAAAGCATCAACTCTGAAAATAGAAACACGCAGGGGGGGAGTGGGGGCGCACGCGAACAAACGAGAGTTCAGCGGCGACGCTCTCATGCAGGGGTGAAAGGTCAACGTGGTTGATTTCGGGGAGCCAATCCCCATAATTACCTGAACCTGTTATTATCCTTGTTGAGCTACACCTGTTAGTTTTTTTACCCCTTTGGGGATGAAACGCGTCTTGTGTTCTGGAGTTTTAATTTACCGCCAGCGAACGCGAGCAGCTCGACTGCCATCACTTCTGATTAATTAAGAGCAACGAGTCCACAGAAGGAAAAGATTAATTACGACGAACGTTTGACCTGACATATTTACCGAGAACGCCTGAAAACATTTCATTCTTGCAAAACCGTGTTAGTGCAAGCTGCCTTAAATACCAGCCCGTAAACAGCCAGGCCTGGTTTACAGATAAGGATAAAAACACTGAACATGGCATTCTCCAGCTCTCAGGGGCACAAGCACCCGCTGAACTAGTGAACCACCACTGCTCACTGCACAACTATGCATGCAGGCTGTGCCGTTTTGCAACTGGGTTTGGTGGTTCTGTGTGGCTCAGTAGGTAGAGCGTGGTTCTGTGTGGCTCAGTAGGTAGAGCGTGGTTCTGTGTGGTTCAGTAGGTAGAGCGTGGTTCTGTGTTCTGTGTGTTTCAGTAGGTAGAGCGTGGTTCTGTGTGGCTCAGTAGGTAGAGCGTGGTTCTGTGTGGCTCAGTAGGTAGAGTGTGGTTCTGTGTGGCTCAATAGGTAGAGCGTGGTTCTGTGTGGCTCAGTAGGTAGAGTGTGGTTCTGTGTGGCTCAGTAGGTAGAGTGTGGCTCAGTAGGTAGAGTGTGGTTCTGTGTGGCTCAGTAGGTAGAGCGTGGTTCTGTGTGGCTCAGTAGGTAGAGTGTGGTTCTGTGTGGCTCAGTAGGTAGAGTGTGGTTCTGTGTGGCTCACGGTGATAGCTTGGCGGGTTTCCGGCTCGGAGGAGGCGGTGCCCAGTCGCATGTCACTGCCGGTATCCGGACTACGGCAGTGAACATTTACATTTACATTTGACATTTTAGGCATTTATCAGACGCTCTTATCCAGAGCGACTTACACAGTTTACATTTATTCACATACAATACGTTTATACAGCTGGATATTTTACTGAAGCAATTCAGGTTCAGTATCTTTGCTGAAGTGTACAACAGCAGTGATCCACCTGGGAATCGAAACCGCAACCTCTGAGTTACAAGCCCAGCTCCCTAACCATTACATTACACTGCTGCCACAAACGTGCAACCAGTGCACTACACCAGGTGATTTCACTAATTAGCTTCCTTCTTCAACCAAGGAGGGAACTAATTGAAATCAATGTGCACTGGTCAAAAGCATACACTGCCCACGATGGAATGAGTTTGACATGGTCTAGAGCCCTGCAACTACGTGCGGTCAGTGTTTGGTGAACACGGTGTGGACCGCTGCACATACACGCGGTTACCGCAGTGATGACTAGTCATGCACCTCTCTGGCTCTGCTCCGGGATGACTGCAGTAGGGTCCCCTCCTCCCTCCCTCCCTCCCTCCCTCCCTCTGTTACTCACACGGTTACTCTTCCCTAATGATGACAGGCATGTGAATGTACGGAGACAGGCCCTGCAAGCCGTTACCGTGACGCGGAGAGAAAGCCGTTTCCTGAACAATGACCAGATTGTTCCATCGCGACCCTTTCTGCGCGGGGCAGGGGTGAATGAATGAATGAATGATTGAACATTGGATTTATATAGTGCTTTTTTCCAGGGAACTCAAAGTGCTTTTACAACGATAGAGGGGGCAACTCACCTCAACCAGCACCAATGTGCAGCACCCACCTGGGTGAATGTGACGGCAGCCATAGTGCACCAGTACAAACTCACTACACAAAATCAGATACACAGTGGAGAGGCCAGGAGGGAGGGAATTAATGAATTCCATGTGTGTGTGTGTGTGTGTGTGTGTGTGTGTGTATATATATATATATATATTGTCTTGGGTTAACACCCTACTCTTTTCAAGTATCTTTTATGACCATAGGGAGTCAGGACCTCGGTTTTTACCGTCCCATCCAAACGACGGACATGTAGTCCTGTGGGCTCGAACACACAACCTTGGCATTGCCAGTGCCATGCTCTGCAGGACTATGTGGGTGGGTGTCAAAGCGCTGCAGGTGGAGACCGTACCACACTGACGTGGGACTTTTCTATGACAGGGTTTGCCTGGCTCTGCAGGTGACATTCTCGTCTCTAAATCAGGTCCAAAAGGAAACCTCCATGAGAGCTGCCTCACACAGAACTACGCAGGCGAGCCCGACCTGGGGACAACAAAGAGCAGCTGTCTCTCAGAGGACATTTCTCCTGCTGACACTGGTGTGCACAGCCAGATCCCTGTTCCCACGTCCCCAAAAGGTTACAAAACAAGAGGGAGGGGGAAAATAAATGTGTGACAGAAATTAAATCATCCATAAAGTCCTGGCTGGACCAGAGGCCGGCCCCCATCATCAACTCAGCAGAGAGAACAAAGCAGGGAGGGCAAACTCATGCTTTGGCTGTCCGTGTGGGCGTACAGAGCTCACTGCATACAGACTGGCGGACTGAGGACCCTTCTAGCAGAGGGCAAACCTGCACTTCTCTCGGTCCGCATCGCTTCACCATTTTTTTTATTTTACTTTCTCTTTCTGTAATTTTTTGTCCCCATTTTTAGTATCCAATTATACCCTAATTTTTTAAATGTCAATTATCCCCTCCCTCATATATCTTACGAGTTCATTGCCGTAGTCCTGAGACCGCCAGTGACATGCAGCGGAGCATCGCCTCCTCCGAGCCGGAACCCGCCAAGCCATCACCGTGACTCCGGTATGCGCACAGGGTTACTCCTATATGCAGCAAGCTCATATCGGCTACCCTCCCCCCACCCTGGGGCGGACAGCTAATCTCCGCCCCCTAGTGGCTCTCCTGGCCAGAGCCGATACTGGCGTGGCCGGTGGAATGGAACCCCGGTCGCAGTGGCCAGCGTCGAACGTTGTAACCACTAAACCACCCGGCAGGCCCTGCTTCACTGTTTTACCACTTCGGCCCTCCACAGAACACTCAGCAGGGAGTGCTGATTGGACAAGATCATAGGTACAGGTGGAGAGCCCCGCTCACTAATCCACCCTGATCCCTCCAGATGTACCATCTCATCTCACTGTCCAACTGCCATATCCAGCATCGCCAGGCAACAGGGCGGAAAAGGGGAAAGGTTTTCACCCCGTAATGCTCTTTAAAGGGCATGGTCGAGGATGCATTCTGACTCAACACTGCAACACGATCACAACAGCTTAAATCACAACAGCTGGAGTCAGGAAACACGCACACACACACACACCCACACGCAGACACACACGCACACACGCAGACACGCAGACACACACACACACGCACAGACACACACACCCACCCACACGCAGACACACACGCACACACTCACACGCAGACACACATGCACGCGCACACACACATACACACCCACACACGCAGACACACACGCACGCGCACACACGCAGACACACACACACACACCCACACGCAGACACACACACGGGCACACACGCACGCGCACACACGCACACACACACACACACGCACGCGCACACACGCAGACACACACACCCACACGCAGACACACACACGCGCACACACACACACCAAAATAAATAAATCTCAGAACTGTAAATAATTTTGTAAATATTTTTATCAGTGTAATTGTTATGCATGCCACAAATTTGGATGAGGAGAGATGTGTCTTATTAAGGCTGCAAATATTTATGAGACGGAGAGACAGAGGGTTCAGCTATCTGCTCCGCTTTTTAAACAAATCTGCCCAAGCCAGTCCAGGGGGAGGCCCAAGCCCAAGCCAGCTCACGCTGCAACCATTTCGCCTGACCATTGCATTTCAACGCACACACTGGAGGAATGCACCACAGACAGAAACTGTTTATAATTGGCCCATTTAGTTTCCAGAGAGATTGTGCAAATTTGTTTTTCCTACTCTCGAATACGAGGGCATCCATACGCTCCCATCTGTCGGGTTGAAATTACCATACCATACCATTACCATTTACCATTACCATACCCAAACCATTACCATTACCATTATCATACCCATACCATACCCATTGACCCCACACAAATACCTGCAGGCAGGTCAGGGGAGAGTTTGGAGTGATGTCATACACACATAGCTCAAATACCAAATCGCAAGATTGGAAAAGCTTTCTCTGAACGCTGGAGGGCCAGACACCCCCATGCTTCACACTGTAGTCAGATTACAGCGGAATCAGCTAAAAATCACTGTCCAGTATATTTCCAGTCTCTGTCACGACTCCACATGGAAATATACTGAACGGAAATATCAAGGGTGTGTCCAACCCTGGTAGATTAGTTCCTGTAACGGTAACAATCTCAAATAGCATTCGCTTTTTAATAAGTCAACTGACCACATTGTAAAGGGTGCCTTTTTGAGTTTCAGAATTCAGTTTGAGACGGGTTTCAGAATTCAGTTTGAGACGGGTTTCAGAATTCAAGCGCTGAAGTAGGTGCGCTCAGCACAGTGAAACAGCTGTGCAGTGGTGAAACCATGACATAGTGAGGCACACGAACACTATACAAGAAAACAGCAGAGTGTAATGGGCTTCCGTGTGCCTTATACACTCTTATGCTCATGTACACACACACACTTACACTCACGCACACACACACACACAAAAAACACACACACACACACACACACACACACACACACAATGAAGACAGGTACCTGAATAGACACAGGTATGCAGATTCTTACATTTCATTACAGGGGGTGATAAAACAATCAGTCACCACTCCAGCGCAGAAACGCTGGGGGGGTGAATCCAGGGCTGCCTGGGACGCGGTGGTAGATGGCAGGCCTGTGGGGACCGTGCCGTTGAGTCCCCTGGCCTGTCCGAGCCTTGAACAGCAGGGGTTCAATTTAATTTTAGTAATGCTGTTGATTTGTGTTTCCTACCCGCTAATCCTCTAGTCATCGACACGACTAACAAACGTGTCCAGGGACACAGACAACGCCTGTTCCTTCACAAGCACAAGCGAGCTCATGCTGTCTGGGAGGGGAGCTAGCTAACTCAGCGCACTGAAATTATGCACTGGCTCAAACTTCATATTAAGAGCTTACTTCAAACCATAAAAAACTGTGATAGATACTTGCTTTATAATGATAAAGAAGCAGGTAGCCTGTAAAGCTCATTCACATTGTTTTACGGTTATTGTAGTTTTTAATGGTACGGTGCTGTACTGTATTTTATGCTGTGTGATTGGGATTCACCTGTGTACAGAAAGGATTTGTAAATAAATAGAACTACATCCCGTCAAAGTACCTGTGACTGTAGTGTTGCCCGGGGCAACCCTGCTCAAGTACCTGTGTGTGTGTGTGTGTGTGTGTGTGTGTGCGTGCGTGCGTGCACCCATGTGTGTGCGTGCGTGTGTATATGCGAGTGTGTGTGTTTGAGTGCGTGTGTGTGTGTGTGTGTGTGTGTGTGTGTGGGGGGTCATGTCTGCCACATGCTGCAGATCCCTTCACCTCTGGCCTAATGTACATTACACTCTACAGCACCGACCACTCTCCCCGCGGGGGGGGGGGTCCCCAGCAAAGCCTCTGCACGAAAACAGAGACCAGGACCAGCACGCACGTTCCCCGCCAGGGTTTTCATAACAGGTGTTAAGCATTAAAAGATGTTTCTGCGGCATGTGCCGTCATAACTGGGACAATGTTTTTCTTTTGGGGGAGCAGTTTCTTTTACTTATGAACCATTAACTTCCACAGCTAGAGATGGTGTACAAGAGATGGGGGGGGCAGTAGCTTCTATGTCTTTCTTGTAGTGCGGTGCCCAGATCTGCACACAGTACTCTAAGTGAGGTCTGACAAAGGCATTATATAACATCAATATAACCTCCTTTGTTTTTCAAATTGACAACATTCTATTTTTTCTCCTCCCATAAAATACTTCTATCTTGTATTTTTATTTCCCACATAGCTTTACATTTGGCAATATTGAATGTCATCTACCATGTTTCTGCCCATTTCTGGATTTTGTTTAAATCATCTTGGATTACTACCCTTGTCAATTCCAAACTGTTTCAATAAGGAAGAGCAGAGGTCCCAGCACCGATCCCTGCAGGACTCCTTGGTCAGATACAACCACTCCTACCATGTTGGCTATCCCTTAAAAACACTATTATTTTTCAGGAATGATTCCAACTTGTCCCTAATAATACATTCCAGTATTTTACATGAGATGCAGGTTAAACTGACAGGCCTATAGTTCCCTGGGTCAGTACGGTCCCCCTTCTTATATACTGGAATTACACTGCCCTGCTTCCAGTCATCTGGTATTTCTCCAGTGTTTTTGTATTGCATAGAAATATCTGTCTATGGCTTATATATAATCTCCCCAAGTTCTTTGAGTACTCTGGGATATATGCCATCAGGGCCTGCTGCCTTATGTGTCTTCCAATTTTTGTAGTTTTTCTAGTAGTTCTACATCCCTTATCTTAAAGTCCTCTAAAACATTCTGTACATAGGCTATACTTCTAGGCATATTTATAACCTCTTCTCTGGTAAAGCTATCAACAAAGTAACTGTTTAGTGTGTCAGCAATATCCATGTTATTATAAAGCTTCCTTATTTTTAATGCACTTAACCTCATCATTAATGTTCCTTTTTTCTACAGCAATATTGAAAATACTGATTAGGATTACTTTTTAGTCAAGTACTATATATGCTATTGGTGCATGTTCTAATGGAGTGAGCACTTCAGCAAACCAGCATCAGCACCACAAATCAGATGGACCAGCAATACACTGATTTAGCAGACCGTCTTATCCGGAAGGACTTGCAGTGCAAGATCACATATGTACATCAGAATGAGTTGATATACGGTGATATAAACCCAGCTAACAACACTCCCAGACCATACCGCCAACTACAACTACAAGAGATAATGTTTACTACGCCAGCCTAGAACCACAACACAAATGACAAATACAGCTCTCAGCTTCCCTCCTTTAACCAGAGAGAAGGAGAAAGAGAGAGAGAAATAGATGGAGAGAAAGAGAGGGAGTGATAGTGAGAGAGAGAAAGAGAAAGAGATGGAGAGAAAGAAAGAGACAGAGACCGAGGTTTCTTATTTTGTTTGTTAAAACTCTGTTCTTTAAGATGGGGTGGGTGTGTGGGTGTGGGAGGTGGGAGGGAGGGTTCCTTGTGTGCAAGCTTCAGTCGTTCTCTCTCACTTTTAGGCCCGCAGGCTACGTGACACAGAGGAGAGGCGTTTGACAGCCTGTCTGGGACAGACTGAAAGGCCTCTTTATCTGCAGCGCTCGGGGGAATGTACAGGACACCCACACTCAAGCCCTGCTATCTCCAGCACTCTTAAAGAAGCTGATAAGGCCCACATATGCTAACAGTTTTGGCAATGATATGGGGGAGGGGAGAGTCATTAACGACATCCCCTACACAAACACCCGTGATGAGAAGGTCTAATGACCCCCCCTCCCTCCCCTCCCTCCCCTCTTTTAGCGTCGTCCTGAGTTACTGTGCTGAGGCAAAAGTCAACCGATGACCTCATCCACTGCACACGTATGGCGGTGGGTCTACATCTGCCGGGCTCTGTTGGAACTGGGGGTCAGGCTTACGTAACAGAGTTTAACAGGTGATTAGTTAGACCGGGAAAGTCGTAAAGCTGCCAATGTGACAAGCGAATCTATTCGGTCCATTGGTCACGGGCATTTGACAGGCCAGCAGGGGGCGATAACTCCTGACGGCTGTGACTACGCACCGGAGCGTTCTGACCATATAAAGACATTCAGTGGCGAGCGGGCCAGGCCACATTCCTGCCCGACCCACCAGGGGCCCGGGGCCCGGACCCTCAGAGCTGGACCCTCGGGGGCACGGAAGGAGCGTGCCTCGCTCACACCCCTCTTCCTGTCCCGCGAGGCTCTACCCAGGAAGTTCCAGGGAGGACGGCCTGCAAGGGCTCTCTTTTTGGGAATTTTTCCTTTTCCAGGAACGCTCCTGGGTCTGTGTGGCTCAGTAGGTAGAGTGTGGTTCTGTGTGACTCAGTAGGTAGAGCGTGGTTCTGTGTGGCTCAGTAGGTAGACTGTGGTTCTGTGTGTCTCAGTAGGTAGAGTGTGGTTCTGTGTGGCTCAGTAGGTAGAGCGTGGTTCTGTGTGGCTCAGTGTGGTTCTGTGTGGCTCAGAGGTAGACTGTGGTTCTGTGTGTCTCAGTAGGTTGTGGTTCTGGTTCAATTGACAACATTGGGGATTGGGATCACATATACTGAAAAATGTATGCATTCACTGCCGTAAGTGGCTTTGGATAAAAGTGTCTGCTAAATGACATGTACACTATATGACCAAAAGTCACTGGACACCTGACCATCACACCCATATGAGCTTGTTGGACATCCCATTCTAAAACCATGGGCATTAATATGGAGTTGGACCCCCCTTTGCAGCTATGACAGCTGCCACTCTTCTGGGAAGGCTTTCCACAAGATTTTGGAGTGTGTCTGTGGGAATTTGTGCCCATTCAGTCAAAAGAGCATCTGTGAGGTCAGGCACTGATGTTGGACGAGAAGGCCTGGCTCACAATCTGCGTTCTAATTCCTCCCAAAAGTGTTCAATGGGGTTGAGGTCAGGGCTCTGTGCAGGCTAATCGAGATTCTCCACACCAAACTCATCTAACCATGTCTTTATGGACCTCGCCTTGTGCACATGGGCACAGTCATGCTGGAACAGCAAAGGGCCTTCCCCAAACTGTTGCCACAAAGTTGGAAGCGCCCAATTGGCTAAGATGTCTTCGTATCCTGTAGCATTAAGAATACCCTTCACTGTTGGCAATGGGTGTGGCTGAAACACCTGAACTCAATAATGAGTAGGGGTGTCCACTGACTTTTGGCTATATAGTGTATATCCAATCTGGATCTTGGTCTGTTTCCCCCCCCAAGAGCCCGACTCTGCTTCAGGCTCCAGGTCCTAGGGACCGAGGTAGGTTCATTTACTCAATTTAGCCAACCGGGATTAAAAAATGTAAGGCGCGGTCTGGCACATGTGTTTGTCAACTTATTTTTTCCCGTTCTTCTCCCAATTTAGTCGCCAATTACACCCTCTATTTATTTAGATTTACCCTCCCCACACAAGTCTGCCGCTCGTCTCTACGAGGCAAGCGAATTCTCTGTGGGCAGCAAACTCTGCTTCCTTTGAGACGGAATTCGCCCACCCACGTTCTGGAGACTCCCTTACATGCTTCACGGCGGACCCAAGCCGGCTCCCCCACCCGAGGGCGGCCAGCCAAACACCGCCTCCGATTGGGGCTGACGGCCAGGGCCGGTCTGGTAGAGACGGGTTTCGAACTGCGTCCCTAATAGGCAGTGCACACTCGTATCGGACCAGCCAAGATATTGTGCGTTAGACCGATACGCTATCCGCAGCACCTTTAAAGCGCGTCTCTCTCCTCGTCTCTCCAGCCACGGAAGGAAGCCAGGAAACAACGCCTGGTGAACTCTGGAAACACACTGGACATCGGGCGGGCCTCGTTAATTCACGCGTAATTACACTTCATATGGGGGAAATGGCTTTGCCCTCGCAGACGTTTGACACATGTTGATTAATGGAGTCGGACGGGTTGCTATGGTCTGCGCTCCCAATGCTTCGGCGTGCCCTGGTTTTCCTCGGGAGTACGGTATTCCCAGGACAACGGCACAAAGTCTCCGGTCCCGTTCAGTGTAAATCTCTGAGATGAAATACCTTTCGACAGTTTTATGAAAACACTGAGCACATGAGGATCCCATTTGTCCACGAAAAAGCACAAGATGACGAATGCATTTCTGGTTCAGATATCAGATAACAGAACATAAAACAATATATCGGGCACACATATTTTACATGGTTCCAAACCTTCCTATAAGTGGTCATATCAGTGCCGAAAAGACGCGTGCAATGCGATGACACTTCTCGAAATTAATGATGGAATTGAATTACAGCGATTCTGAATTTGGACAGCGTGATTTACATGCTTTTGGAACTTTTCCTTCCCTGTGTTACAGGTACAGTATCCAGCTGCCAACAATTATGTCTATTCCTGAGATCACTGTATCACTTCACTGATCTCTTGCGCAAACTATGATTGATCTTACCATGTATTAATGCACATCTTGTAAGTCGCTCTGGACAAGAGCATCTGCCAAATGCCCAAAATGTAAAATGTAACACACACACACACACACACACACACACACACACACACACACACACACACACACACACACACACACACACACACACACACACACACACACACACACACACACACACACACACAGTTCAGACAGAGGACGTCTGAAAAGGTAGGTCACCAAAGGAACACGCACATCCTGAGATCAGACAAAGTTTAAAGGTGTTTCATCGCCCGTCCTGCGATAAAGCAGAGGGACACCGTTCAAACCGCCGCTTCTCCAAGCGCGGAGAGCAGGTGACAGGTCTGCCGACCTCCTGACCTCCAGATGTGGGGACCGATTGGCCGACATCGTTTAAAAGACAGAAATGTGAGGAATCCGATGCGGATTCACACACTCAGACGCACACACACACACATACACACACAGGTACATACACACACACACACACACACACACTCACGCACACACACACGCACACACACACGCACACACGCACACACTCACACCACACACACTCCACACAACAACCACTGACTCACTGCAGTCAGCCATGCCTCTGAAACAAGAGGAGGACAGGAGAGGTTTGCAGGCCAAGCGCAGAGCCCCAGGGGGGCTGTGTAACAGCAGAGTGAAAGCAGACCCGGGCCGCTCACGCGCCGTTTCCATCAGGACACCGCTGGGTTATAAACAATTACAAACGTCAGTGTTCACACTAAATTAAACCCCGCTAGCTACACCGCTCATGGAACGGGACGTGCGCTGGAAAAACGTGATTTGAGTGGGGCGATGACACGGTACCTCGCGGTAACCTGTCCCGCCCCAGAGAGAGACCATAAAGGTATGCGGAGGATTTGGGCTCGGAGTGAACGAAAACAGGATCTGTATTATGTTTTGGACGGATGGATGGATGGATGGTTTTAATGAAGGTATTTGTGCAGACAGAGAGAGAATAAGGCTTTCTTTGGCCTATAAGTGGTGCATGTGCACATGCGCGTGAGTCCGTGTGTTTAAGTATGCGTGTCTGTGCGCACGCGTTAATGCATGTGAGAACGTGCCTGCATGCTTATGTGTGTGTGTGAACCAGTGTGTGCGTGTGTGTGTGTGTACACATGCTGTGTGTGTGTGAGTGTGGATGTATGTATATGTGTACACGTGCTGTGTGTGTGTGTGGGTGTACGTATATGTGTGCACGTGTGTGTGCATGCGTGCGTACATGTATGTGGTGTGTGTGTGTGTACATGTACGTGTGTGTGTGTGTGTACATGCGTGTGTGTGTATGTGTGTGTGTGTGTGTGTGTATGTATGTACCTGTGTGCATGTATGTGTGTGTGTGTGGTGAGAGAGAGAGAGAGAGAGGGACAGTGCACAGGGCTCACCTGCAGGGCACAGTTCATCATGCGCACGATGTGGTCAAACTGCTGGTGATCCAGAATGGCCCGGTTCTGCTGCACGTGCTGACTCAGCTCATCGGTCAGACACTGACGCGCTGCCTTCCCCTTCAGGGCCCGCAGAGCAGCAGGGAGCGTCTGCACACACACACACACACACACGCACACGCACACAGACACACAGACACAGACACACACACGCACACACAGGTAAGCACATACACACATATATATACACACACACACACACCACATACACATATATATACACACACACACACACACACACACACACACACACACACACACACACACACACACACACACACACACACACACACACACACACACAGGGGTCAATGAAAAACACAAGTTCAGATCAGACAGCATTGGCTTGACAATGTACCCCCCAGACCCTTGTTCATCAAACCCAGATCTCTAACCGTCCAATAGGAACAGAGCCACACCCATCAGACACCACTGAATGAAACGGTCTGCAGTCACTGCGCCATCGCTGTCACAGTGAGCACATTCACAGCACTGTGATCCTAGGAGCGCGTGTGGAGGGTGCTTAACCCAGGGAAGAGTGTGATGTGGACACACTTCACATTTATGGAAGCCACAGTGAAATGCCTCAGTAATGCTTTCTGCACATGGGCGCTGCAGGAGAGGTGGGGGTAGTGGGCCGAGGGGGGGGTTCTGTAGGCACTTGGGCATACAGGCACCTGTCACATGACCAACCCGAAACCCCCACTGGGGTCCTGCTGAATTTGGCTGCTGTCCCACTGAGCTACACGGGGGGGGAGTGAGTCAACCAAGGTCACCATGTGTTCATCTCACAGACGTGCATCTTCATGTGGGAAGGGCTGGGCTCACGGCTTCAGCGTTATTTAAGGATTTAGTTATTCATGGATTTAAATGGAGGTCAACATTTTTTTATTTTTTTATAATAAAAAACCCCCAACCCCGATAAAGATTTATGCAAGCAATACCGCCAGTTCTAATCCTAGAAGTTAGTTACAAGTGATATTAACCTTTCTACCAATAACAGTGACACCGCGGGAATGTGACGGCATGTTTGAATGTTCAGTATCCCCAACCCTACCCCCCTCCCTCTAAATATCAAACACGGTGAAAGAGTTGTGAGTGATGACTGGAGAGACCTCGTATTCCAGACTGCCTTTGTGCAGATGTGGTGGTGGGTTAATCCCCCCCCCCCGTAATGATGTAACAGACAGGGCGAGAGTTCACCTTCTCCGTCTCCAGGGTCTTGCTGTCGAAGATGAAGGCAATGCAGCTCCGAACCACCTCCAGCCGTCGGGCGCTGTTGAACACCGAGCTCATCTTCCCCATAATCGACACTGAGGAGGGAGGGAGGGAGAGAGAGAGAGCCGCCATCTTAGATACACACTCGCGCAGGAGCACGCCTACGATTTCTCACAACTACAAATCCCACAATGCAAGGTGGGTACGCATTGGCCTGAGGGCCGTGAGACGAGGAATCCCTTACCGACCTACCCACCCCCCTATTCCCGGAAGAATGAAGCCAATGCCATTGTCGCCCCGAGATTAGAGACGGCAAGCGCCTTTTCCACTGAGCCAACGGGAGGCCAACAGACCCACCAATATAAAAACACACCTGCTAATTTAATGTCACACTTGATAATATAGCAACACACCTGCTAATTTAACCTCACACTTGATAATATAGCAACACACATGCTAATTTAACAACACACCTGCTAATATAGCAACACACCTGCTAATTTAACAACACACCCGCTAATATAGCAACACTACACTGATCGAATCGATTCGGCAGTAAACGACACTGCACGTTCCTTTTGCCATTTCTGTCTAATCGAATGTTTCAATCGACATTCACTTACTCGGGCTGTTTAAATAGTTCATGAACGCGCATGTAAGCGATTGCCCAAACCTGGCTTTCATCAGGCTTGGATTAGCTTGACCACTTAAGCCGCAATCTATTTTCGTGAAACGGAATTGATCGACAGTTCGTTAGCCCGCTAACTCAAGTCAGGTTTATTTCAGTGAGCCCGGATTTTCTTAGCCAGCTTCGTGAAATACCCCCCTGCTAATTTAACAGCACACATGCTAATTTAACAAGACACCTGCTAATTTAACAACACACCCGCTAATATAGCAACACACCTGCTAATATAACACACCTGCTAATTTAACAACACGCATGCTAATTTAACACACCCGCCACTTTAGAAACACACTTCACTTTTTCCTGGCTTTAAGAAGCCAGGCTCGGGCCTCACTGGCACACCGAAACCACTCTCACTCACACCATCACCCCCACAACGGCCGCTTCCAGCACTTCGAACTCCTCCGAGATTTGAGTCATCAGCATATTTCTAAACGCTCTGTTTGAAATCTAGAAATAACAGCTTGCTTATTTTATTACACCATATCCAAGATATAAATGTTATAAAAACTATCAACAAGAGATGATTAAAACTTGACACGAGTGTAAAAATAGCACAAGTCAGGAATATTTCTCAAAGATAAACGATTGCAGGCTGGGCAAACATTCCTGGACGCTTCTCAAGGGAAGAGTTAAAGAGGAGCCCATGGGTGCCCACTAATCTCAGATCAGCTCTCACAGCCAAGAGCAATCACCTCCACCTTAGAGAGGAAGCAGGCCCAAAGCAGTGGTTCTGTGTGTCTCAGTAGGTAAAGTGTGGTTCTGTGTGGCTCAGTAGGTAGAGTGTGGTTCTGTGTGGTTCAGTAGGTAGAGCATGGTTCTGTGTGGCTCAGTAGGTAGAGCATGGTTCTGTGTGGCTCAGTAGGTAGAGCATGGTTCTGTGTGGCTCAGTAGGTAGAGCATGGTTCTGTGTGGCTCAGTAGGTAGAGCGTGATTCTGTGTGTATCAGTAGGTAGAGCATGGTTCTGTGTGTCTCAGTAGGTAGAGCATGGTTGTGTGGCTCAGTAGGTAGAGCGTGGTTCTGTGTGGCTCAGTAGGTAGAGCATGGTTCTGTGTGGCTCAGTATGTAGAGTGTGGCGCTGACAACGCTTAGGTTGTGGGTTTACCATGGAGAACCTCTATCTCTATGTAACCAAGGGAAACCAGACCATGGAGAAGCCGTATCTGTATGTAACCAAGGGAAACCAGACCATGGAGAAGCCGTATCTCTATGTAACCAAGGAAACCAGACCATGGAGAAGCCGTATCTCTATGTAACCAAGGGAAACCAGACCATGGAGAAGCCGTATCTGTATGTAACCAAGGGAAACCAGACCATGGAGAAGCCGTATCTGTATGTAACCAAGGGAAACCAGACCATGGAGAAGCCGTATCTGTATGTAACCAAGGGAAACCAGACCATGGAGAAGCCGTATCTGAACGTAACCAAGGGAAACCAGACCATGGAGAAGCCGTATCTGAATGTAACCAAGGGAAACCAGACCATGGAGAAGCCGTATCTGAACGTAACCAAGGGAAACCAGACCATGGAGAAGCCGTATCTGAACGTAACCAAGGGAAACCAGACCATGGAGAACCTGTATCTCTATGTAACCAGGGGAAACCAGACCAAGGAGAAGCCGTATCTGTATGTAACCAAGGGAAACCAGACCATGTTGAAGCCGTATCTGTATGTAACCAAGGGAAACCAGACCATGTTGAAGCCGTATCTGAACGCACCCACGGGCGACCCGGCGGGCACCAGGCACTTCCTCTCTGGGCGGGTGGCGGGGCTGGCGCTGTGCTGCTTGGCCAGGCCCTCCTGCAGCAGGGTGCACACGCGCGCCGCATCCAGCAGGGGGAAGGGCATGACGTGCACACGCAGGTGGGACCCCTCCGTGGGCCGGGGAACCTTCTGGAATGCCATGTGGGGGTTTGGGTTTTCCTGTACACCACAAGACCGAAGAGCTTTCAGCCTAATCTGGTACGGTGTGGTCAAACAGTCTCATATGGTCTCTGTGGTCAGTGTATCTTGTATGGTCAGTGTGGTTAGAGTATCTCATTGTGGTCAGTGTTGTTTGCTCATTTTTGATTTTCTCCCATTTAGTAGCCAATTACATTTTTACACAATTATTTTTCATGTCAATCCCCCCCTTGTATTGTGAGTTCGCTGCCGTAGCCCTGAGACCAGCAGTGACAAAGGCGATGTACCACCTCCTCCGAGCCGGCACTCGCCAAGCCGTCGACTGTAACTCCGGTACTCCAGAGCCACTCCTATACGCAGCGAGCTCATACTGGCTTCCCTCCCCCCTCCCTGGGGCGGACAGTCAATTGCTGCCCCCTAGTGGCACTCCAGGCCAGAGTGGACTCTGGCACGGCCGGTGGAACCAAACCCTGGTCGCAGTGGCCAGCGTTGAACGTTGTAACTGCTTTTCTAACCACCAGTGTATGTTGTTTGTTCACTGTGGTTAGAATATCTCATTGTGGTCAGTGTATCTTGTGTATCCAGTGTTGTGGTCAGGTTGTCTTGTGTGACTCTGTGTGTCACCACGTTCTCAGTCACTCACGTTTTTATACAGCTGCTCAGAGAGCTCCCGAATCCGCTTCTGCAACCTGACCGAGTCTTCCTCCTCCTCCTTAAACCGCTCCACGTCTACGGCCACCAGCTATGGGGGGAGGGGGGGCACATTGACTCCACCAGGACACTCACATCCATTAAGGCACAGAACATGCTGAAAAGAACAGCTTTCAAACCCTTAAACCCCCTAACCCTCCAGCAACTCCATCAGCCTCTCAATATCATCCGTCATTTCAAACATCGCCTCTTTTCTCCCCATTTTCCCCCCAATTTTGGTGGCCAATCACACCCTCTATTTATTTAGATTTACCCTCCCCACAGGAGTCCGCCGCCCGTCTCTACGAGGCAAGCTAATTCTCCGAGGGCAGCGAACTCCGCTTCCTTTGAGACGGAATTCACCCACCCACGTTCTGGAGATTCCCTTACGTGCTTCACGGTGGACCCGAGCCATCTCACCCTCCCCCCTCCCTCTGGGGCGGACAGCCAAACACCTGACAGGCAGCGTACACCATATCGGACCAGCCAAGATACGGTGCGTTAGACCGCTACGCTATCCACCGCCCACCAAATATCGCCTCTTACCCCCAAACTTTTCTCCCACTCATACTGTACCCCCTCCCCATACCTCGTCGAACAGATCGCTGGCCCTGTAGGGTGGGCCACGCTCTGAGACGAAGCCGGCGAATGCCATGCCGTCCAGCACCTTGGTGAGGAAGTCGTTCTCGATCAGGCCCCTCTGGCCCAGGAAGGCTGTCTGGGAAGAGCATGGGCGACAAGACACGATCAGCCAATTACAGATAGAGCGGGCATTAGCATGGGCAACAAGACACGATCAGCCGATCACAGATGGACAAAAACCTCAAAAAACTGAGACAAAATCAGCGAGCCATTATCAATAACACATTGGCGCAGAGGCATGCGAATAAACGCGCACGCTGTTTAGAAACTGTTGCAAACTAAAACCTTCCTTCTTTGATAAAACACAAAAAATAAAATGACTCAACTTTTCCATTGCTTTAAAGCACAAACATGTTTTTGCTCCTTGGTCCTTGCCAACTCGAAATTATAAAAGACTGATTTCATTATCTTGTTTATCATTAACACGTAACAAGGCAAGGCCATATATTCCTCAAACAAACAAAGGTAGGTCAGAAAGGTTGTTCACTCTATACCTCCTCTGTAACAGACGAGGATAAGAATAAGACCATAACAACCCCAAGATATCCAGAGTCTCTACCACGGCTAATTAGCTTGTGTTTGGGGTGGTGGGGATCGATTCCTGGCCCATATTTGGAGCTCTGCAGGGGAGAGCTGGTGTGAAGGACATGTTGAGCCGTTACCACGGACACAGGGATACAGAACATAAACAAGGCGGAGGCAGCAGCAGGCCGGACAGAAAAATGAATCACTGGGCTGCAGGCTCACCCCAAAACAAAAGGCTGTGGAATCACGCACCATAACCAAACACGCCAAGGTTTCCCCAAGGCACATGGACACAGAACAGAGACACACAAACAACCACACAACCACCACATGACACCTTACCAGATGGTACAATCGTGATCCTGTGGGGGGGTGGGGGGTGTGCTCTTACACAGACGCTCCTACACAGTTTATATCTTTACATACAATCCATTTATACAACTGGATATTTTACTGAAGCTGGAAAATTCAGGTTAAGGATACAACGGCAGTGCCCCTACCTGGGAACTGAACCTGCAACTTTTGCATCACAAACCCGGTTCTCCTAACCATGACACTGGGCTGAGATGGCCAAATGATCGGTGAGACGGTCTCACCTTGTGGAAGTGTTTATCTCAGAGTGGAGGTGGTCTCACCTTGTGGAAGTGTATGACGGGCTCAGAGTGGATGCGGATGAGCTGCAGGCAGGACCGGTATCCCTGGAAGAGCTGAGCAAACAGCCGCAGGAACACAGCACGCACCTCCTTATCCTGGAGGACACAGAGGAGGGGAGGAGAACGCCCAACGTGCTTAATTGCACAACGAATCGTACAATGCCAGTCAATCGCCAAAAAGAAGGGGTCCATTCTGAGAGATAACGGATGCTCCCGCATCCATCACGTCTGTACGCATTTCCCCCCAGAATCTCGCGCACATAATGACTTTACATCCACTCTGGTCGTGTGATCGTGAGGCTCACCAGCAGCTTGATGTTGGACGAGGCCGTGCGCGGGGGCGGAAAAGCGTTGTCTGCGATCTCCAGGTCCGGATGCAAAACCTGTAAAGGAAAGGAAGATCGTCATGTGCACTTTTAATTTGCACGTTTTCATGTTTTCAGAGCTGCCTGGGTCTGTGTGTAGTGAGACTGCAGTGCATGCTGGGATGTGTGCAGTGCATGCTGGGATGTGTGCAGTGCATGCTGGGAGGTTACCATAGACAGCGCTCTCTGGGTCTGTGTGTAGTGAGACTGCAGTACATGCTGGGAGGTTACCATACACAGCACTCTCTGGGTCTGTGTGTAGTGCATGCTGGGAGGTTACCATAGACAGAGCTCTCTGGGTCTGTGTGCAGTGAGACTGCAGTGCATGCTGGGATGTGTGCAGTGCATGCTGGGAGGTTACCATAGACAGCGCTCTCTGGGTCTGTGTGTAGTGAGACTGCAGTGCATGCTGGGAGTGAGACTGCAGTGCAGTGCATGCTGGGAGGTTACCATACACAGCGCTCTCTGGGTCTGTGTGTAGTGAGACTGCAGTGCATGCTGGGAGGTTACCATACACAGCGCTCTCTGGGTCTGTGTGTAGTGAGACTGCAGTGCATGCTGGGAGGTTACCATACACAGCGCTCTCTGGGTCTGTGTGTAGTGAGACTGCAGTGCATGCTGGGAGGTTACCATACACAGCGCTCTCTGGGTCTGTGTGCAGTGAGACTGCAGTGCATGCTGGGAGGTTACCATACACAGCGCTCTCTGGGTCTGTGGCTGTGTTCGAAACCGCTCGTGTACGCCATTTTGTAGTATGCGACGAATTCTAAACTGTTAATTTCGTGAATGAGAAAATACCCACAATTCACCGTGATTTGTAGTGTACAGCGAATGTACCCTACAATTTGTCCCGTGTACCACAATGCAATGCGGTCATGTCATACCGTCATACATACACCTCCGTTTATGCCTCAAGAAAAGTTCAGCCAACAGCAGTAACAACAGCAGCCACCGATAGCTACCGTTATTATCGCTATGGGAGTTGGTGCTAGTCGTGAGCTCGTGAGTTATCCTAACGTTATTTTCTCCACACGAGCTAGTTAGCTCACGACTTCCATAACGGTAGCTATTGGTGGCTAAAACAGTGGCTAGCAGACAGCACCACAGTTGACAAAACCACACTTGCACATCATTAGAATTTCAACAATTTATTTGGGATTTAACATTCAAAACTGAACATGCAAACCCGATACCACCTGAGTACATTTCAACCAGCTGCCATGAGTGCTCGGTTTGTTTACGGGTGATACTGGGCGCGTCCGCTTGCGTCACCTGAATATCAGGCACTTTTTTTTGACGCAAATGACGTTCAGTTGTAGTATCCGAAAACACTATTTTCGTTCGCTACATAGTACACTATATAGTATATACTATATAGGGAATAGGGAATAGTGAACGAGTGAGCGGTTTCGAACACAGCCCAGGTCTGTGTGTAGTGAGACTGCAGTGCATGCTGGGAGGTTACCATACACAGCGCTCTCTGGGTCTGTGTGTAGTGAGACTGCAGTGCATGCTGGGAGGTTACCATACACAGCGCTCTCTGGGTCTGTGTGTAGTGAGACTGCAGTGCATGCTGGGAGGTTACCATACACAGCGCTCTCTGGGTCTGTGTGTAGTGAGACTGCAGTGCATGCTGGGAGGTTACCATACACAGCGCTCTCTGGGTCTGTGTGTAGTGAGACTGCAGTGCATGCTGGGATGTGTGCAGTGCATGCTGGGAGGTTACCATAGACAGCGCTCTCTGGGTCTGGTGCAGCAGTGGCTCAGGGAGATGGGACAGGTGGATGCACTCTGGGATCTTTATGGTTCCTCCGTCCAAATCAGCAATGATGACATCCAGCTGAGGATACACGGACACGGACAGACACGACACACACACACACACACACACACACACAGACACACGGACACACACACGGACAGACACACAAACACACGCGCGTGCACAGACAGACGGACAGACAGACAGACAGACAGACACACAGACAGCACACATACACGCACAGACACGCACAGACACACGGACACGCACAGACGGACGGACACGCACAGACGGACGGACACACACACACACACACACACACACACACACACACACGGGTCAACTCTACAAAATGGCTGAAACACAGGCCGTCAGTATGACCGTGTCATTCCTCCAGTGCAGTAATGTTAATGACGTCTATCCGCCATACTTAGCGGAGGCTGTAACTGGGGCCGCTTGCAGTACATTTGACATATTACCCATTTACGTTTACTGCATGATCAGCAACAGCGTGCTCAAGGGCATAACTACAGCTTCACAACACAGGTACAGCAGGGATCTCCACCTGCTGCTTTGTGGGTTCTCTCTCTCTCTCTCACTCACTCAAATGACTGGGTGCCGAATCCCACGCAGACATCAAACATGCAGACATAAAAAAAAATAGAAAAAGCTGTGTTTTCTTTCTTTTTTTTTTTTTTTTTTTTAAACACACGGCATGCTGAAGAAGGCCTTGCAGGTGAAATGTCCATGTGGTGCATCATCAAATGAAAATTAAATAAAGTAATCGTATTTAGGGCAAATACTGATGGCGTAACGGTAAAATCACTCGCGTGGAGTGCCCACTGCGACCGGGGTTCGATTCCCTGACTGCGCCAGTCCAGCTCTGGCCGGGAGTACTGCTAGGGGGTGGAAATTGGCTGTCCGCCCCAGGGAAGGGGGAGGGAAGCTGGCATGAGCTCGCCATGAGCACAGAAAGCTTCCCTGTGGGCAAAAACAAATAGGTGAGTTCCGTTTAGAAGGAAATGGTTCTTCAGCGGCTTCAGTGTAGTGGCTGGTCCCGTAGTTGCGGGCAGCGGCCTTGTGGGGGAGGGTGAATTGAAGAAATAAAGGGTACAATTGGCCACCAAACTGCGAGAAAAACTGTGAAAAAATCTGAAATAAATGTATTGAAAATGTCTTTAAAAACTCATCGTATTTAGTGCTGTCCACTTTTCCTATAGCTGCAGTTTACACAGAGAGCTGTCAACGCGTGGAACAGCTCACCATGTCATGTAGTAAGGGCACTTACTTACTGGCTGGCAGTGTAGTGTAATGGTTAGGGATGTATGTAAAGAAATGTAAACTGTGTAAGTCGCTCTGGATAAGAGCTAAATGCCTAAAATGTAAAATGTAAAAATGTGGCACAGACCCTTTGGTGTGTTTGAGTCCAGGCTCAAAGCAGTGCTGGATTCTGTCTGGGCTGTAGGTAAGTGGGGAGCCTAGATGGGCTGGATCTCATCCTCATGTATTCCTACGCTCTCTCCATCTGGGATTTGAACCCGCAACCCGAGCAGTGACTCCACCGTACGGCTGCCCCTTTGTTCAAAGAGCCCCGCTGAGACTCAGCGCTGAGAGGCAACCTCTCGACCCGACGCGACCCGACCTGACCCAGGGAGGACGGCGCCCTCACCAGTTCCTGGATCTCGCTCTGGAACATGGAGTGGACCCCGATGATGAAGGGCGTGGGTGAGCTCAGAACCTCGAGAAGGCGCGAGGGCAGGATTGGAATGTAGGGGTAACTGAGTTTGGGGAACGAAACAGAAACAGTCACATCATCAAGAGCACGTTTTATAGAAGGGAAAAAAACACCCTGGAGCAAGTAGAACATTTGTAACGTGACAAGGAAGGAGGGCTCATGTCTAAAATGCTCTATAAATAAACCCGGGGGAGAGGGGTTAACATTGTTCAACAGAAAAAAACGTAATCACATGATGCCAGCCAATTAGTGTTTTTTTGCAGGGAAAAATAGCTCTCCTGGGGAATTTGAGGTTTGAGGAGAAACAGCTGAAGTGGAGCTCAAGGCACATTAAGGGAGGGTCGGTCTCTGATGATATGATCATAAGTATTAACAGATCTGGTGACTCGGTGGAGACATCTAAATTTAGATTGGGCTGTAAGAGGCACAAACACCCTTCTAATTGATTCCAGTGAAGTCACAGGAAACTGGAGGAACTGTGGAGACAGATACTTGTCCTTAGAAGTGGGATGAGTGGTGTCCCGTTAGTGGGGTCCTTAGGGTTGCCAAATTTCTATCATCCAAATACGGGACAGAAGGCGGGGCACTGGGGGTGAAGTGTGTACGGATGTAAATCAACACATACTGTATACTGTAACGGCGACTGCTGAAGGAAGACTCAGGAAAGTTTGCTTTTCCATGGTTGCGCTACCAGCTTTACTACAACAAAGCTTATAGACGCAGGGCACAACCAAGAACACGAGAAACTCACAGAGGTCACTTCTTCGATGTACAGACACAGCCACGGTTACAACACTAATCCACTCAATGACACAAGGGGTGATGGGGAACTGGCACACAAGGAATCATGGAAGACTGAACACATAACAATGGCAGCCCCCAAGCTTACTTAGCATACGATGTAGCCAAGCTAGCATTCATTACTACTGAACTCATTTACACCGTTACAATACGAGGGGTTCTATTTTGATGTCTGACTGGTATTTTGTTATCGTGTCCTGTGAGTAGTGTCCTGTGATTGGTATCCTGTTAGCGATGTCCCGTTAGTACTGATGGGGGAATGAGGTTTCATGAAATGAGCAGACCCACCCTATGGTATCAGTGACTCGCTGATTTAAACTCATCATTGTGCTTCACTGTGGAGAGCAAAACATTTTCATTGGTTCAAACTCAAGTGACTGGTTGGCAGCTGATTGTAGTTCCATTATGGGGTTCATAACTCATCTCCCATAACTACCTGTGAGTGATGTCACATGAGTGGGGTCCCCTGATTGGATTCCCCCGCTTGGAGTCACATGAGTGGTGTCCCCTGATTGGTGTCCCCTCACCTGTATTTGAGCGGGAACATGATGGCCTCGAGCGCACGGCTGGCCTCTCCCAGGCGCTGGTAGCTGCTGGAGTGAAATAGAACCTTGTGCTCCGTCAGAACCGCACAGAACAAGCTCAGCACGTTCTGGATCCCTACAGCGCACAAAAAAGAGAGCAATTAATGACGTATTCCTTGGGCAGCAACTGCTATTATATAAAATGATGATTTTTTTATTAACAACAGACGCCTTGTTTTAACAACAGATTTCCAAACATATCTCATTTGTTTCCGAGAAGAGCAAAAAAATAAAAAATAAAAAATAAAAAATTTAATAAACAGTTTTGCAGTGAAACAAAAGAAACAAATGTATCACAGAAATGTAAACTTCTTAATTGCTCAGGCCAACTGGGAATCATTAAAAACAATCAATCACATTCTATCAAAGGGTCAGGAGTATGTTTAAAATAGACACACGTAACAGATAATACAGCTGAATTTATACTGAAAAGGTTTTTTGTGGACGTGCAGCGCAGCCTCAGACTGAGATCATTAGCTCTATGACGCACACATTTACATTTGACATTTTAGGCATTTAGCAGACGCTCTTATCCAGAGCTTACACAGTTTACATTTCTTTTTACATACACTCCATTTATACAGCTGGATGTTGTTACTGAAGCAATTCAGGTTAAGTACCATGCTTAAGGGTACAACGGCAGTGCCCCACCTGGGAATTGAATCAGCAACCTCTGAGTTGCAAGCCTTATTCCCCCAACCATTACACTACACTGTCGCCTACACTTACACACACACAGACTGCATTAGCCCACATTGTGCAGGACCGCTGGAATCACACCGAACACTAAACAGAAACGCGTCTCAGAATAGTGCACAAGGGCCACTTCCTTTGACAAAAGACAATGAGAAATGGCGAATACCAACATGACAGATCCAAACTCTTCACTTCCTGTTATTGTTTGTTTGCCATCACACAGCAAACGTGCCGATTAATCAGACATTGCACAAAGACAGAGACGAGAGGAACGCCGACATAAATATCCGTGACACAGCCAAGCACGCACCCTGTGTGTGGCACCAGGGGCGGGGGAAATTCACCAATCAGAGCATCAGAAATTAGAGTGTACGTCGCCTTTCCTGTTGATGGCGTACCTTGATCTCGAGGAACACGGAGGAGAGGGGGGTGTATATGCTGGACCGGCCCTAATCTAATCTGGAACTTTCCGCTGTGCGAATCGTGCGGACCTTAGTGATTTTCCGTTCCCTGTGGAACCTGCGGTTTGTCTCAGGTGCTGCAACACCACAAGTCTGAGAGGTAAGTTTCCATATTTGTCATCTTTTTTTTGTAATTTTTGTTGTTGTTGTAATTCTGGAATTTATTTTCCCATTAATTCCACGCTGCGTAATCAAACGTTGACGGAAACGTGATAAACAGCGATATATACACACACAAAAGGTGGCGTGATGCACGCACTGTTACACCACAGCGTCTGGAGTCCCCGGGTGATGTCCGGAGGATCTGCCACATTTGTTTTGCAACCTTGAGGTGTTTACTTATCTGTGGAAACACCAACACATTCCCCGGGACCCAAATAAGAGAGTCAGAGATGGCGGAAATGAGGGGACAGCAGACTGGACTGTCGATTACAGCTCCTTCCGATCCCCCTGGGAGGAATGTGCTTCCTGCCGCTGGAGACGCACTCCATAGACATGTTTTCAGCAGGGACACAGGTCACACCTCTCCCCCGTCAGGTGCTCTGGGACCTGGTACAAGGACGAGATGCCTTGGTTTTTTTGGGGGGTTGCCATGACAAACCGCTTCCAATCTATAGTCGACACTTGTTCCAAAATCACTGGTGTGCCTCTCAGAAGCCCGGTCTTATTCTATGAGCAGCAGGCCAGGAGGAAGGCCCACGACATCCTGGGGGACAGCACCCATGTCCTCTCTCCCCACTTCCAAATGCTCCCTCTCGGGCGCCGTCTGCACCTCCCCAGGGGCTCTACCAACCGACGCAGAGCATCTTTCATCCCCGACGCCATCTGCCTGGTAAACAAGGCACTAAGAGACGATCCTAGGCTCTACCTGGAGCTTGGCACACAAAATGCCTACCTTGCATGTGGACTAATTTCCCTTACTTATTATTATTTTTTCAATTGCAGTTCCGTGTCCAGCCTTGACATAGCTCTATTGTATCTGTCTGTGTCTGTTCTTACCATGCCCAAAATCAAATTGCCCCTCCGGGATTAATCGTGTGTTGTGCTGTGTATCACGCCCTCATGGATGTGTCTCAGCTGATTCAATATTCACAAGTGGGCGTCGCAGGCCCGCGACAGAGGTCCTGAAGAGAGTGAAGGACAAACGGCTCTGACGAGACGCAGCCAGAGCTCATCCGCTGACCCAGCGGGAATCGCCTCGTGAAATCTCAGACAGGAGTGCGCTGGGAGCGGTGTGACCTCGTCGCCGTTTGTCATGTGACCTGTTATTGCAGGCGGCCCGGGTGGCCGGCTGGGCCTCCACGCGTAGCGTGTCATTACTCACACGCTCAGCGCCTAGCTGTGGGGCCGCATAGCGTAGCCTCTTAAAAACAGGCCCCCGTCTGTCACTCAAAACCAGCCCTGCCAGAGCGCAGTCTGCCCAGCACCACGCAACGCACTAACACTCCTCCACCCGGACAAGAGAACGCAGTGCCATTCAGTGTCACGCACTCAACGCTGAGCTGAAAAAGCACGACCGCTGCTGCTGCTGCTAACGTCCCTGTTTATATTCTTATTAAGAGCCCTCGTCGTACCAGGCCACAACAAAACCCAGTCCGCATCAAAATTTGTCAGATGCAATAAATCAAGTCTATACTTTATAAAACCCTGTGGAAAAACGCATCCAATTTTATTTATTTTTCCTTTCCAATGCCGGCTTTGAACACTTCAAGTAGCAATGGTTTGGCTTTAGTTTGGGTTGGGCTTCCAAGGAAATGTGAACTTGTGTAGGTACGCTGCACCCATCAATCGTCACTGAATCAGGAAAGGAAAACCTGAAAACCATCGCACGTGCAAATGTCTCCATTTTCAAATAACAGGAAGGACAACGGTGAACAAAAGCGTGGGTGTGAGCGATGCAGACGGAATTTCACCTTTAAAATATACATTTTTTTAAACATTTTGTTTCCCGTTTTTCTCCCAGTTTCGTACCCAATTACACCCTGGATTTATTTCAATTTACCCTCCCGACACAAGTCTGCTGCTCCTCTCTATGAAGCAAGCTAATTCTCAGAGGGCAGGTTTCGAACTGCGTCTCTCACAGGCAGCCCACACTCATATCCGACCAGCCAAAATGCACTGCCTTAGACCGCTACGCTATCCACCATCCCGGAATTTCACCTTTGCCTGCGGGCACGCACTGCTTATCAGGTGGAGGTGGAGAGAACAGAGAAGCAAACACGAAAAAGAGTGAGAGGGGAAAAAGACAGCAAGTAATAATAATAATATACGCCATTTAGCAGACGCTTTTATCCAAAGCGACTTACAGTAGTGAATGCATACATTTTCAGTATGTGGCCCCAGTGGGGATTGAACCCACAACCCCCCCAATGTTGACTCCGCCTTGATGTGGCCCCAGTGGGGATTGAACCCACAACCTAAGCGTTGCCAACGCTGTGCTCTACCAACTGAGCCACAGAGAACCACAAACGTAAAAACAGCAACGTCTGTTACAGCAAACATTACAGCTTAGCTGAATTTCAGAACTCCCTGAACTCTTAAAACCAAAAGGCCTTTTACATGTTGTAGTCTCGTTGACTGAATCATTCTCAGTGTGAATCGCAGGCTGACTAACAGGCCGATGTTCACTGCACGTAACAGTGAACATCGGTAGATTCTTAGTTGATTCAATTGACCAATTAACTTAATTAATGAATCAACCTCATAGTTCTCATTTTCACAGTAATTAACCATCATAGAGACCTCTCTCCGCCACGCTGACTCAAGTCATGCATGTTCACCCTTAGCTTGAACTCACCTGACACCTGATTGGATAGTTTTGCCGTGTGCAGTCAAAACATTATTTGGTTGGTTTTTCCCATAGTTTAGGGACCCCCTGCTCTAGACAAACGAATGCAACAAACTGCTCTAATGTCCATCATTAATCGACAGAGAGCAGAAGAATATTGTAAAGTAGTAATTAATGACAGGGTCTGAAGAATAACGAGGACCCACACAGCACGTGTGCCCTGGCCAAACATTCGGCTCGATATTGTCATACATTCTGTCAGGACTACATCACACACAACCGGTGCCAGCAGCGCCTTACCATGTTCTAAAATTAAAATCTCTAAAAGGAAAATGAAATAAACAGTGAAATACGTACATAGCGAACAGCTCACCAAATATCCCCATGACAGCTTTGTAACAGTTCAGGCGGGTTTTTGGGTGGAAGCATGATTTATTTATTTATTCATTTATTTTATTTTTATTTCCAAAACCAGAAGCATGACATGCAACATTCTTTAATAAATCTGTTGTTGATCTGTTTCATGAGGAAAAAGAAAAAAAAGAAAAAGAACAAGGGGATCATGGGAGATCGTAAATATCCTGGAGAATACGCTCTGACACTTGTGTGTGAGCTCATGCTGGAGCGGGCCCAGGGCCGCGATTGGTCCAGGGTCTCGGGCCGCCTGCTGGGACGATGAGCGCACGCATCACTGGGATGCCAGGCCCATGACAGCCCCACGCTAACGAGGATCACATTGTCCACAATATCATCGCTCTCTCGTTGTGTAACGGCCTCAACGGGAGAAGGGTGGCTGGAGAACTCGGGGAAAATCCTGAGTGGCAGGAATGCAAAGCACTCGAGGGGGTCCTCGGGTGGCGTAGCGGTCAAAGCATTCGCACTCGGGGGGAGGGGGGGTCCTCGGGTGGCGTAAAGGTCAAAGCATTCGCCCGGAATGTGAGTTGCCCACTGCAGCCGCGGTTCGAAACCCGGCTGAACCAGACCAGCCCTGGCCATTTGGCTGTCCGCCCCAGGGAGAGGGAGAGGGAGGAGGGTGAGCTGGGTCAAACTCGCCGAGAAGCGCGAAGGTTGTCTCCAGAAAGTAGGTGGGTGATTTCCATCTCGGAGGAGGCAGATCATCACCGGCATCACCGGACTGGATGAAAACGCAACTGTGCTCAACACCGGTCCAAGAGCGCTGCTGGCTGGCAGGATTCTAACTTCCCTGTCAGTGAGGTGGGAAGTGAAGGTGAACTAGCTTCACCTAGAGCAGCTGAACGAGGCACTGTTCTAGTGTGTGGATCAGCCCCACGGTCTGCATGCTGTTAAGGCACTGTTCTAGTGTGTGGATGAGCCCCACGGTCTGCATGCTGTTAAGACACTGTTCTAGTGTGTGGATGAGTCCCACGGTCTGCATGCCATTAAGACACTGTTCTAGTGTGTGGATGAGCCCCACGGTCTGCATGCTGTTAAAGCACTGTTCTAGTGTGTGGATGAGCCCCACGGTCTGCATGCTGTTAAGACACTGTTCTAGTGTGTGGATGAGCCCCACGGTCTGCATCCTGTTAAGACACTGTTCTAGTGTGTGGATGAGCCCCACGGTCTGCATGCTGTTAAGACACTGTTCTAGTGTGTGGATGAGCCCCACGGTCTGCATGCTGTTAAGACACTGTTCTAGTGTGTGGATGAGCCCCACGGTCTGCATGCCATTAAGACACTGTTCTAGTGTGTAGATGAGCCCCACGGTCTGCATCCTGTTAAGACACTGTTCTAGTGTGTGGATGAGCCCCACGGTCTGCATGCTGTTAAGACACTGTTCTAGTGTGTGGATGAGCCCCACGGTCTGCAACCTGTTAAGACACTGTTCTAGTGTGTGGATGAGCCCCACGGTCTGCATGCCGTTAAGACACTGTTCTAGTGTGTGGATGAGCCCCATGGTCTGGTATTGAATCCAGATTGTGGCCAGCAGCCCCTGCGGGGCGACGCATAACTGGCAGGCGTGTCGCCCATGGAGGGAGGGATTCAATCGGCAGGGTTGTCTGCGTGTTGTTGTACGCCAGCGACCCCACAGTCTGCTGGTATAAAGCTGCATATGAAGTGTCTTCCTCTAACTCACATCTGTGTGAGCTTGACTCATAGACCGCGGTGTGAAAAGAAGCTGACATTTACAATTTTAGGCATTTAGCAGACGCTCTTATCCAGAGCAACTTACAGTTTACTTTTCTTTACATACAATCAATTTATACAGCTGGATATTTTACTGAAGCAATTCAGGTTCAGTACCTTTAGCTCAAGGGTACAACAGCAGTGTCCCACCTGGGAATCGAACCAGCAACCTCTGAGTTACAAGCCCAGTTCCCTAACCATTACACTACACTACCACCCACACACCACATGTCTATGGAGGGGACTGAACGAGGGCTTTGGGCGGTCGGGCTGAAAGGAGGTTTGACCCTGCCGCTTTCAGGGAGAACATGTTCCGAACGCCGGCACTCCAGGAAACCGCACTCTCCTAAACCGCTCTCTCCTAAACCGCTCTCCTAAACCGCTCTCTCATAAACCGCCCTCTCATAAACCGCTCTCTCATAAACCGCACTCTCCTAAACCGCTCTCTCTCCTAAACCGCACTCTCCTAAACCGCTCTCTCCTAAACCGCTCTCTCATAAACCGCTCTCTCCTAAACCGCACTCTCCTAAACCGCTCTCTCCTAAACCGCTCTCTCATAAACCGCACTCTCCTAAACCGCACTCTCCTAAACCGCTCTCTCCTAAACCGCTCTCTCCTAAACCGCACTCTCCTAAACCGCTCTCTCCTAAACCGCTCTCTCCTAAACCGCTCTCTCCTAAACCGCTCTCTCCTAAACCGCACTCTCCTAAACCGCTCTCTCCTAAACCGCTCTCTCCTAAACCGCACTCTCCTAAACCGCTCTCTCCTAAACCGCTCTCTCCTAAACCGCACTCTCCTAAACCGCTCTCTCCTAAACCGCTCTCTCCTAAACCGCTCTCTCCTAAACCGCACTCTCCTAAACCGCTCTCTCCCAAACCGCTCTCTCCTAAACCGCTCTCTCCTAAACCGCTCTCTCCTAAACCGCTCTCTCCTGAACCGCTCTCTCCTAAACTGCTCTCTCCAGCTCTGAGCTAAACCGCTCTCTCCTAAACCGCTCCCTCCTAAACCGCTCTCTCCTAAACCGCTCTCTCCTAAACCGCTCTCTCCTAAACCGCTCTCTCCTAAACCGCTCTCTCCTAAACCGCTCTCTCCTGAACCGCTCTCTCCTGAACCGCTCTCTACTAAACCGCTCTCTCCAGCTCTGAGCTAAACCGGCTCCATGGCCAGGTTGCATGCTGGAGTAATCCTCCAGAGTTATCTGCTCCAAAGTAAATCGCAAACTTGTGTAATCCGCTAAGAATGAAGTTCTACATCTACAACAACAGCCGCCATCAGGGAGAGAATAAATAAATAGCGAGAGGAAGAAGATTCACCCTCTTAAAATGGATTACCGTGAGCCGTGTCACGAACAAAAATCAACAGCTAAATAAAACAAACAGCATTCCACTCAAATGACGTCCTTCAAACAACCGTGTTGCTATTCAAACACAAATCCATGAAGCATTTCTTGGCTTCTAGACTCTTCTACAGTTACTGTGGTGCTTGCAAAGGGGTCCGTGCACCAAAGCAGTGTCCCCCTACATCTTTTCTTTTTTGTAAGTTATGGTATTTTAATCGATGGCATGCAGTTTTAATTTGACCTCTCACAAGGACACAAAACGTCTGTTTTCTGTGAAAAAATTACGAGCAGTCGTAAAGCTTATAATGATCACCTACCTAATCAACATTTTTAATCTAATTTCAACCTGAAATTCATATGCTTTCATGAAAAGGTCAGAAAGCATTCTGGGGGGGGAAAAATCTCAAGAGAAAGGATTCAGCTGGACGGAGCCAGACAATGGGACCTCAACTGGCCCGATTCTATATGTAGAATTCCAAACACTCATTGGCCAACCCTGAGCCAATTCAGAGACATGGGGGTCAGGTGGGGTATTAAGCTTGTGTGTATTGAGGGCTGGGGGGTCATGTGGGGTATTAAGCTTGTGTATATTGAGGGCTGGGGGGTATCAGGTACCCTGGCATTGTGAAGTAAATAGAGCAGAACGCTCGGCACAGCGGTCATGAAGTATTCACTCCGGCAAGCCTTTCATATGGAAGTTTGTTCAGTGAAAAAAGTGTTTGAATGAATGAGATGGAAAATTTGGTCTATCATGGGGGACTGTCACTCCTTTTAGGGGTCAAGTTCAACTTTATTGTCATGTGTATTAAATACGATGAATGAATACAAAATGGATTTAGAATGAACAAATTAGTACTGAGCATTAAGCGCTACAAATTATAAAATGTGTACAATTTAAAATGTTACTATTACTATTTTATATATTATTATTATTGTTACTGTAATGTATTTGTACTTTGATCCGAAATAAACAAACAAACAAAATACGCTAACAGATCTGTGATCGGCTGAAAGCAAGGCCTGTGGCTCAGGATAAACAGCCCTCAGTGGAATGCACGGGTACAGTTCATTCCTCTCACTGCTGTATGCATTATCCGGGTAAAAGTGCATTATTTGTTCTGTCTTTTTATTTATTATTAAAATGAAGATCCTCGGGGCCTCGGATAGTGTAGCGGTCTAACGCACTCGCATGGACTGGTACTTTGTGAGTGGGAGCTGCCTATCACGGTCGCGGTTCAAACCTCGACTCTACCAGACCGGCCCTGGTGGGGAGCCTCAATCGGGGGCGGTGTAACTGTCCGGCTCAGGGAGAGGGGGAGGGTGAGCCAGCACAAATTCGCTGGAAAGCGTGAAGGGTGTCTACAGAAAAAAAAGGGGGGGGTGGGGCAAGTTCTGTCTATCGGAGGAGGCGAATCATCGCCGGCTTCAAGGAATTTGCTTGACCCAGAGGACGGGTGGTGAGTTCGTGAGGGAGGGCAAAATTGACTTTTCAATTGTCCATAAAACTATAAATCAGGAGTGGGCTTAACGGCGATTTTATTTGGGACGGGGCTGGATTTGTGAATATGCACTTGTCCTGAAATCATTAATAACCACGTGAAACAGAGTCTCTTAGGGGAAATTAACCAAAAACAAACAAACAAACAAAACAAAAAAAAAATATATATATATATATATATATATAGACAGTTTTTAATGCGGGTGGCCACAAAAAGGGCATTACTCTCAAATCTGTCTGACGAGTAAGCTCCTTGGGCTCAACCAAACCAAAGCAACATGATTAAAAGGGGATGTTCTGGAATGATCCCATGAAACATTTCCACCTCGCGGATAAGCATGTTTGCCCCGTACGTACAGCAAAGCAGCTGAATGCAGGGTTTGAGGTGTGAACCACACAAACGCCAGCCGCAGACTTGGGTACGGCCATGTATCGTCATGGTGATGTATCGTCGATGGAACATCGTGCAAGCTCCCGTTCATTCTGACTGGGCCACACAAATTAGGTCCAAATTCATCAGAACACTGCATGTGTATCTCTCCTCACTTTTAAATTTTTTTTATATTTTAATTTATAGAATATATTATAGAATATAGTTTCTAATTTTTCCCCCGCTTTTCTCCCAATTTGGTTGCCAGTTATACCCTCTATTTATCTCAATTCACTCTCCCCCACGAGTCCGCTGCCTGCCCTCCGGGTAATGAGCCAATTTCCCGGGCCGGCAGATCCACCTCCTTCAAGACGGAACCCGACCACGGACGCCTTTCCTGCTCCTCGACGAACTCGTGCCGGCTCACCCTCCCCCCTCCCCCTGGGGCGGACAGCCAAATGCCAGGGCCGATCTGGTAGAGACAGGTTTCGAACCCTGATAGGCAGCCACACTCGTATCGGACCAGCCAAGATATGGTGCGTTAGTCCGCTACACTATCCGCCACCCCATCTCTTCTCCTTTGATAGATGACTTTGGGGGAAGACATGGGCAATTGGCGGTGTGTTTGTGCAAAGTTTTACTTGTTGTTAATTATCGGTCATGGTAGGGACAGGCAATTAATACAATCTAGGAGTCATATCACAATATTTCACACACAATTTCTAGAATGACAACCATGTATATCACAATCATTTTTATAGAATTTCTTTAAATTGTGCTTATGTGCCACAACAGCAAGTGAGTCACCACACCAGCATCTGCAAGAACAGCACAGTTAAGCAAACCTGATCAAAATAAATAGAGGTACAACATAAGAAAGCGTTGTTGTGACCTTAGATACAGTGAAGGTGACCTTGTTGTGACCTGAGATACAGTGATGGTGACCTTGTTGTGACCTTAGATATATATATAATATAATAATATATGCCATTTAACAGAGACACTTTTATCCAAAGCGACATACAGTAGTGAATGCATATATTTTTGAGTACATGTGGCCCCGATGGGAATCGAACCCACAACCTAAGCATTGTCAACACCATGCTCTACCTACTGAGCCACACAGAACCACGCTCTACCTACTGAGCCACACAGAACCACGCTCTACCTACTGAGCCACACAGAACCACGCTCTACCTACTGAGCCACACAGAACCACGCTCTACCTACTGAGCCACACAGAACCACGCTCTACCTACTGAGCCACACAGAACCACACTCTACCTACTGAGACACACAGAACCACGGTCTACCTACTGAGCCACACAGAACCACGCTCTACCTACTGAGCCACACAGAACCACGCTCTACCTACTGAGACACACAGAACTACACTCTACCTACTGAGACACACAGTGGATAGATACAGTGAAGGTGACATTGATGCGACCTTAGATACAGTGAAGGTGGGGTTGTTGAGGTGAAAAACAGGTCGATCGTTTAGTCACTGTGCAGCAGTGCTCACACGTACCGAGCTGCTGAAAGAGGAGAGCCACACTTTTCCCCGTGACGGGCAGATTGTCGTTCAGCGGGGTCTGGATCAGCTGGCGGTCCCCCGCTCCCAGAGAAAAGAGTTTCTGCAAGAATAAGACAAAAGGTGTCATGGTCAGTGTGAGATGGCCCCACAGAGCGACAGGATGTGATGCGTCCCCCACAGAGCGACAGGATGTGATGCGTCCGCTATCCTGGGGCTTCAGCATGTCAGACACCATATCAGTCCTGAGGAAGTCCGTAGTGCCATTTTGTAGACTTAAAAAGGAAAAGACGGGGGTGGCGGACAGCATAGAGGTCTATCTTGGCTGGTCTGATACAGTGTGCGCTGCCTATCAGGGATGCGGTTCGAAACCTGTCTCTACCAGACCGGCCCTGGCCGTCAGCTCCAATCGGGAGCGGCGTTTGGCTGTCCGCCCCCGGGGAGGGGGGAGGGTGAGCCGGCTCGGGTCCACCGTAAAGCACGTAAGGGAGTCTCCAGAACGTGGGTGGGCGAATTCCGTCTCGAAGGAAGCGGAGTTCGCTGCCCTCGGAGAATTCGCTTGCCTCGTAGAGACGAGCGGCGGACTCGTGTGGGGAGGGTAAATCTAAATAAATATAGAGGGTGTAATTGACTACTAAATTGGGAGAAAAACTGGAAAAAAACTGAAAGAAAAAGAAAAATAAAACAAAACAACAAAAAAAAAAAACACACTTAAGTCACATGAGTATTTTTAATAAGTCTAGTTTTCCCCACAGTGAAAGTGACAGGTTTGGCACTCGATAAACAAGGTTCTTCCAGTCCAGACCGAGCCTGTGAAGGAGTCCTCCAGTGACATAAAGATGAACTGAAATTGATATTTCTACGAATGAAAGCGAATGGTACTGACGGGTTCTCACCCCACGCTGGGTTTATATAAAGAAATTACTTGCGAGCACCACAGTACGGTCACAGGTCGACTGCTTTCATTGAGAGAGAGAGAGAGAGAGAGAGAGAGACTGAAAAACCAAAACAGAACATAAGGATGCACTTTTCAATGTAACTTCCCCCCAAATTAATAACACACACACTGCACACGTGTCTGAACAGACTGTACTGGGCTGGCCGTATTAACCAGGACGTCCTGTTTTTTATGCCAAAATTGGCTCGCCCCGCAAGAGACGTTCCTTGTCCATGTTACAATATACAATTTACAGTTTACAGTATGTGTTGATTTACATCAATACAACACCGTACCCACTTCACCCCCAGTGCCCCACCTTCTGTCCCGTATTTGGTATTTGAAGTTGGCAACCCTAGCCCAGCTGGACTGGACTGGACCAGACTGTGGGGTGGAAGTGGCTTTTTTAAGTGGGCCCTTTGACCCTTAAAAGCACTCATGTTGAATCAACCTAAATATCACAATGTGTAGTGCAAACCTTCTGTGTGGAGGGAGTTCAAACAGGAGATCATGACTCTACTGTCCTTTTGTGAGGTACAGTGTGTGAGTGGGGTGCTGGAAATCCAGTGAAAAAACTATCGACATCAACACACCATATATTACATACAGAGTCAGTCTTTCTGGACCAGAGATGGACAGACAGATGGACAGATAACAGGGTGGGGGTATTAAAATAAATTCCTGTGGTAATGTGTTTCATATGGCTGGAAAGAATAACAGTTTCAATTGATATTGTTGGGCAATGTAATTTTACAGTAAATTACACAAAATAAATCCACATTGTGATCTTCCGTTGATGAAATTATGGTGTGGGCTTTTAACGAGGAAAGTGTGTTCAAAGCTAAATAGTTGGGAACAATACATGTTTTGCAACATTTGTGTTTTAAATAATACAAAATAAAAAAATTTGTAAAAACACATTGTCAGCAGAATGTCACCTCTCAGAAGGGATGATTTTTGAGGGGACGGTCTTTGATGTGGCCGTCGAGACGATGACAAATAGTGCCACAGCGACCGACTAATCACCATTTAAACTATTTTCTGCAAACTTCAGCCCCAGCTTTCTTTAATAATATCATTTTAGTTCAGCAAGGGAACACAACAAAATTTAAAAACCCTCCGTCAGATGCGTGTTAACTGCCATGGCACTTCCTCAGGGAGGAATGTCTAAACATTTATTACCAAAAGAAAAAAGAAAAGACTAATAAAAATGAGGAGAGGAGAGTAGAGAGAGAGAGAGAGAGAGAGAGAGAGA
Organism: Aldrovandia affinis; assembly: GCA_029706075.1. Classification (NCBI taxonomy): domain Eukaryota; kingdom Metazoa; phylum Chordata; class Actinopteri; order Notacanthiformes; family Halosauridae; genus Aldrovandia; species Aldrovandia affinis. The sequence continues at coordinate 3,062,128 of JAINUG010000104.1, forward strand.
GAGAGAGAGAGAGAGAGAGAGAGAGAGAGAGAGAGAGGAGGAGAGAGAGAGAGAGGAGAGGAGAGACAGAGAGAGAGAAAGAAGAGAGAGGAGAGGAGAGACAGAGAGAGAGAGAGAGAGAGAGAGAGAGAGGAGAGGTGAGAGAGAGAGAGAGAGGAGAGAGAGAGAGGAGAGGAGAGACTGAGAGAGAGGAAAGAAGAGAGAGGAGAGGAGAGACAGAGAGAGAGGAGAGGAGAGATGTCGGGCCGGCTGATTTACGAGCGCCCGGGCCAGTCCTGTTTTTGAAGTAACAAATCCAAGTGTCAAATTAACCCCAGGTGACCCCCGGGCCCGGGGCTGGCGTGGAATTCCAGCGGTCTCGAGCGGACGGCACAGGGGAGGGGGGGATCAGACGGGGCAGCCCCCGCGCAGACGCCAGGTATTTTAGGAATTGTTTGTTTTAGCGCCGTCTCACCTGGGACCCTCCGGCCACCGGGACCAGGCACGTGAAGAGGTTGGACACCAGCCCCTCCAGGGGGAAGTTCAGGCTGTCGACGTAGACGGTGTAGATCAGGCCCAGGCAGCCCTGCAGGGACAACCGCCAGACAGATTAGAGTCCCCCGCTCACCCGGTCACACAACACCACTACTGCACACGCTCAGAACACTACTCCACTACTGCACACGCTCAGAACACTACTGCACACGCTCAGAACACTACTGCACACGCTCAGAACACTACTGCACACGCTCAGAACACTACTGCACACGCTCAGAACACTACTGCACACGCTCAGAACACTACTCCACTACTGCACACACTCAGAACACTACTGCACTACTGCACACACTCAGAACACTGCTCCACTACTGCACACGCTCAGAACACTACTGCACACGCTCAGAACACTACTGCACACGCTCAGAACACTACTGCACACACTCAGAACACTGCTCCACTACTGCACACAGCTCAGAACACTACTGCACACGCAGAACACTACTGCAGACGCTCAGAACACACTGCACACGCTCAGAACACTACTGCACACGCTCAGAACACTACTGCACACGCTCAGAACACTACTGCACACACTCAGAACACTACTGCACACGCTCAGAACACTACTGCACACGCTCAGAACACTACTCCACTACTCCAAACTGAGTGCACTCAGAACACTACTGGTCAACATCAGTGCCCTGAGCTATACCCCCATGCAAAGCAATGACACATGCAAGCATGCATCGCACAGACATATACACACATACTCACATACATATACACAGACATATATACACACATACATATAGACATATATAGATGAGTTATACTAGTGACGGGAATCAAGAAAAGGTTAGGCTATAAATAGCGTGTATAAATCACCCCTGAAGACCTGCTAAAATATCTGCAGGTCTGCTCCCAGCCCTTCAGCGCTCGCAGTTATAACGGGTTTAACGACGCCCCCTTCGGGAACGCACTCCGGAAAAAAGCGTGCCGATTCCAGACATTCAAACTGTGGAAATCTTGAGAGGAGATTTAGAACAGCCCTGTGCCAGGGAAAGGCCAGAGGAGAATCTGAACGGAACGTTGAGCGTCCCCATGTTCCGGGGGTCACACTGTGGGCCACTGGGCTGTCTGTGAGTGAGAGCGCTAGACTCACGCTGCTTAGGGGATGTTCCTGTAACGCTGTATAAATGTTATAATATAATATATATAATAATATAATAACGTTATAACGGGTCAATCAGACATCCATGCACACAGAATTATATTGAGGAGCTACAGGAAACGGAGTGGTTTCACAGAACCCCATTCAGAGGATAAAGGCTTGTGATATGGTGGATCTATGACCTCAGTACTACATTTCCCAGGATGCTCATCTCAGCTCTTCCACACTGCAGACAGTGGGGTTCTTCTGACTAGAGTCCATGAATTCCTGTAGGCATGAACCAATAGCTGTTACTAACGGTGGAGGTTAGTGTGTGGGGGGAAAACTCACTCACCTGACATGCACACACACACACACACACACACACACACACACACACACACACACACACACACACAGTGTGTGAGAGTGTGTGTGTGTTTGTGTGTGTGTGTGTGTGTGTGTGTGTGTGTGTGTGTGTGACTGCATGCGCATGTGTGTGTGTGTGTGTGTGTGTGTGTGTGTGTGTGACTGTGCATGCTTGCATGTGTGTGTGTGTGTGTGTGTGAGAGAGACTATGCATGCGTGCGTGTCTGTGTGTGTGTGTGTGTGTGTGAATCAAGGGAATCCGGGTGAGGCCTTGATTTGATTTGATTTAAGTTAAACCCACATCATATTCAGCACTCTGGGTTATCCAAAAAGCGGCAGGCACAAGACAAATTACACTCCAAGCCTCCAACATTTTAAGAAATTAATTTGATGGAGTACAAAGCAAGAAAAGTCAGCATTCCTTCAATGCATGAGCCAACCAACAGGTGGGCTGTTCACTCAGTTTGTAACAATGTGGTAATAAAGCATTAATAACTACAGTATACCTGTGTAATATAATCATATAACATATGCCATTTAGCAGACGCTTTTATCCAAAGCAACTTACAGTAGTGAATGCATACATCAGTATGCATTTTCAGTACATGTGGTCCCAGTGGGAATTGAACCCACAACCTAGGCGTTGTCAGCGCCATGCTCTACCTACTGAGCCACACAGAACCGCGCTCTACCTACTGAGACACACAGATCCACACTCTACCTACTGAGCCACACAGAACCATGCTCTACCTACTGAGCCACACATAACCACACTCTACCTACTGACCCACACAGAACCACGCTCTACCTACTGACCCACACAGAACCACGCTCTACCTACTGACCCACACAGAACCACGCTCTACCTACTAAGTCACACAGAACCACGCTCTACCTACTGAGCCACAGAACTACACACTACCTACTGAGCCCCACAGAACCATACTCTACCTACTGAGCCCCACAGAACAACGCCCTACCTATTGAGTCACACAGAACCATGCTCTACCTACTGAGCCACACAGAACCACACTCTACCTACTGACCCACACAGAACCACACTCTACCTACTGAGCCACACAGAACCATGCTCTACCTACTAAGCCACACAGAACCACACACACAGCAGTAAAAACACACACTGCTGATTCTTAGTGGCACATGAATAGTACATTTGTGATATTAAGGAAAAGGGGATGCAAGATTGGGAGATTCCAGACAAGTTTCCAAAACGTACCCTTCCTAACTTACATCATTATCCACCCAATCTTGAGTTTCCCCAATCTGGGCACCCTGGTTGCCTCCTTAATAAGAAATTTGACATGTATTACTGTTGAGTAACCAACAACAATACACGTGTATGAGTATATATATATACACTGTGTATATATATATTTTATAATTCAGTTACTAACAATTTATGAAGAATTAATAAAGGCACCATATTCTAAAGTGTTATCACTCAGTTTACCAGCCACACACCATGAAATTCTTCTTTATCTGGACACACGCTCACTCGCTCACTCGCTCGCTCGCACACACACACACACACACACACACACACACACACACACACACACACACACACACACACACACACACACACACACACACACACACACACACACACACACACACACACACACACACACACACACACACACACACACACACACACACACACACACACACACACACACACACACACACACACACACACACACACACACACACACACACACACACACACTCCTTTAGCAGGTTAGCCATACTGTTAATGTCACTCTTCACACTGACACACCATTGGTGTGATCACCTGATTTGTCCCAGAGGCGGGGTCATTGATCTTAATGAGGGGCCAGCTTCATGACTGTGCCCTCCACCTGAGCCAGTCACAGAACAGTGACCCGCATCACTTCCTGTTCTCTGCATGCATAAAATGAGACTTCAACATCTTCAGTTTGTAGTTTCATGAAGCCTGAACCTTGAAGTTAAGTTCCTACATTAACAAATGTTCCCTAACTGCTTTTAGAATAGATAGTTTGGCAGGGTTGAATAAAAAAAAGAAATATATTTTTATGTTTATATATTTACCCGGAAGATCTCCGGGAAGTCCAGCCTGGACACCAGAATAAGACTTTTTGGCGTAAACACTTCGGCCGGCTGGATTAGACCATTCTCCTCTTCATCCTCCTCTTCCTCCCCATCAGTATCCACGCTCTTTGAACCCTGAAACAGAGGAGAACCCACATGAAACACGGAACAGCAGTTAGCCCAGAACCAATGGAACCAGAACCTTACTCAACAGAACACTGACACTAACGGGCCAATGAACAGTCTCTAGCACCCCTGGTCTGGTACCGAATCCAGACAGAGCCAGTATCGACTGAGGCCAGCAGCCCCACGTGGCGACTCATAATTGTCGCTCAGGGGAGGGAGGGATTCTGTCGCCAGGATTGTCTATCTCATCACACGCCAGCGACCCCTGCTGGTCAATCGGGCACCGACAATCTGCCGGTGTAAAGCTGCACATGAAGTGTCTTCCTGCGACTCATCTGAGCTCAGCTCTGCAGAGAACGCACTCGTCTACACTCTCCTGAATCGACATCGCACCGAGCATGGCCTGAGAATACGAATGGGCATTCCACATTTGGGAGGAAAAATGGGTCAAAGCATTAACAAAAACACACGCACACACACACACACACACACACACGCGCGCACGCACGCACGCACGCACGCACACCAAAAAACAGTGATCCAAACAGGTTGAGTAAGTGCTACTACAAGAGCCTAGCGGGCACAACCAATATGGAACACGGTCTCACTGTTTCACTCACTCAGCAAAAACTCATTCCCAACTCCCAATGTGTTAAACATTCATGCATTGCAGCCTGTGGTGGGTGTTGGATAAAGGGGCCAAACGTTATTGATGAGGGTCCATCGCCGGGCATTTTAGGGGGCTTTGAGATGAAGATGTTTGGGAGCTCCTGTTTTTAGGTTTTTTTAGGAACGCCCTACTGCTCCTCGGTGAGCTCATGCATGTGGTTCTCTGTGGCTCAGTTGGTAGAGCACAGCGTTGGCAACGCTTAGGTTGTGGGTTCAATCCCCACTGGGGCCACATATACTGAAAATGTATGCATTCACTACTGTAAGTCGCTTTGGATAAAAGCGTCTGCTAAATGGCGTATATTATTATATTATTATGCCGGCTCACCCTCCCTCCCCCTCGCCAGGACTACCTACTTTCTCGAGAAACGGCTGTTTTTTTTCTCCCAGTGGCCGAGATTACGACATACCCGTAGCACTGTTCTCACGGACCAGGTCTATTTTATCTGAAATTATAAAATGTCATTGATGAAATATAACCTAAATATTCTTTAAAAAAAGATAGTAAGAAATTATCCATTTTGCTGAGGATCCCAGTTTGGGAACCCCTGTCCTATGGGACAACTCAGATATTCCCAGAGTGAACCATGAGATGTGTTTGGGGGAAGGGGAGGAGGATCTGGTCAAAGGGTCAAACTGTGGGACATTTAGTCGCCCTAACAATCGAACCTAACCCCAAACTCAGAAGTTCTGGATGTACAGACTGTGCCAGAACGAGCAAGACCCACCCGTAGGGGGCGCCACCCTCTTGCCACGTTCCCCCTGGGCTTTGCGACCTTCACCGCAGACGTTGGGAGATCCAGGAGATCCCATGACAAATTAAACGTATCTCTTCTGCAGAATGCCCGCCCCCCACTGTTACACAGCCAATCAGATTAAACTCTCCGCCCCATCGGTCGACTGACGCAGATCTCAGAGGGTAAATTAAGGATATCGCATTCAAATCCTCACCCATCAAAACAGACATTCACAGTCCAGGAGCAGGAGCCGTATCAGACGCCCTGCCGTCGGCCGAAACGTCATCGCCGCAGAAGAATAAACAAGGACATCGTGGTCCGAGATGAGACCCTGCCAACGTGGGAAACGTCTTCCAACATTTAATGGGATTCTTCCCATCAGAGAGGGAACAGCAGACGCAGAAGGAGGAGTGAAACGGGGACGGCTGTGAAAGGGTGCAGACTCTGGCCAAACAGAAGTGTCATTTCCCAGAGAACCCGTGCCAGCGAGCGAGGACACACACTAAATCACACGTCCGACGGTCGTGAGAATTTTAGAATGAGTCCGATTCAGCCATACAAAAAAACTAAAAATATATTTTAAAAATTTGCTTTCGCTTTTGAAGAGAGAAAACAGAGTGCCCCCCCTTCCCCCTCCTCCAAAAAAAAATGAAGATTACATTTTTTTTAAAAGGGAGTGATGAAGGCTTTTTATGGGACCAGCATGCCTTTGGGGGTCAAGAGATTGAGTTAGCGCCAACATTAGTGTCAACATTCCTGATACCGTTAAAGATGTCGAAGAAAATACAGTTATATACTGCCATTTATTGTGAAAAGCTTTCAAAAAAGGAGACAGGAATGTACATTTAAAAATGACCGTGGAAGTATCACTGCATTTATCGAGACTCATGGACTCTTTAACCTTCCAGAACAACACTTTTAAGGGTGCCCACCTTCCAGTACTGCCTTGGTAGGCATGCCCCGTGATAGTGAAAGAGATTGTCTATTTTCAACATGCTCATATATTACATTACAGGCATTTAGCAGACGCTCTTATCCAGAGCAACTTACACAGTTTAAATTTACATACAATCCATTTATACAGCTGGATATTTTACTGAAGCAATTCAGGTTTAAGTACCTTTCTCAAGGGTATAATGGCAGTGCCCCCACCTGGGAATGAAACCAGCAACCTTTCCGTTACAAGTCAGGTTCCCCTAACCATTACACCACCTACACTACACGACAATGTGGATGACTCATTCTTTCTTTGTCATTTACAGAGAAACAAAACCCTTTTACAGACACATTTATTTTTATAGTTATCGCCATAACTGCATCTTCAATAAATTGCTATCTTTGGAAATTGACTTGAGTAGGTATTACGATGCATGACCACTATGGGTACATTTAATTTCACATATTAATCATGGGGCGGCACAGTGGTGCAGTGGATGGCACTGTCGCCACACAGCAAGAAGGTCCCAGGTTCGAATCCCAGCCGGGGTCTTTCTGTGTGGAGTTTGCATGTTCTCCCCGTGTCCACGTGGGTTTCCTCTGGGTACTCCGGTTTCCTCCCACAGTCCAAAGACATGCACGTTAGGCTAATTGGAGTCTAAACTGCCTCTCGCTCCAATGCATGCTGGGATAGGCTCCAGCCCCCCCGCGACCCTGACCAGGAATAAGCGGGTTAAATAATGAATGGATGAATATTAATAGAGGCTAGGTAAGAAATGTTGAGCGGCGCCAGTCTATGAACAGAACATGAGAAGTGTTGCCATATTAAGTTCCAGAAGTTAAAATAATTTATTTCTTTAAGTGGCCAGAGAGGGACGTGTAGCTGGCCGGGGATGTTACTTTAACCCAAGGCCTCGGCCTTCAACACCAGCCAAGTGAAGAACTAAGTGGTTCAAAATGTTAATTCACGTCAAATATGCAATCCAAACACAAATAGCTGAGCTGGAACCCCTCTGAAGTGGGCGTTCAGTGGGACGAGAACAGAAAGCTGTTGACCAAGGTTTCATAAAGGCCAGCAGAGCTCAGAGGGGGGAGAGGAGGAGAGGCGGCCAACAGGAGAGAGGCCGTTTCCAGGCCAACCTGACAGGCTTGTCCAGAGCTCTTCACTGCACCAGGAAGCACACAGAACACAACAACGTGGCCCATCAAGAGCTCAATTAATGCAAACAATACACATTCACAATACACATTCACAATACACATTCACAATACATATTAAAGGAGTAAGTTGCTTGGTAGGTGGGGTGCATACCAGGACTGGGGTCACTCAATTTGCATTCCATTCAGGAAATGAATTGAAATTAAATTACCGGTAATGAAAAAAAAAAAAAAAAAAAAAAAAAAAAAAAGATAATAATGGCCACAATGTTTCCATCAAGTTAATTCAGGAAATGAATTGAAATTCAATCAATTAACTGGAAAAAATGGCCACAATGTTCCAATGAAGATTTTTTCAATGAATTAGTTTCCAATTGAGTGAATTGAAATGGAATTGACCCCAAACTCCTGGTGCATACACAATGGGAGGGGGGAACTGTTAGCAGGACTGTGAATTTGAGAATTTGTACAGAGGTTGGCTGCGTTGCACTATATGGTTCTGTGTGGCTCAGTAGGTAGAGCGTGGTTCTGTGTGGCTCAGTAGGTAGAGTGTGGTTCTGTGTGTCTCAGTAGGTAGAGTGTGGTTCTGTGTGTCTCAGTAGGTAGAGCGTGGTTCTGAGTGGCTCACTAGGTAGAGCATGGTTCTGTGTGTCTCAGTAGGTAGAGCGTGGTTCTGTGTGGCTCAGTAGGTAGAGCGTGGTTCTGTGTGTCTCAGTAGGTAGAGCGTGGCGCTGACAACGCTTAGGTTGTGGGTTCGATTCCCACTGGGACCACATATACTGAAAAATGTTTACATTCACTACTGTAAGTCGCTTTGGATAAAAGCGTCTGCTAGATGGCGTATATTATATATCATACATCATATCACCGCACCGATCAGACAGACGGATTGCAGCTCTGTCGTGACAGACAGCGTGAGATGCAGGGGAACCGGCTGCTCCACAAACAGTCACAGAGAACGCGGTGACGGCTCGACGTCTCGATCTCCGCAAATCGTGGCGATTCGTGGTCTTCCCGATCACAGCCGTAAGCTTGTCCGTTGCCACAACATCGTCTGACGGTTTAGTTATGACACCATGGCCAAACAGGCACTGCCCTGTGGGACTGCCAGCCACATGCTGGCACTGGCACGGTCAGGGCTGGGCTCCAGGCACCAAGGGGAAGTGCTTTAGCTGGATTCAGTCACGCAACAGCCACCGTGACGGACATTAGACAGACTTACAAACAGACCACAAGAACACACTCGACTGCTGCATTTCTACACAGTACACACACCCAGAGTTTCCTCGTCACCATGTATCGACCGGAGAAGCGCATATCTTCAATCATATTGAAAAAGGTACGCAGCTTCAGTGTGCCTTGGCATAGATCCTACAAGTGTCAGGAACTCTATTAGAGGGATGCAACACCATTCTTCCACAATAAATGCCATCATTTGGTGTTTTGTTGATGGTGGTGGAAAACGCTGTCTCAGGCACCACTCCAGAATCTCCCATAAGTATTCAGCTGGGTTGAGATCTGGTGAATGAGACAGCCATGGCATATGGTCTACATCGTTTTCATGCTCATCAAACCATTCAGTGACCACTCGTACCCTGTGGATGGGGGCATTGTCATCCTGGAAGAGACCACTCCCATCAGGACAGAAATGCTTCACCATAGGATGACGGTGATCACTCAGAATGGTTTAGTATTTATTGGTGTTTACCTTGCCCTCTAAGGGGTAGAGTGGACCTAAACCATGCCAGGAAAATGCACCCCACATCATAACAGGGCCTCCAGAACCCTTAATTTACTCAAGTGTTTCCTTTATTTTGGCAGTTACCTGTATCTCTTATATAGTTGATATTTGCATTATTATGATGTGTGGTCATGCCAGTAAAGCATATTTGAATTGAATGCACTAAAGGCTCTTCGGTTGGGTGTGGTTCTTACCCTTCATGAGCTCGAAGGCTCTGCCCACGTTGTATTTGCCACCTGGGCCACCAGAACAGCTTCAATGCATCTTGGAACTCTAATGGATTGCATTGAAAATGCACCCCACACCATAACAGAGCTGTCAGTATCCCTCATTTGCTGGAGTGTTTCCTCTGTTTTGGCAGTAACCTGTAATATAATGTACCAATATAATCACCGACATCAGCTCCTCATTACTGCTACTGTACTGTAAGCATGCTGAAAAGAGAGCTCACACACAGGAGGCCCAGGGTGAGGAAGTGGTCACCTGTGTCCTGTTTTAATAAGTGAATGGTCCGTGGATACACCCCTTCTGTGACCAGTAGGAGCCCAGCCTGCGACCCTCCATCAGGGGTCAGCCCTCTCCACTGTCTCAATCTGCTTCTTATTGTCCCATCCGGACACTATCTGCCCCAGTGAACTTCCACAGATATGCACCTTTCAACACCCCCAATGGCTAAGCCCTTTTTCCAGACACAATTTTATTTTTTTATCAAACAAGAAAAACAGTGAAGGTGAAGCTTTGTAGCCTCCCAGAGTTCCCAGGCCAGCTCAGAGCAGACAGTGTGGGGACTTAAACTATTTCCGTCAAGATGGAAAACATATTGTGACGTTATTTCAAGAATTTGCTTCAATTGCAGAGGGGAAAACACACATTTCTCCACCGATAGGCTGGCTAGCTTTGCGTTAAGACTGATTGGATTAAAATAATCAAGGGGAAATGCTTAGCATTTTCAACACTATTGTTCAGGGGGCCAGTTGGGATTATTAATGCTCTTAGTGAAAGCCGTAGCGCTCCACAGAAATACCGCTTCTGTTCCACGGTGGTCTGCACTGCTCTCCAAACTGCAGACAGTCAGACAATAGACCACAGTAATGGGGAAAAAGAGAAGAAATAGCTATTTATTTGATCTGATGTACATGCAGTGGCTGAACAGGGAGCATTATTCGTGCCACGCGGCCCCACATGAAACGAGGTCAGAGCATGGACACAGTGCGACTGTGGTGCTTTTACAACACGATCACTGCGCTTAACAAACGACCTCTCTGTGTTCCCTCAACATGGTGACAAATGCACTCTCCGCTGCTGTTTTTGGCAGGCAGCGTGATAGTAATCAATTCTGCACCACTAAGAAGAGATTTTTCACCCCTCTTATTTTCACAACGGCCAAAAAGTGCAACGCTCTCGCACCATCGCCCTTCCCCTGAACCCCAACAGGGGGCGCTGCAGTTGACCCCATGATCTCCTCTGATGAGGTCACCCAAGAGCCAGTACATATCGTATTATACACACTACAAGACACAAAATATAGCACAGGCAAGCTACAGCAAAGCCAATGGGAGGGCAGGCTCTCGCTGACCACAGCTGGTACCCCCTAGGTGCCTGGTAGGGGGCAGGATGTGCCACTAGGGGGTGCTAATAAAGCAATAACTCGAGGAACCAACTCTACCCCAGTGGGACAAGGCCAACTGGGTTACGGACTCCTGGTCCATATTTTGGTTATCAGCGTAGACCTGCCTGGGACTGGGACGATGTCCAGGCCAAGCTTGTACACTTAGCCAAGTGCCTTTACAAACTGAGCCACTTGGGAAGACGGCAAACTGACATTGTCGAGTTTCCATGTTTCTATAGTATCTGTAAGAGAAGGTCTGTGTTGCCCACAGCACACCAGTAGGTACGGCCAACCTTTGGCAGGATGTGTGTGAGGCCCGTCCCACCACCCTGCCATGCCCTGGGTGTGGCACTCCGCCTCTCTCTCCCCCAGATGACGCACAGGCGCCGGGAGTGATGCCTGACAACGCCATACATTTACATTTTACATTTCAGGCATTTAGCAGACACTCTTATCCAGAGCGACTTACACAGTTTACATTTCTTTTACATACAATCCATTTATACAGCTGGATATTTTACTGAAGCAATTCAGGTTAAGTACCTTACTCAAGGGTACAACGGCAGTGCCCCACCTGGGAATTGAATCAGCAACCTCTGTTACAAGCCCAGTTCACTAACCATTACACTACACTGCCACCCTGCCCCGCCCCACCAACACTGCGTCAGCTACGGAACACAAAGCTCTCCACTCCACAAAAAGAGAGCAGTCACAGGAAGTGGGTGTGGTCTGGTCAGGAAGTGGGTGTGGTCTGGCCTGGGAAGGTTGCCGCATGGCGGCAGAGACATTTTCCACTGACAAACTTTTCCACTGCTACTATTGGGAGTGTTATTCCCTTCACTGACCCCGTGGGGCATGGCTAGCAAAATTCTATGAATTTTCAAAACAGGGAATTTCTGAGAACGGAATGGAATTGAAGGAGAATGAATAATCAGAGGACACATAACACATACAATGGAAAAAAAGTATTTTCAAACTTTGAACTTTACTGAACTTGTAACATCCAATTAATGGCAAGTGTTAGCTAGCTACCTACTCTAGCTAACAATGCATACATGCTTGCTGAGTTTAGCAACTAATGATCAACTCCTATTCACGAACATTTTCATTAACAATTGACCTAAATTACGATGAAATGTGTCTGTGTCGAACTGCATTTGATTGTAGGATGCAGGTAGGATGCTCTGACTAAATGTTTTCTTGATGACCATGTGATGGAAGCATGAGCTGTGCATGCATAACGCTGTATCACCAGTAGGGGGAGCAAATCGCTCATCCACCTCCTCCGGAGGACAGTCTTTCAGACACATAAAGCTTTGTGATTCTAAAGCCAACAGAGCCAGAAGAAACAAATGGTATAGGAGAATATATAATAGTTTAATTGTTTAGGTTAGGGAGCTGGGCTTGTAACTCAGAGGTTGCAGGTTCAATTCCCAGGTGGGGCACTGCTGTTGTACTCTTGAGCAAGGTACTTAACCTGAATTGCTTCAGTAAAATATCCAGCTGTATCAATGGATTGTATGTAAAGAAATGTAAACTATGTAAGTCGCTCTGGATAAGAGCATCTGCTAAATCCCTAAAAATGTCAATGTAAAAAATGTAATATTTAAGAATAATGCTCTGTTAGTAATTTTAAGATGACCTGTAAATACTATCCACAAAATATGACTTTATATTGTTTTCTTGATGGAAATCCCCAAAATCTCAAGCCAAAGCTCTTGGGGAAGTTTAGTGGAAATTTCCCAGAAACTTTCCACCCCTTTGCAACCCTAGGTGTGCTGATGAAGAGACTCAATACTGCTAAAGATGCAGGGACCATGGATGCCTGCGGTCAAACAGCTGAGCAACGCGCCTGAGCGAGGAGGTATCTGTCTCCGCATTGGTGCTTGAAGACCAGGGGGTCACGGTGACCCGGTGGCTCAGTGACACCTGGTGGCTGGGCGGCGGATAGCGTAGCGGTCTAACGCACCGTATCTTGGCTGGTCCGATATCGCCGTTCGAAACCCGTGTCTACCAGACCGGCCCTGGTCCTTTGGCTGTCCGTCCCAGAGGGAGGAGGGGGGTGAGCTGGGTCAAATTCGCCGTGAAGCACGTAAGGGAGTCTCCAGAACGTGGGTGGGGGCGAATTCCGTCTCGAAGGAAGCGGAGTTAGCTGCCCTCGGAGAATTAGCTTGCCTTGTAGAGACGAGCGGCGGACCCGTGTGGGGAGGGTAAATCGAAATAAAGAGAGTGTGTAATTGGCCACAAAATTGGGAGAAAAACGGGAAAAAATCTGAAACAAATTTTATTTTATATATAGATTTATTTATTTTTTAAGAAAAATAAGTCCCTCAGTGGCTCGGTGACTCGTGACATCCTAAAAGAGTCTCCTCCTCCAGTGTGTTGGACACCAAGAGGAAAACAAACAGCCACCCTGCATTGTGATTAAAGAGGATGTTTAAATGTCTCTGGAGCAACTCGTATGCTCTGAAACGCTAAACTAAACTCATTTACATTCCAGACTTAATTCAAAGCAGGCTGTGTGTGGCGCTGCTGGGGGGGGAGAAGAAGGAATTAGAAAAAGAACCAGCGTCTGATTCACCACATCAAAATGCGCAGTGTCATTACAGACATCCTCCTGCCAGCAAAGACCCAACTATTTCTGGTGACTGGACGTGCTTTCAGTGGAAGAATTCTTAGTAATATTCCACAATATAGAGGGGTGAATTAAGGACAGAGCACAACAAGAACTTTTCAAGCTCATCTGAATCTTCCTTGCTAATGTCGGACAGGAGCTTTGGAAACTCTTAAGTGTTCAGATGCATCTGGCCTCCTGCGTGGCTCAGTCAGTAAAAGACACTAGCCACAAGTTGCAGGCTGGACCCTACAGTCACAGGATCGAGTCTGGGCTAGTGGACTATGACCAGAAGACCACAGCACTGGACTATGCTATCAGAGCATCAGGTCCCAAAGCAACAGGCTGAAGGACAGCTTTTATCCCCAGAACATCAGGCTGCTGAACAACAGTCTGTTACCTGCACACTCCCACACTCTGCATCTTGCTCATATCACCTCTCGTATAAGCCTGCACTGGTCACAACAGTGACATTCTTTGTATAGAATTGCACAACAAATAGACTATATATTTATCATTATCCCCTGCACTGTATATTTTGTATTGTTGTATTTTATCTTGTATACCTCTTATTGTAGTTCTGCACTCAAGAATTTCACTTATTCTATTACTATAATTGTGACTTGACAATAAACTTGATTTGATTTGATTTGAAGACCACAGCAGTGGACTATGTCCGGAAGGAGTGGGATACAGCTTCGCCCTGCTACAGAGGGTTCGAGATAGCCAGGGAGCTACCTACTGAGACACACAGAACCACGCTCTACCTACTGAGCCACACAGAACCACACTCTACCTACTGAGACACACAGAACCACGCTCTACCTACTGAGCCACACAGAACCACACTCTACCTACTGAGCCACACAGAACCACGCTCTACCTACTGAGACACACAGAACCACGCTCTACCTACTGAGCCATACAGAACCACGCTCTACCTACTGAGCCACACAGACCCACACTTCCTACTGAGACACACAGAACCACACTCTACATACTGAGCCACACAGAACCATACTCTACCTACTGAGCCACACAGAACCACGCTCTACCTACTGAGCCACACAGAACCACGCTGTACCTACTGAGACACACAGAACCACGCTCTACCTACTGAGCTACACAGAACCACACTCTACCTACTGAGCCACACAGAACCATGCTCTACCTACTGAGACACACAGAACCACACTCTACCTACTGAGCCACACAGACCCACGCTTCCTACTGAAACACACAGAACCACACTCTACATACTGAGCCACACAGAACCATGCTCTACCTACTGAGACACACAGAACCACACTCTACCTACTGAGCCATACAGACCCATGCTTCCTACTGAAACACACAGAACCACACTCTACATACTGAGACACACAGAACCACGCTCTACCTACTGAGACACACAGAACCACGCTCTACCTACTGAGACACACAGAACCATGCTCTACCTACTGAGACACACAGAACCACACTCTACCTACTGAGAACCATGCTCACAGACCCACCACTTCCTACTGAAACACACAGAACCACACTCTGAAACACACAGAACCACATACATACTGAGCCACACAGAACCACACTCTACCTACTGAGACACACAGAACCACGCTCTACCTACTGAGCCACACAGAACCACGCTCTACCTACTGAGCCACACAGAACCACGCTCTACCTACTGAGCCACACAGACCCACACTTCCTACTGAGACACACAGAACCACGCTCTACATACTGGGCCACACAGAACCACACTCTACCTACTGAGACACACAGAACCACACTCTACCTACTGAGACACACAGAACCACGCTCTACCTACTGAGCCACACAGAACCATATCTTAGGCAAAGTTTCTCTTTCTTACACCAATCATTAATCTCCATCCTCTCAAGTCTTCTACAATGTCTTCTGCAATCGTTACAGACTTGTAAGTAAACACTGTGTTAATTTATCCTGACTGCAGTGTTGACAGTAGAGGCTTGCTGGTGACCTCGTGTGCTGGGACAGCCTTCGTCCTTAATGACAAAGAATGCAGAGCCATCGTTTCTGGGCCGCAGAGAGACGGCAGGAAGTTTTGGGATAAACAGGGCAGTCAGGGACCGGGCCTGTGTCCCCACCCGCCCCCCCTTTCCGATGTCATTTCAAAACTATGCGTCTCTCCAGGGCGACAGGCTTCATCTGAGTTCTGCTCGATTACACTGCGGCACACAGTCAGCAGGGCGCTTTGCGCAACGTCTCGAGGGAGAAGCAGCACATTCAAGGTCATCTCGACCCAGGTCTTATGCTGCACTTTTGAGGGGGAAATCATGAGATCCGTTTAAAATAATTTAAATTAATGGGCGGCGGATGGTGTAGCGGTCTAACGCGCCACACTCTGGTGTGGTGTGCGCTGCCTGTCAGGGACGCGGTTCGAAACCCACGTCTCTACCAGACCGGCCCTGGTCATCAGCCCCGATTGGAGGCGGCATTTGGCTGTCCGCCTCCAGGGGAGGGGGGAGGGTGAGCAGCACGAGTCCATCGAGGAGAAGGTAAAAGGTGTCCGTGGAAGAATTTCCGTCTCGGAAGAGGCGGGAACAATCGGCCCGGAATAAGTGTCTCGCGCCGGAGGACGGGCAGCGGACTCGTGGGGGTGGAGAATTGAAATAAATAGAGGGTATAATTGGCAACCAAATTGGGAGAAAAATGGGAAAAAATGTGAAATAAATGTATTTAAAAAAATAATCTAAATTAATTACGCCTGGGAAAACCCCTGAGGCCAAGGCATCCCTTTTCCCATAACATTCTAAAACAAAACAAAAAATAAATAAATGATAATACAATTCCAGTTAAGCCAACTCAGTAGTCAGCACACTGCACGTTTTAACAGGAACACTGGGGGCCTGGTTCTGTGGTTTCAATGTCCGACACTGGCTACGGAGACGGGGTTTGATTCCCCGTCGTCAGAGTCAGCTCTGGCGGGAGTGCCACGGCAATTGGCTGTCCGCCCCAGGGAGGAGGAAGGGAAGCCAACACAGTTCGCTGCACACAGGAGTGGTTCTTGGAGGAGGCAGTGCTGTCTTGGCTGGGCTATTGTCACTGCCGGTCACAGGGCTACGGCAGCGAACCATGAGGGAGGGGATTGAACTAAGCACAGCAGGAGTAATTGGCTACCAAATTGGGAGAAAAACAGGGTAAAAAAATAAAATAATAATAATTTTTTTTAAAGTATGGAACACTTGCTTCCCGGTACGCATGCTGGCCACTGCAACCGGGGTTCCATTCCATTGGGTGTGCCCGGAGTTACAGTGTGCACCGGAGTTACAGTCAACAGCTTGGCGAGTGCCGGCTCGGAGGAAGTGGTACATCGCCTTTGTCACTGCCGGTCTCAGGACTACGGCAGCGAACTCACAATATGAGAGGGGGATTGACATGAAAACAGAGGGTGTAATTGGCTACTAAAAAACAAACAAAATATTTTTACAAAAACTTGGCACACCCGTCACGATTACCATGAAAACTAAACGCGGTCTCATAACAGAGGTAATAGTAACTGAAAAAATACACGAACAAAGACAAAACTGAGCACTTGTAAAACAACGGGCTCATTTGAGCTGTGACAAACGAGCGAAGCCGTGGAAGGTGAGCGTGAGCATGTGAGTGAGAGCGTGAGTGTGAGTGCGGCCGTGCTGTTGGCATCGCTCCGGCATTCCTGTCAACAGCACAATACGAAAAACACAGATTTCTTCAGTTCTTTCACTCTGGAGTTTTACTTCAATGTGAAAAGTGCTACACGGTCCTGACTTTAACCTTTTAAAAATGCCATTTTGGATAAAATCGTTCTTTTAAAAACCTCAGTGAACGACAACACCGAGCGCAATTAAACAGAAACATCTGGATGTCAGAAAGTAGTTATGTTAATGAATATTTTGGTGTTTTTCGTGTTGACCACATTGTTTTTGGTGGTATGGTGTGAAACGGGCAGTCGTGGGGGCACAGGGGGGTCACCAATCGCTCATATCTCAGCTGTTCCATTATTGGTTCCCTGTGACCAGATCTTAACGAGGTCCAGGATGCAAACACGAAGCTCTGAGATCATTTTACATTTTAAGCATTTAGCAGACGCTCTTATCAAGAGTGACTTACAAGATGTGCATTAATACATATTAGGAACAATCATAGTTCGCGCAAGAAATCAGTGCAGTAATACAGCAATAGACATCGTTGTTGGCAGCTGCATACCATACCTGTAACACAGGGAAGGAAAAGGTTAGTCTTTTTATTTATTTATTATGAGTAAGCAGGGGTATATAGTGTTGAGCAAGTAGACAGTGGTGATGACAATTAGCTAGATGTACAGAATTCAGTGGTAGTGGAGTCTGAAAAGGTGGGTTTTGAGTCTCTTGCGGAGGATCGCAAGTGATTCCGATTGCGGAAGCTCATTACACCACCGAGGGGTCAGGACAGAGAAGACACAAGACCACGAGGAGTGGTTGCCATTCGTACGGAGGGATGGGGCAGTCAGTTTGCCAGAGGAGGTGGAGCGGAGGGGTCTGGCTGGGGTGTAGGGAGTGATGAGTGTCTGGAGGTAAGGGGGAGCAGCTCCTCTAGCCGCTTGAAAAGCAAGCACCAGTGATTTGAATCTGATGCGTGCTGCGATGGGGAGCCAGTGCAGAGAGGAGAGTAGAGGGGTGACGTGGGTGAACTTAGGTTGATTGAACACCAGACGTGCGGCAGCATTCTGGACTTATTGCAGTGGCTTGATGGCACAGGCCAGCAGGCCGGCCAGCAAGGAATTGCAGTAGTCCAGACGTGAGATCACCAGGGCCTGGACCAGGAGTTGTGTGGCCTCTTGGGTGAGGAATGGTCAGATCCTCCAAGATAAATGCATGAGATTTTCTTAATCCTCCTGGGTTACTGTTGCCCTGCCCTGGGTTACTGTTGCTGGTTACGCACCCCCCCATGTGCCGTTGATTTAACGCCCAAATAATGCCATTTAGACTGCAAGAACACAACAGCAGAGGAAATACTAATGCAGCTTTTTGTCAACTTATTATATATTTTTTTCATAATCGTTGATTTCACGTGGCAGGCAGCCATTTGCAATGGACTCCATTATCCAGAATTACCTCTGGTGCTTTTGCGGTCCACACTGCTGCTACCCTGTGGCGTTTCCATGCAGATTGGATTCCCAAAGAGAGTGGATGAATCAGATTATAGCGATGGTAAAAAAAAATAGTACAAAAAATTGTACATTTAAAAAAATGTACGTTTGTATATCACTCTGATATAAAAAAAAATATATAATTCAAAAATATTTGAGAATAACCCGTGCAAAATCATCAGGGGGCAATTTCAAAAGTATAGGTCTATATCCGTTGCGATTTACATTTTACATTTACATTTTAGGCATTTAGCAGACACTCTTATTCCGAGCAACTCACACAGTTTCCATTTCTTTACATACAATCAATTTATACAGCTGGATATTTTACTGAAGCAATTCAGGGTCAGTACCTTGTACTGAGGAACTGTAGCTCCACCTGGGAATCAAACTCTTAGTTACAAGACCAGTTCCCCCCTAACCACTACACTGCCTCCAGCGATCTCCAGCGAGAGGAACCTGAAACGGAGTGCAATGGGAGCGCGAAAACAGGCCGGGCCTACCTGCAGGTTGATCTCGGCCTCGAAGAACGTGAGGCAGGAGCAGTAGTGGCGGTCAGAGTCGATGTCGGTCAGCACCACGGTGAAGAAGGAGGGCTGCTTCCTCTCACGGGACAGCTTCCACCCTGCTGGCTGGCAGAACTGGGGAGAGAAGAGACCTGGGGTCAGAGAGAGACCGGCACTGGAGGTCAGAGAGAGACAGGCCCTGGAGAGAGAGAGACAGGCCCTGGGGGCCAGAGAGAGACAAGCCCTGAGAGACAGGCCCTGAGGGCCAGAGCGACAGGCCCTGAGGGCCAGAGAGCGACAGGCCCTGAGGGACAGAGAGAGACAGGCCCTGAGGGACAGAGAGAGACAGGCCCTGAGGGAGGGACAGAGAGAGACAGGCCCTGAGGGACAGAGAGACAGGCCCTGGGGGTCAGAGAGAGACAAGCCCTGAGGGACAGAGAGAGACAGGCCCTGAGGGACAGAGAGAGACAGGCCCTGAGGGACAGAGAGAGACAGGCCCTGAGGGACAGAGAGAGACAAGCCCTGGGGGTCAGAGAGAGACAGGCCTGGGGTCGTATGTACAAAGATTCTAAAAGTAGGAGTGCTGATCTAGGATCAGGTTTCCCCTGTCCATATCCTAACCATATCCATTATGAGCTAAAAGGCTAAACTGATCCTAGATCAGCACCCCTGCTCTTATACACTTAAGGTATACTTAAGACAAGATCGATTTTGGAGTGTTCGCACAGGCTATCGAGCTGTTGTCGAATATGGCCTTGCGAGCAAATGTCAGTATACACGCTGCGACTTGGAGGTCTGGACGTTTAATGACACTCCACGTCAGATGGGGGAGCTGGCGAGTCGCTAGTTGACCAGTTGCAGGCAACGGTGTATTGGGAGGCGGTGAGCGAGGCTGTGCGGAAAGCCAGCCTGCACACACTGTGGCGATCGAAGCCAAATGCGCCGCTTCGTTCTGGGCACAAACCCGCCACCTTGCCTGTGCGAACATGCCTGAATGCTTGTGCTCGGTTCAACTACTGGCACTCAGTCTGAGCGGTCGAGGTTACTTCTAGAAAAATCTGAAATCACTCAAACTGCCGTGCATTGGGGAGTGCTGTTTAAATCCCTTTAAATTAACCCTCCTGGTTAAATAAAGGTTAAATATACACAGGAAACAGCCAAAACAAAGGAAACACCACCATAAAGCGTCTTCAAAGGGTGTTGGATCATCACGAGCCACCAGAACAGCTCCAATGCCCCTTGGCACAGATTCTACAAGTGTCTGGAACTCTATTGGAGGGATGCAACAGTATTCTTCCATTCTTTTGTTGATGGTGGTGGAAAACGCTGTCTCAGGAGCCACTCCAGAATCTCCCATAACTATTCAATTCAGTTGAGATCTGATGACTGAGACAGCCATGGCATATGGTTGAGACCACTCCCATCAGGATAGAAATGCTTCACCATAGGATGAAGGTGATCCCTCAGAATGGCGCTTTATTTATTGGTGTTCAATTCCCACTGGGACCACATATACTGAAAAATGGCTGGGCAGCTGCACACAAGCCTCATATCACCATGCGCAATGCCAAGCGTCGGCTGGAGTGGTGTAAAACACGCAGCAACTAGACTCTGGACCTCAACCCCATTGAACACCTTTGAGAGGAATTAGAACGCCGATTGCGAGCCAGGCCTTCATCAGTGCCTGACCTCAGAGATGCTCTTTTGGCTGAATGGGCACAAATTCCCACAGACACACTCCGAAATCTTGTGGAAAGCCTTCCCAGAATAGTGGCACTGCCGTTGTACCCTTGAGCAAGGTACTTAACCTGAATTGCTTCAGTAAAAATATCCAGCTGTATAAATGGATTGTATGTAAAGAAATGTAAACTGTGTAAGTCGCTCTGGATAAGAGCGTCTGCTAAATGCCTAAAATGTAAATGTAAAATGTGGCAGCTGTCATTGCCGCAAAGGGGGGTCCAACTCCATATTAATGCCCATGGTTTTAGAATGGGATGTCCAACAAGCTCATATAGGTGTGACGGTCAGGTGTCCACTGACTTTTGGCCATATAGTGTATATGGCAAGAACTCTTGGGGGGTGGACTGTCTGTTGAGTAACCGTGGTAATGCGCATGGCGGTAACACACAGGATGTTCTGTTTAGACCTTGAATGCATCCTCTCAGCGCAGGGCAGGAAACACCACGGACTGTTCTAGGAAGAGCTGCACAATGGCAGCTCAGCTGATTGGCTCTCTGTCTCTACGGCACAATGGCAGCAATGGCAGCTCAGCTGATTGGCTGTGTGTCCGTCTCTACAGCACAATAGCAGCTCAGCTGATTGTCTCTGTGTCCATCTCTACAGCACAACACGAGGGGCTTAGTTTAATTTTTGGGACATGGTTACATTTTTTAAAATGTGATCCCCCGCATCACATGCGCACAAATGTATTGTTACGGTGAAATCCAGAGCCCTGTATTAATGATCGTGCCACATTATGGTGCGATTTGTGTTTAAATCAATCTGTTCCCCTCACCACCTTGATACCGGTGAAGCTTTAGAGCTTTTTTTAAACCAAAAAAAAACTTTAAAAGGCTCATTCATAGATGCTATAATATTTATAGAAACCTTCAAAAATGAACTTTCTGGCAAATGTACATTTTCAAATGACTGAAATAAAACAAAACAATGCATAAAATGTAAATTGTACATTTGGCTTTCATGATTTAAGCAGCAAACACGAATTGCTGCTGAACAATTTGTGTCAATTGTTTTTAATTACAGACACATTGCAACATTTTCATCCAATTACTCTTCATGGCTTCCATTTACACACGCCATGTTCCTGCTTATTGGCCGTGACCGACACTGGACCTGCGAGTCAACATCTGGTGTCAGAGAACGTGGCGATCGCAGCCACTAAAATCAACTCTCTGCAAATATAGAGATGATGAAGCGTGACCCTTTGAAGGAGCTAATAAGACATCACACGCCTAATGAAATATCATGAGCCACACAGATGTCCATGAGCACACTTCCATTCACAATGCAGTCCTTCGGAGTTCAGACACAGAAGACACAAAACTATTTAGACCAAGCTACTCGGGGTGTAACGGTACACGTATTGGTACCGAACCATTCGGTACAGGACTATCGGTGGGGAAGGTAAATCAAAATAAATAGAGGGTATAATTAGCTACTAAATTGAGAGAAAATGGGAAAAAATCTGAAACAAATTTATAATTTAAAAAAATTAAAATAATTAAAAACCTGAACCTGGAGCTCCGGGGGAAGGAAGGGGACGCTCTCCACCCACGACACGGTCTGCAGCACGCTGGGAAATCCCCTCGCAAATATCAACTCATTCCAAACACGACACTCGTCACTGGCGGGAAAGAGAGCAATGAAGTTCTGCTGCGCTGACAGATCGCCTCAACGCCATGTGTACAGAGAGGCACTGCATCCAGAGCCACGTTTCTGGGATCAACCTCTGCCAGGACAGGCTGGACGTGTGGACTCTTCACTCCTGGATGAGGACCCTCACACTACACAGTCCACACATCTTCCCATGAGCTCACCGTCCCAACGAGACACAACAACCCGGAAATTACGGCGCATTTCCCCCTAAAGGCCTCTGCATGCTCGAAGGACAACAACATGACAGCAACACAACCAGGGCTCTGCAACATCAACGCAACCTTTGCGACCTACGCAGAGGGGTTTCAGAGGGTGCTGCGTACCTAGCACAAAAATCTAACTCGCGACCGCAGCCCAACCGTTCACATAGACGTTGCGCATCACTGGCTGGTTGGTTAGCGAATGGAGGCGGAGCTGTCATAGTCATAGTTCATAGGTCACAGTTCATCGAGCTAGTAGCTAATGATATAGATAGCTAGAATAATTTGTTCGACACAATAAAAAATGAACCAGCTTCAGGAAAGATTGGCTGAAGAAGTTTGAAGGTACAGGAGTTTCCCTGCTTTCATGAAAACCTTATTGATCTTGTTCAATACATTGATGCCTACTAGTGCACAGAAGTGTATGGACACCATGTTGAATAAGCTGCGCATGGCCTTTGCAGACGTATATATTGCAGAGTGCTTGGGACATTGTTGCATTGCGCGAACCGTGAAGAAGTCGCACAAGTTACGTAGAAGCATGTAGAGACCTTAAGAGCCTGCGATGTTTCCGCACGCCCGCCTCGCTCGATCAATCGATCTGAACACAGCATCGCTTCGGCCCGTCGTCGTTTCTGTGACGGTCAGCTGAAAGTCCCCAGCCAATCACACACGAGAGCCACAGGCTGTCCGTTTACTGAAGACACGCTCATGTCAGTTCACTTAACACGTAGAATGGCCACTGTTGAATCTAAATGTGCTCCAATTGGCTGCCTAGTTATGAATATTAATTAGGAGGGTGTGGTCAAAGAGTATCCATAGTTACAGTGCCACACCACAGCAAAGGAAAGGAATCTGTGCCAAGGTGCACTGAAGCTGTCCTGGTGGCTCATGGTGACCTAACACCCTATTAAGACACTTTGCGTTACTTTATGTTGGTGGACTCTTCAGTCTGTGTTTGCACAACATGTCTGGACTGCTGCACACGTAAAGGTAAAGAGGAGATCGTACCAAATCTCTTCTCTTACCCGTCTCCAGGTGCTGTCTCTAAAACTTTGGTGGAAATAAATGCATCACTATCTGGGAAATCACTTTAAATCAAAGCCGGCTGCTTTTTGTGCCAATCCGGTTCAGAACACAAGCACAGCACCCGCCCCCTATTCTTCTATTAATCAGATGTGTCACTGAAAGATTTAACATTTAAAAAATAAAAAATAAAAACACAGCAGCACAGCATTTCATGTGACTGTAATTGATAGGGGGGACGATTAATCTCTCAATGAAACGCACGAGGGTTCTGTTCTAGGTCACCCTCTGTCATCCTCCACACTGTTATTCTGTCTTCACAAAACGATGTCTACCTCGTGAGCTGCCTTCAGCTGTGCAATATGAAAAGCTTTATTCCTTCACTTGCATGATTTTCTCTGTGCCATTTGGATTGTGATTCTTCTCTTTTTTTTGGTGATTTATAATTTTTGTATTATAATTTTTATTTATTTCTTTTTCTCTATTCTTTGTGCTGAAATGTAAAAACACTTTGAGCTGCATTTTGTATGAAAGGTGCTATATAAATAAAGTGTATTATTATGATGAAAAGGTGAGCAGGGGCACATTTGTGCAGTGTACACACATTCTCCTGCACACACACACTCTTTTCCGGTACTGGTGATCCACTCACAGGACGGGCCTGATCACTCGTACTCATCTCCACAGCAGCACGCCGTTGTCCTCAGTCAGGGGGTCAACCAGGGACTCTGGGCCCCATCCAAACGGGACTGAGCCACTACACAAAGTCACAGATCACTCATGTGATGGCATTCACTCAGTTTGAGTGGCTAAAAAAACCCTGCAGGCCTCTAACATCACCACACAGATCTCTTACATAAGAACATAAGAATACATAATGAAGAGAACGGGCCGTTCAGCCCATCTAGGCTCATCATGTCCTAATCTAAAGAGTATCTAGTACTGCATCTAGCCTGGACTTGAATAGCCCAAGTGTTTCTGTCTCTACTACCCGACCTGGCAAGCTGTTCCAGGCATTGACAACTCTCTGTGTAAAGAAAAACGTCCTAAATATCCATGCGGAATTTGCCTTTAACTAATTTACACTTGTGGCCTCTTGTTCTGCTAACCAAACTTATTTAAAAAAACATCACTCTGACATCATCGCGCAGGCCTCTTACATCACTCTGCCTCTTACATCACTGTCTGGCTCTTTCTGATGGTTCAGCGGGCACGCCATGGTTTTGAACACCTTTGAAGTCATGATTTCAGAGGAGAAAAACTTTCACTTTAAGGACAGAACAGGAAATATAAAGTTAAAAGAAGAAAACCTACTGCATATGACATTCAAAACTGTTACATGGTCGCAAATCGCATCATTCTGCTTCTACTGCGGGGAAAACTCTGCTTTTAGGAATAGTAATATCGGTCCCAGAAAAGGATGCTAGTTTCACTCCAGTCTCTCTTCATTTCCGGCCCCAGCTGTGGTCAGTCGTGTTGGACCAGGACCACGTGGTGCCTTAAAATCACTCCTGCACACACACACCGCACACAGCCACACACATACCCCCCCAACACACACGCTCACACTCACACACACACCGCATACAGCCACACACATACCCCCAACACACTCACTCACACACCCCCAACACACACACACACGCACGCACGCACGCATGCATGCACGCACACACGCACGCACACACACAAACGGGGATTAGAGCAGACTCATGCCTAAAAGGACAGTCCTTGGGTTTGAAATCAGATCGCAGTGACGGTGGAACGCCGGGCGGCTGTGGCGTTTGGGTGCGTGTCGTCGGGGGTAACGGCGTGTCGGGTCTCTGCATTGCTGCCCTGTCACCGAGCCCCCCCACAGGTCATGTGACCCGTGGCATGCGCTCCCTCTGGTCTGCACGGACTTAGCTGCTCCGTGAGAGAATGGGTCACGGATTCGCGGTATGACCTGAGAGGAATTGGGGGGGAGGGAGGGAGGGAGGGGTGGATGGCAGAGTGCACCAATTTCAGAGCAGGGGGGGCTGGGATGGTCCAGGGTGTGTGTGTGTGTGTGTGTGTGTGTGTGTGTGTGTGTGTGTGTGTGAGTGTGTGTGTGTGTGTTGGGAGGGTATGTGGCGTGTGTGAGTGTGTGTGTGTGTGAGAGTGTTGGGGGGGGATGTGGCTGTGTGTGTGTGTGTGTGTTTGTATGTGGCTGTGTGTGTGTGTATGTGAGTGAGAGAGAGTGTCTGTGTCTGTGTGTGTGAGTGAGTGTGTGTGTGTGTGTTGGGGGTTGTGGCTGTGTGTGTGTGTGTGTGTGCATGCATGAGTATGTGGCTGTGTGTGTATGTGTGTGTTTGTGTGTGTGTCTGAGTGAGAGAGAGTGTCTGTGTCTGTGTGTGAGAGTGTGTGTGTGTGTGTTGGGGGTTGTGGCTGTGTGTGTGTGTGTGTGTGTGTGTGTGTGTGTGTGTGTGTGTGTGTGTGTGTGTGTGTGTGTGTGTGTGTGTGTGAGTGTGTGTGTGTGTGTGAGTGTGTGTGTGTGTGAGTGAGTGTGTGAGTGAGTGAGTGTGTGTGTGTGTGTGTGTTGGGGGGGGCATGTGGCTGTGGTATGTGGACTGCGATCTGGTCAGGAGCCCAAACAGAAACGGGGTTGAACCCGTGAGCTGGACAAACCTTTTGGCCGCGCTGCAAAATCGCAGCACCATTAACGCTGTCCTCTCTCCAGAGGTGTGGAATGAGTGGAATAACAGCACCGTCTAGAGAGAGCATGTGCCACGGCCTGAAAATCAGACCAGGGCCCCTCTGAACCACGTTCAGCTGAATGCATCGCAGAATGGATCTGTTGTGTCTGTGGGCCGTGAGCTGAGCAGCGTTTCAATAGAGGGCGCTTTTCCAGTGCACTGTGCACCATTCAGAATGAACATCAAGTCTGACGACCTGTTCATGCCACACAAATGGTGTAAAACATATTTTTTTAAATCCTATTTAAAGGATTCAGATTTTTTTCTCCCATTTTCTCCCAATTTGGTATCAAATTACAGCCACTATTTTCATGTCAATCCCCCCCTTGTAATGTGAGTTCGCTGCCGTAGCCCTGTGACCGGCGGTGACGAAGGCGAAGACGAGACGGGACGGCACTCGCCAAGCCGCCGACCATAACTCCAGCACCCCAGAGCCACTCCTGTGTGCAACAAACATGTCGGCTTCCCTCCCCCCTCCCTGGGGCGGACAGCCAATTGCCGCCCCCGGTGGCACTCCCGACCAGAGCCGACTCTGGCACGATGGGGAATCGAACCCCGGTCGCTGTGGTTCGAAGAGTTGGCTGGGAATGCATTCAAATTGAGTGTCGCGGCTCACCGAGAGCGGAGGCAGGGAGCACAGGAGTGAGAGACGCCAGGCAGGCGGCGGACCCCTGGGCAGAGCCTATGGGTAAGGTGAGGTCACCTGGCCACAACGGGACTTCCTGCAGACACCTCTGTTCACCTGAGCTGGGAATCAAACACTGACTGGGAGGGGCGGCGGATACCGTAGCCGTCTAACGCACCGTATTTTGGCTGGTCCGATACGAGTGTGCGCTGCCTTTCAGGGACGCGGTTCGAAATCCATCTCTACCAGACTGGCCCTGGTCGTCAGCCCCGATCGGGGCGGCGTTTGGCTGTCCGCCCCAGGGTGAGGGGGAGGGTGAGCCGGCACGAGTTTGTCGAGGAGTAGGAAGGCCGTCCGTGGTCGGGTTCCGTCTCGGAGGAGGCAGATCTACCGGCCCGGGAAAGGTGGCTCGTTACCCGGAGGACGGGCGGCAGACTTGTGGGGGAGGGTGAACTGAGATAAATAGAGGGTATAATTGGCAACCAAATTGGGAGAAAAAGGGGGAAAAAAACTATAAATTATTCTATGTATTTGTACAGTTCAAATGGAGACAGGGTTTGAAGAACGCCTCATGGTTACATTGGGCCAGCCATGGCCAATTATATTATATTACAGGAAAATAAAAACATTTAAAAATATGTATGACGAGTCAAAAGAGGTTGCATAAGTTGCCACACACAGGCCTGTACTTTCCGTGCTATATTCAGAAAATAAAAATAATTGCGTAAGTTTGACGATGTGTTTTTGATTTGCCCTCAATGTTTTCCTTTCTATGATTTCCTGCCAGTTTCCGCTTTTCTTCGCCTCATTTCAGTAACAAATATGACATCATTTCACATACATAATATTACAATATATTATTTTGACTGGGATAGCTGACGGCTTATAGAGGAGGACACCAGGAGGGGGAGGGGGGGAAATTCAGCTCCCTGATTTCTGCGTCCTGCACGAAGGGGAACCATCCCAACACTGTTAGCAGCTCCCCACAACCCTATAGGACGACAGCTGATACACATCTACGTGGATGTGGTTTAAATCTAAACAGCAACATTTATTGTTAATGGATACCATGACAGACAGGCTTTTGCTTTTAAAAATACTGTACAACACACCCCTCCCTTCAACAGAAACCAAGTGCACCCCTGCTGGAATTACTTTACATTTTTTCCCATTTTTCTCCCAATTCAGTAGCCAATTATACCCTCTATTTATTTCGATTTACCCTCCCCACACGAGTCCGCCGCTCGTCTCTACGAAGCAAGCAAATTCTCAGAGGGTGGCAAACACTGCCTCCTTCGAGACGGAATTCGCCCTCACCCACGTTCTGGAGACTCCCTTACGTGCTTCACAGTGGACCCGAGCCGGCTCACCCTCCCCCCTTCCCCTGGGGCAGACAGCCAACACCGCCGATCAGGGCTGATGACCAGGGCCGGTAGAGACAGATTTAGAACCGCGTCCCTGGCAGACAGCACACACTGTATCGGACCAGCCAAGATACGGGTGCATTAGACCGCTACGCCATCCGCCGCCCCATTTGCTGGAATGACTTTTGATATTGAAGTGGTGAAGTGACTAAATTGCTAACGCTATTTGATATCATTGGGGGGATTCGGGGGATTGGGGGGAGGTTTGTTCAGTGAGACCATGGAAAGGCAGCGACACACACTTGTCATAAACAACGAATGTCACAGCGTTGCATCACTGGCCCAACGGATCAGCTGTCGGGTGTAAGCTGAGGCAGGCTTTACACGTCCCCACGCGCTCTCCATCCCTCCATCTTTAACTCAACAGTCGCTACCTTGCAGGAAGGCCGGACAATGAGAACGGGGCCGGGGGGGTACGAGGGCCCCCTGCAGGGTCACTGTCAGGGCTCCCGGACGTGGGTGGAAAAGTTTATAGAACGAAAGGTGACCGGGCCCCCACGATCGCTGAGGTGGCTGCCTGTGTTGTCTGGACGTGAGCAGCGCAGGAAGGGGGGGGGGCTCTATTCTTAGAGTGGGAGGAAACAGGGGGGGGGGGTGCTTCCTTCAGAACACCGTCTGGATCGACACAAAAACCCAGAACAGCAATGCGCTGGTCAGGGCGCCCCAGGCAGTGGGCACATCGGTGCCACCCTGAGACCAGCCTGCAGCACGCCCAACCCCAAATGCCACGGTCACAGCTTTGACCAGGGCTGGGCAAGGAGGGCCGTATCCGTTTCTGGATTTCATGCCAACTTCTGCTCTTAATTATTTAATTAGCCCCAATCATTTACGTGATCTGACATTTTCGCTAAACTTCTTGACAAGCCCATGAGTGACAGCTGAAGACTGTTCTTGTGTTCCCATATGAGACATGTCACTGTGGTCTAATCTACAAGTGAACCAGCATTGGCGTATCCAACAAATTAGCTAATTGAGCCACAGGGGTAATTGGTAGAAACAAACACCTGTATACACCGGCCCTCCAGGACCGGAATAGCCCCCGGCTTAGGAGCACACACCGCAAGGGTCTGTCTGTCCTGCACCAGCCTGTCTGTCTGTCTGTCTGTCTGTCCTGCTCCAGCCTGTCTATACTGCAATGGCATCCGGTACATCAATGCCATCCTAAACGCTGGCTTTCAATGACTCCACTTGCGTAGTTATGCAACATGGCTCAAGCGCTACATTTCCTGGTTATTTTTAGCCCGTCATGTGGGACGGGGGTAAGTGTTAGAGACGGAGCGATTATCAGGGACGTTCATTTCACGATCTGAGCCCCATAACTCAGAGAGGGGGTGATGACATGCTGCGTGTGAGCGAAACTCAACCAGACACAAAATATGAACACATGAAAGAAAACGCTGGCTCGAATTTCAAGTCCACCATGTACAATAACGTATCCGTTACTTTAGCCACACGTCGCCCTGCAAGGAGCCGGAATGTTCTGCCAGGTTCTTTAGTTCCAAAGCCCCTGGGGCTTTTAATTTGTAGGTTTTTTTTTACAAAACAGCGCAAATTGAAAACACACAGCAAATGTACCACTTCTGTCTAAGCCTTAAATACTTTCATCTGCAATCTATATAACATGCATACTTCAGAATATCTTTCTCCATTTTCTTTTATTTACAGAAGGTTCTGCATGGAGAATGCAGGAGGAGAAATTTGAGGAAAAATTCCCCTCAGCTATAATGGGAAACTCCACGTTTCCCCCCACAATGCAGCTGGTGGATTCATATCACAGCAGGCTGCTTTCAAAAGCCCCATCAACAACTTTGGCAATTCTGCAGAACGTCACTATGACATCATAATGACGATGCTTTCAATAGGCTCTCTAATCCATACACTATGACATCATAATGACGATGCTTTCAATAGGCTCTCCAACCCATACACTATGACATCATGATGACGATGCTTTCAATAGGCTCTCTAATCCATATCATTGTAAAGCGCTTTGGGTTCCTTGAAAAGCGCTATATAAATCTAATGTTCAATCAATCAATCAATAATGACTATGCTTTCAATAGGCTCTCTAATCCATACACTATGACATCATAATGACGATGCTTTCAATAGGCTCTCCAATCCATACACTATGACATCATAATGACGATGCTTTCAATAGGCTCTCCAACCCATACACTATGACATCATAATGACGATGCTTTCAATAGGCTCTCTAATCCATACACTATGACATCATAATGACGATGCTTTCAATAGGCTCTCCAATCCATACACTATGACATCATAATGATGATGCTTTCAATAGGCTCTCCAATCCATACACTATGACATCATAATGACAATGCTTTCAATAGGCTCTCTAATCCATACACTATGACATCATAATGACGATGCTTTCAATAGGCTCTCTAATCCATACACTATGACATCATAATGACGATGCTTTCAATAGGCTCTCTAATCCATACAATATGACATCATACTGACTACAGATTCTCCGATCTATGCACACAAGCATTTCCATGGAAACTCTTGACAGACAGCCTGACAGTGACCAGGACTCCAGGACAGGTACGTCAGAGTGCTGCAGGTGTGTGTGACAGGGAAGCTTCGCTTGTCACTCAAGTTCATCGGTGGAAACTCGGCAGAACCAGCGCTGTGCTCTTTCAGACCAGAGCTGTGCGTGACACAGCACACGCAGAATTTTGAAAATACTCTCAAGACAAAGACATCTGGAGCGGTTTCGTCAACACCGTTTGGATGCATTTTAATGTGAAAAACATGTGTTTGGAACGCTTCGTTTTTCTCTCTCTCCGGCTCCATTCACCCCCCCAGCAAAACAGCACGTCAGGTCGTCCCAAGTTTAAAAGTTCGGTACACCAAAACGATCGCTATTCTTCACAGAACTTCCAAGAACTCTTGACACGGCTTTTGCATACATCACACGTGATTGGGGCATTTATAACTCTCAACTCCCAACACTGGTGCTGCTGCTAACGGTGGGATATGATCGAACCTTACAGGTGATAACAGTAGAAACTGCCGCAGGAGGCCAACTTTGTAGAACTCTTCCAAGAGAACAAAGTATGTGCATCGCAGAATCCCCTAGAAGGCCTTTCTTCATCTTAGTGCAGACAGAACCCTGGAGGCCAAGAGCACAGCCTTGCTCGTAAGTGGGCCAGCAGGGTGAAGGTGTGGTTTCAAGAGAGAGAGAGGGAGAGGGATTGGGAGTTCTCAGCTGGCCATCAGACTTGAATCCCGTTGACAAGCTTAGAGACAGCGTTCTATGATGAGCACCTTGAGGGGCCTGTTACCCCAGGAACACCTCATCTGGACCGCCGCGTGCCAAGGGGTACAGCACTTCAAGCCAAAAACAATCCAAAAAAAGAACACTTGATCAAATTACTCCTTACCACCCAACCAAATGTTTGCTGGATAACTTCAGGTTTCCCTACCTTGCGTTAGCGGGTTGAAATTTCCCCATGATGTCACCTGCCGATATCACATCTATTTTAGACTACTACACTGACAGTGGGTGTACCTGCATAACAGCACATGACATTATAATAATATAATATATCCCACTTAGCAGACACTTTCATCCAAAGCGACTGACAGTAGTGAATGCATATATATTTATTTATAAAAATAAAAAATAAAAATTCTCCCCAATTTGGAAGCCAATTATACCCTCTATTTATTTGGATTAACCCTCACCCCACAAACTCGCCGCCTGTCTCTACGGGCCAAGCTACTCCCTGAGTACGGCGAAGATCCGCTTCCTTCGAGACGGAACTCACCGTCCCCCTTTCTCGAGACACCCTTACGTGCTTCACAGGGAGTTCGTGCTGACCACCCTCCCCCCTCCCCTCAGGAGCAGACAGTCAAATGCTGCCCCCGATCGGGGCTGGCCGAGATGGGTTTTGAACCGCGTCTCCAAAATACGGTGCGGTAAACCGATACGCTATCCACCGCCCAATGCAGGCATTTTTCAGTATATATATGTATATAGATCCATCTTGTAAGTCGCTCTGGATAAGAGCTTCTGCTAAATGCCAAAATGAAATGTAAATGTATATATACCTGCCCTGGTGACACGATTCTCCCAGGACGGGTGATGGATGTCTGAAAATCAGTATGTTTTAACTGCTGCCTTTTGTTAACCATCTTATCAGTGGACGGATTAATTTACCATCCAAAACTGATTTCAGTGCAAAGTGCCCCTTTAAAAAATAAAAGGTATACACAAGATATCAAATTGCGTATGTTTTACGACAAAACAGATTTGAACACCGTTCTAAATCATAATAAACTACTTGCTAAACAGGTAGTTACTCTTCAGATGGGTGATTCTGTTTAATTTGACTAACCTTTTCCTTCCCAGTGTTACAGGTATGCTGTGCAGCTGCCAGCAATGATGTCTATCGTTGTATTACTGCACTGATCTCTTGCGCAAACTATGATTCATCTTACCATGTATTAATGCATATCTTTTAAGT
The DNA here is from genome assembly GCA_029706075.1 of Aldrovandia affinis. Classification (NCBI taxonomy): domain Eukaryota; kingdom Metazoa; phylum Chordata; class Actinopteri; order Notacanthiformes; family Halosauridae; genus Aldrovandia; species Aldrovandia affinis. The sequence continues at coordinate 3,095,356 of JAINUG010000104.1, forward strand.
CACTCTGGATAAGAGCGTCTGCTAAATGCTAAAAATGTCAAATGTAAAAATGTGGCTGTGATGGAGATGATGTAAAAACACGGTAAGCACTGCGGTCAAACAGCACCTGCATGCTTAGCGTTAAAGGGGCAGGACTTTCAGACATTTCATTTCCCTTTGGCAACCACTGTATTCCAAAGTGCTGCTATTGTTCTTTTTTTAAATCTTTCTAAAATTAAACCTCACTTCTAAAGGGTTCGGCATGTATAATGGTCTATTTTCAGGGAGGAAACTGCTGGATGCTGATTGGGCAGGGTGTTTTTTTATAAACACACAACAGCACAGCACAGATCCAAAGTACTGTAAAATTAATCATTTGTAAGCTGGAAATCATTGATCATTGTGAAACATACTCAACTAAGAATTAATATTTAAAAATGTTAGTTGTGCTTTTGACCAGGTCGGAGGGTAATATGCATTGTGCTAAGCAGACCCCCCCCCCTTCAACAATATCAAACAATACCCTACACCCCAGCCAGACCCCTCCGCTCTGCCTCCTCTGGCAAACTGACTGTGCCTTGCCTCCGGGCCCCAAGCACCCGCTCCTCGCGGTCTCGCCTCTTCTCTGTCCTGACCCCTCGGTGGTGGAACGATCTTCCGCACTCGGTCAGGACCGCGGAATCACTTGCGATCTTCTGCAAGAGACTCAAAACCCACCCTTTCAGGCTCCACTACCACTAATTCTGTACATAATACAAACTAATTGTCATCACCATTGCTTACATGTTTAAATACTATTTTGTAACGTGTATCTATGTTGATGACTGTCCAAAACCACCCCCCCAAAGAACTGAAACTGTGTGTGCAGCTGCCAACAATGATGTCTATTACTGTATTACTGCACTGACCTCTTATAAGTCCCTCTGGATAAAGGCCTCTACGTGCTTCTGCATAAGCAACGCGACTGCGACGCGACATCCTCTGCAACACGTCGCAGAGTACTCGGCAATTTATACTTCTGCGCAACCTATGCGACATCCTCTGCAACACCATCTGCAACACCTGTCATGAAAGCAGCTTGTGTGCGAGCAACTCACCTTTATAGCATTAAAATAATAGAGCAAATTCACGTGGAACAAAGGAACCAGCAGACAACTCTTGAAAATAATGTTAATGTATTAAGGGAAATGAAGGATGGTCTTTTTCTGTCTTTTCACAGAATTAAAAAAATCGCTGCTTTTATCTTTCTCCCCTAATCTGGATGTCGCTCTGGATAAGAGCATCTGCTAAATGCTTAAAATGTAAAATGTAAAAAAAGATGTACTAGCTCGATTAACTATGACCATGATAGCTCCGCCTCCATTCGCTAAGCAACCAATCAATGTTGTGCAACATCTATGTGACATTTTGCAAGTTTGATTTTTGTGCTAGACACCCTCTGCAACACCCTCTGCGACATCAACGCAACCTCTGTGACGTGTTGCAGAGGATGTTGCGTCGCAGTCGTGCGAGCATGTATAGGCCTTAAGAGCATCTGATAAATGCCAAAATGTAAAATGTAAATGTATCCTCACCCTGTGTCAATAGATGTCATTTGAGATTTCTCTTGCTTCGTTATTTGTATTACTACCGCACTTTAAATGAACAATGAACTTTTAGTGCTGTAAAATCCCCCGCCCAGCAGTACCATCAGCACCCCACATCTGCAATCGCTTCCTTATCTTTCTACTCCTCCTTTCCTGTCCCTCAATGCGCGTTAAATCCGGTCACCTTAATCAACCCTCAAGTGGCCCTCCTGGCTCCCCCTAGTGGCCAAAGCGATAACAGCCTTGCTTCCACTCCCCCTGATTGCGCGCACACACACTTCACACACTACACTCACACACTCACACACATGTTTATTTTTTCTACCTTTAGACGAAAGCAGCCATGGGCACGGGCCTGTCGCTGAGTAATAAAATACGGGCAGGAGAAGAATGGCCTGACGATCCAGGCTGGGAGGAAGCGCTAAGGTGAAGGCCTGTGTGGGAGGAGTGGGGAAGGCTTAATGAGCTTCGTACACTCACCGGTCCAATACTAACAAGAGCCGCCCCACCGCTGACGTTAAGAAGCAGGACGTGAACGCAGCCGCAAGCGACCGTGGTTCCTGATGCTCGACTTTCTGAGGAACTTCCCCAAACTCTGAACACAATGGAGCAGCCGCGGGAGGAAGGGCTCCACACCACAAACGCTTCCCTCAAAGAATGAAAGAGGGTCACTCCTCTGACCCGCCATGGTGAACGCGTCGCCGGTGGGGGAAACGGCGAAACGGAACACTGGCATTGCGAAATTCGACGGAATGAAAACGACATGCTCTTCCACACGCGGCTTTGGTTACATCGTGAGTTCCGTTGTCGAGGCGTCGGGTAACTTGACCCAGTCTTCCCCTTGGACATCGTTGGCACCGATGTCATTAATTAGCCACCTGATCTGTCAGAGGGGACCTCCTGTCACCCCCCCCCCAGTCCACAGGAACTACCCCTCCCAACTCAAGAAGTTGCCCTTCACCAAAAGTACTTTGAGAGAAACCACAGCCCTTCCCCCGCTGGCCTGAGCGAACTCCAGCAAACTGAGATGTCGCGCTGGTAACCCAGGGCAACGACACAACCAGACACCATCGCGTACGAGCGGCTTTTCAAGAAATACCAATGTAAATGGATACCAATGCATTCAATTTTTATTCCATTACGTTTTGTCCCCATGGTCAAATAATTGATTTGTGGGACTGGCGGATAGCATAGCGGTCTAATGCACCCATATTTGGCTGGTCCTGTACGTGTGTGGGGGGAGGGTTAATCAAAATATATAGAGGGCATAATTGGCTTCTAAATTGGGGACAAAAACAGGGAAATTGGCACAGTCGGGTTTTGAACCGCGACTGTAATAGGCAGCTCACACTCGCAAAGCACCAGCCAATGTGAGTGCATTAGACCTCTAAGCTATCCGAGGCCCCACTGAGCCGAAATTCTGAAGGTACTATAGCTATTATGGAGTTGAGCGGGTGAACAAAGGGTTGCAGAGGGTTGCAAAGGTTTGAATCGTTTGTGGGGCAAAGCCACCCTGCCTTTGAGAAAAGACGTACAACCTGACCTGCCTCAGTCGTATAAAAGGCTAACATTTAAGAACGTAACCTATTTAAAGTTGCGCTGGGTCAGGTGTTGATAATAAATCCATAAAATAAAATAATAATAAATTCAAAAATGGAGGTCAGGGGATTGCCGTGTTCCTAGTAAATTAAGGCCATAAAAATTCCAGCAGGGGTTTGAGCGGACAGTAAAGCACTAGAGTAGGAACGGAAAACAGCGATGTGTGAAGGATTCAGCCTCATCACCTCTCGTACCCTGTATCTCTGTCCGTCCCCAGAGATGCTCGCTGTTCCGCGGCCTTGTTTTGATTTGCGGTGAAGCTGGCATACAGCCCTAGTGAGTCAGTTTCCCTTTTGTAGCCATGACACAAAACACACTCCTAAAAAAAACCACAGGAAATAACATGGTACAGGGTTTTTTTTGACGCCGCGGTTTCAGACTCTTTGTTGGTCACGTTTGTCATGTTAAAAATAAAAAAAAAAGTATTGTTTCACATTTTTCCCCTTTTTCTCCCAATTTAGTAGCCAATTGTACCCGCTTTCAACATCAACTATCCCCCCTCCCCCTTGTACAACCAGCTCACCACCACAGTTCTGAAACCGGCAGTGACAAAGGCGATGTACCGCCTCCTCCGAGACAGAACCCGCCAAGCCATCAACTGCAACTCCGGGACTCCAGAGCCACTCCTATACGCAGCGAGCTGATGCCGGCTTCCCTCCCCCTTCCCCCTTTCCCTGGTGTGGACAGCTCAAACCCCAGCTGCAGTGGGCAACCTGCACTCCGGCCAAGTGTCTTTACCGTTGCGCCACCCAGGAGGTGGGGGCATTTGTCGTGTTTTGTCTGCTCTCGCTCCCGAACTGCGGCCGTCCAGATTCTTCTGTCTGTTAACAGAATAAAAAGTATTTACGTCTCCGGTCTAATATTTCACTGGACCGGAGTGCGGAACGAAGAAAACCTTCTATTTCAAAACATTTAATTTTTACTGGAGCCCTTGCAGGCCAGGGGGGGGGAACTGGGGGAACAACCGAGCCACCCCTGCCGAGCAGCCAAAAAACACCCCGGTAATAACCAGCAGCTGCTCTTTTATCAGCATTCTTCAGTATTGTCATTATGGCTTGTCATTAGGAATTTATGAACAGGCTGATCCCTACAATAACAGAACAGCTCCCCTGCCACACGAACAGGCCAGAGTCTGTCTGCACTGCCGTCCAAGCCCCCGAGCCACAGCTAACCGCCAAAATAAAGGAAACGGTCGAGTAAACGACAGATATAAAAGTATACAGAAAGCAGGTGCCTCCACGCAGGTGTGGTTCCTGGGTTAATTAAAGCAGTTAACATCCCATCATACTTAGGGGGATGTTTAGTAAAAATGTTCCAGGATGACAGTGCCCCCATCCACAGGACATGAGTGGTCACTGAATGGTTTGATGAGTATGAAAACTATGTAAACCATATGCCATGGCCGTCTCAGTCACCAGATCTCAACCCAAATGAACACTTATGGGAGATTCTGGAGTGGCACCTGAGACAGAGTTTTCCACCACCATCAACAAAACACCAAATGATGGAATTTCTCATGGAAGAATGGGGTTGCATTCCAGAATCTATGACAAGGTGCGTTTAAGCTATTCTGGCAGCTCGTGGTGGCCCAACTCCCTATTAAGACACTTTATGTTGGGGTTTCCTTTATTTTGGCAGTTACTTGTACTGTCTCTATAGCTGACGCTCAAGTTCAACCAATATGACCTTGTTAACCCTTTACTATGGCTTAAGGTAAGAGCAGAAGGAACGTCTGGACACGGCGTCTATATAAACCCTCTCTGCTCTTGGATCACTCGAGGATAGGAGTCCTCACAGCTCCTGTTTCAGCACTGTGGATCCATCAATCAGCCCAGACGACGGATTACAAACTTTTCCAACGGAAACGCGGGACGGCAGCGGGTCTCCGTGGCGACTGTGGAAACTGAAAAATGATGGCGCATCGCTGTCCAGATACAAACCCCGCCGCTCTCGGGAGGCGGGGGGGAAATTAACCCCCGCTTAAGTATACCACGCAATAATCCCCATCTCTCTGGGTACCCCCCCCCCCCCCACACACACACACACACACCCTCAGGAGACTCCAGACTCCTCTCACGTGCCTCAACCATTTGAGAAACGAGGTCATTTGCACATGGTGCAGTCTGCGCTGGAGAAAAGGTTTAACATGCCTCGCATTCTTCCGCAAGGCCCTCTGGTTTGTGGGGGGGTCATTAGCCTGGTATTAATCAGCGGAAAAGAGCACCCCCCCTTCCCCTCTCTCCCTCTCCCTCTCTCCCTCTCCCTCTCCCTCTCCCTCTCCCTCTCCCCTCCCTCTCCCTCTCCCTCTCCCTCTCCCTCTCCCTCTCCCTCTCCCTCTCTCCCTCTCCCTCTCCCTCTCCCTCTCCCTCTCCCTCTCCCAGGACAGGAAACGCAGCCACCACCGCAACCCAAAACGCTCTCAGAGTCAACATGTCGCATTAGCATGCTAAGGGGCGCCTCATTAACGCTGGACTTAAAAAATAAAAAAAACACTGGGGCGAACTGAGGCTGACGGAGAGAGATCATTAAAAAACGCTCTGGGGGAAAAAAACTGAGAAGATTCTTTCTGTTTAAAAGGTGAACAGAGTTTCTCTTGTTGATGTTATTTACCAAAGCACTCTTTTTTGGGAGGGGGGGGGGGTCCTGAGACAGCGTTTTCCACCACCATCAAAAAAACACCAAATGATGGAATTTCTCATGGAAGAATGGTGTTGTATCCGTCCAATAGAGTTCCAGACACTTGTAGAATCTGTGCCAAGGTGCATTGAAGCTGTTCTGGTGGCTCGTAGTGGCCCAAACGCCCTATTAAGCCACTTTATGTTGTTGCATTTCCTTTATTTTGGTACTTGCCTGTAGTTGATGTCCTGTGTGTGGTCCAGATTACAGGGTACCAGTTGTTACCAGGGTAACAGCAGCCTGTTTCAGCTCCTCTCTGTCCACAGATGCATTCACATGGAGGATGAGTATTTCCTGAAGTCCATGAAGAAGGCCATCCATGAAGTGCTGACCGACATCAGCGACTCCTTCAGCCAAATGATCGACATGGCGCTGGCCAACGAGGTGCAGGTGAGAGCCATCACCGGTGCTCCTTTCAAAACTCACGTTCAGACGTTGCCCGTGCGTTTGTGTTTCTGTGTCGTATATGTAAGGGAGGATGTAACAGAAGTTCTGTATATTTATTATTATGTTGGCGTTTCCTTTATTTTGGCAACTATCTGTACCTTCTCTATCGCAAAAGTTCAACAAATATGACCTCATTAACCCATTACCATTACTTAAGGTAACAGCAGAAGGAATGGGAGATTGGGGGGGCGGGGGGGCATGGGGTACACAATACATCTCCTTGAGTGAAATGACTCCAGTGGGGAGTCTGGGTGATATTACACCACACGGTCTACACATTCATATATTTACTGGGAAGAAGTGCCCATCAGGGCAAATACAGCTTAGTAGCAGGAAATGAGTGCCCCAAACGAAAGCGCAGCAAAAATCAACGCCGTGAGCGTTCCAGCAGTTGTGATCGAACCCTGGGGCTCGCAAACCGGATTCTCCCGAGACACACCAGTGGGTAAAAGGTGTGGGTTTCACTTCTTGTAAATGACGACCTACGTCCCCTGGTTTCAGACAAGGCAAGCTCACCTTCCGTGACCCTGTGCAATGGCTGCTAACCAGCACAGTAGCCAAGTCACTTCAGTGGGATATTAAGCATTCATCTAATGTGAGTAAAGGCTCAGCTAAACCACCAACATAACATAACATATGTCATTTAAGAACCACACTACCTACTGAGCCACACAGAACCATGCTCTAACTACTGAGCCACACAGAACCACACTCTACCTACTGACACACACAGAACCACGCTCTACCTACTGAGCCACACAGAACCACGCTCTACCTACTGAGCCACACAGAACCACGCTCTACCTACTGAGCCACACAGAACCAAGCTCTACCCACTGAGCCACACAGAACCATGCTCTACCCACTGAGCCACACAGAACCATGCTCTACCTACTGAGCCACACAGAACCACGCTCTACCTACTGAGCCGCACAGAACTACGCTCTACCTACTGAGCCACACAGAACCATGCTCTACCTATTGAGCCACACAGAACCATGCTCTAACTACTGAGCCACACAGAACCACACTCTACCTACTGACACACACAGAACCACGCTCTACCTACTGAGCCACACAGAACCATGCTCTACCTACTGAGCCACACAGAACCAAGCTCTACTCACTGAGCCACACAGAACCATGCTCTACACACTGAGCCACACAGAACCATGCTCTACCTACTGAGCCACACAGAACCACGCTCTACCTACTGAGCCGCACAGAACTACGCTCTACCTACTGAGCCACACAGAACCATGCTCTACCTATTGAGCCACACAGAACCATGCTCTAACTACTGAGCCACACAGAACCATGCTCTACCTATTGAGCCACACAGAACCACGCTCTACCTACTGAGCCACACAGAACCACGCTCTACCTACTGAGCCACACAGAACCACGCTGTAGCTAAATTATATATCATAATTTAGTTTTGCTTCGTTTCTTATTCTGTTTATGTGCCATAACAGCAAGCAAGGTGACTGGGATAAGAAATATGACATTACAGAATAATAATTGAAAAGATATTTGTTTTGTGTTTAATTGCTGTTAAATATAATTGCACTACAAGTGTGCAAAATCCTTAAAATCATGTGATGAAATTAAACTGGTATGTCCGGTATAAGGGACACCTCATCTAGAAGGATTGTGATCTTAATATAATAATAATATGTCATTTAGCAGACGATTTTATCCAAAACGACTTATAGTAGTGAATGCATACATTTTTCAGTGTATGTGGTCCCAGCGGGAATTGAACCCACAACCTAAGCATTGCCAACGCTATGCTCAATCTACTGAGTCACAGAGAACCACCTGATCTTGACTTGAACAGGCATTTTCCATTCAGCCAACGAGTCACTGTCACATCTCACTGCAGAAAAACTGTAGAAAAAAAAATATATATATATGAAAAGAAAAATGGTACTGTGTGTAAGGAACTATGTCATGGCTATTCAACTCCAGGCCTCGAGGGCCGCAGTGTGTGCAGGTATTTGCTTTACCTACCTTGGGCCAGGAGGTGAGCTGATAAGTTAGCTCAGGTGGTGTGGTGTGTGGTTGGAGCAGATACCTGCAGACCCTACGGCCCTTGAGGCCTGAAGCCCTGAACTCGGCTCATCACAAGGCTCTGAGGGAGTGGCTGGGAAGCCATCAGGCTCCCAGATGACCAGGTGACCTCATCGGAGGCCTCTCTCCCAGTTTGACGGACAGGGCCGAGCTGTCACAGCCTTCCTGAGGGATTCTGCGGGTCTTCCCAACAATCACTCAAACATACTCTTTCCTCCCCCTCCCCCAGACTTGAAAGGTGTCATGGCAGCTGGAATGTGCCCCCTTTTGTTTTAGTTTCTTTCTTGTTTTTATAGAACATTCCAGGCCAGACGTGCAGGGAGATCGAGTGAGCCCCGGTCTCTACCCTCCGATGCGCCCGCCGCCGCCGCCACCTCCTCCTCCTCCTCCTCCTCCTCCTCTGCGTCTTTGGGAAGGGCCAGCACCCCCCCCCTCACCTCTCCTGCCCAGTGACAGCCCCCCCAAGATTGCAGTTCCAGACCAGAGCCAGAACCACTCTTCCTTCCAACTCTGCACCTATTTACACATTTTCTAAATAACTCACGCATCCCTGCCGGAAGTGCATCGCGCGGCCCACATTCCACATTACAATAGGGATTTGGGGGGTGGGGGTGGGGGGGCAGGGGAAGGTCGAGGTCAAATTCCTTTATCATAGGAAGTAGGGCCCCACAAGTTTTTTTTTTTTTTTTTTTCTGCAGTAATTTTTTCTATCAAAAAAATAAAAGCAAGGCACGAAATCCGTACAGAACATTTAGATTTGTTGATCACTACTATTAGTGAGCAAGAGAAAGAGTTCATCACGGTTACACTATAAAATAAACACATTTTAACCCCAAAAACTGGACTCACACCAGAATGATCATAATTCACATGCATGTCCAGACCTGGTCTAAACGTGGCTCTTACATGGGTTTCACAAAATTCACTACACGTTCATCCAGTGCACTAAAAACGCAATGGGCCACATTTACTGAAGGATGGCCGCTGCGTTTCAAACGTAAAAGCAGTCGCTAAAAGGTCGCAATATCTACAGCGGATTTACAAAGCGGTCGCAAGGGTAAAATCACTATTAGGATGTAGAACCAGTCTTAGTAAATTAGTCGTTAATGTGCCGCTATTTGCGGCGGCAAATTAGCCGCAACAAAATAGCAACCGTTGTTGTGCTGCGACTATCTTAGCGAATCTGGCCCGTCGTCTCCATGGAAGGCTTCACTCTCTCCCAGTGTTACAGGTATGGTGTGCAGCTGCCAACAATGATGTCTATCGTTGTATTACTGCACTGATCTCTTGCATGAACTATGATTGTTCTTACCATGTATTAATGCACATCTTGTCATTCTGGATAAGAAAGTCTGCTAAATTCTTAAAACGTAAAATATAAATGTAGGAAGAAATCCAGAACAACGGCAACAAATGTAACATTCTTTCAAAGGTTTCAAATGTTCTGTTGCCTCGTGTGTTGCCATACAAACACAGAGGAAGACAGATGTGAGCAGAACCTTCCCCATGCAAAAGATTCCTTCATTAACGCAAAGCCAAGATGCTCCCTTTGGCTGAACGGCCAAGTTCAAGAGCCAGGTCACTCAAGACCTGATTCGCTGACTCACGGCAGCATCATGCAATACCCCCCTTATTGAAAGAACACAGCAGAACATCTTGAGCCCTGTCCTCAGACAACTGGGAGGATGAGACGGTCAGGAAGTATCGCGTGCTCCCACCAAAACACCCCACACGGCAAATAAACGGCCTGTTTGGTCCAAATGCAAATCATTTCCAAGTATTTCCAATAGTGCGCCATTTATCATCTTTAAAAAAACTCAAATTCTTTTGTTGTAGGAGGACCATTATTCATAAAGCGCATTCCTGGTTCTGAAGGGCTCCCAAGTTACACGGCTGATTTTGCTTGATAGCAGTGTGATTAGAAGCGGCGTTGTGTAATTGGTCCTGTTCCTTTGTGCTATCAAAATGAATCAGGGTGCAATTACTTGGGGGGGGGGGCTGGTGATGGTAAATGTTTCACATATTTCAAAATGAGTCCAGGAAGCTGCTCTGGTTTCCAACCTTCACACCTATGAGCTGTGCTGGGGGGGCATAGCATCTGAGATGTGCCGAATTCCCAGGAGACAAATTATCTCCATGGGCCATGTTGCTAGCACTGCACGTTTTGTCACATCATGCATGCAAACACTGTGAGATACGGTGTGCACTTTACCGTCAACTGCCTGTCTTAATGCGAACGTGTTTTTGGTTTCCACACTAAAAGGGAACTGAGAAAGTCACTCAGAAACAAAATATCACAGGAACGGTTTTGCACACCCGTTAATCCATCAACTACGTTCAGGAACCCAACTGGGACCCAACTGGGACCCAACTGTACAATTAAAATGATCGTCAAATATGTTTCCACAGTATATATATATATATTATTTTTTTTGCACGGACATGAATTGCACGGAATTCAGTTTGAATTGATGTTTTCATTTCCAATACATCTCATTTACTCTTGTAGTCTCTTGATGGGTCACGAGAGAGCCAAGAAATGTTTTATTGGGGTCGTGGGGTCAAAAAGTTTAAGAACCACTGACCTAGGTTCTGTGCATCATGCAGGGTTTGTGGGAACTTTATTTCACTGACGCCAGTCACTGGTATCCTTGAGAGAAACGTGACCAGTCCCTGGTAGCAACGTTTTTGCGTCCGGGAGAAGGGCAAGTCAAAGCGCCGAGCTCGTGAGAGCTCACACGTAGTCCAATCCAACGTGACATGCTGAGATCCCAGCGACCACGTTTCAAACAATGGCCTTCGCTCTATGACTCATCAAAATCCAACATCCTGCCAAGGTTCCTCTCTGCTATGATGTCATAATGGACACTCAAAACAACTGTGACTCACAAGCTATGATGAAGGTCATTTGTAGTCCCCCAATTCCAATGCTTTTTCATCTCAAGTCAGCCCGAGATCACATGTGGTTGGGCCAGGGCCCGTATGTACAAAAATCAGGAGTGCAAAGAGTAGGAGTGCTGATCTAGGATCAGGTTAGCCTTTTATCTCATAATGGATATGGACAGGGGAAAACCTGATCCTAGATCAGCACTCCTACTCTTAGAATCTTTGTACATACGGGGCCAGAACTGCACAGAAACATGCATACCATCCTTTCAGTCTGACATGGCCCAGAGAGACTGGAGATACTGCACATCTGCAAATCCTCTTCCGGGAATACATTTAGTCTGTCAAATGCCTTTACGAAGTAGACAATTAATGGCCTCCATGTACATCACATTCAGGATCTCCACCGGATATTTGGTGGGGTTTTTATTTCTAGATCAGTATGCAGTAAAACAGCATGTTTAAATCGGAATGGTTTTTTTTAACAGTGTGTAGGCGTTTCATTCTCCTGCCATACATAAGATTACACTCGGATATGCAGGAAAATTATTAAGAAGTCAAACAGTATATTTTAACCATCCAAATCCAGCAAACACAATTTGAATAGCTGCAAGACATGTGTTAGATTCAATCAACAGTTGCCCTAAACTTCAGCAATGGCCAAAATTCACTCGCCAAACTCAGTGAAGAAAAAAAATAAAAAATTATTTATTTTTCAGCCAAAGTTAAGGACTATTGATTGGCGAATGTTGATTGAATCCAGTCCTTTAGACTGAGAAAGGTCCCCTTTGTTTACGGTGCAGTTGTAAGCGTTCCAGGGAAAGCATTGCGGAAACGACGTAAGGTCCACTGCAGACAAAATTCAGATCGTACATGCATACGCTTTGCCAGCTGCCAGCTCCACTGACAAGTTTCCAGATACATAGTATGTCTCAGCAACACCACCATAATGTCTTTGAAGACCGTCTACAGCAGAGGTATTCAAATCCAGGCCTTGAGGTCCACAGTGTCTGCAGGCATTTGCTCCAACCACGCACTACACCACCTGATTTCACTAATTAGCTCGCTTCCTGGACCAAGGAGGTAAACTAATTATTTGAAATCAGGTGGTGTAGTGCAGTGCATGGCTGGAGCAAATACCTGCAGACACTGCAGACCTCGAGGCCTGGATTTGAATACCCCTGGTCTACAGTATGAGTTGCTAGATCTCGGAGAGAAAGACTGTCGACCACCAACTTGGTTTGCTATGAAAACAAACAGCCGACGAGAACACGTGTACTTGTCTAAAACACTCACTTACATTACTTACAGGGTCAGAGGTCAAATAACAACATCATAATGCACAACCGTGCCACAAATATTGGGATAGGGCCATAAACCATTCCCACTGCACCTTTCAGGCGGCTGGCTGGAGTTACACTCAACTGCTGTGTTAAATATCTTGTGCTTTACCTCTTTTTGGTTAAAAAAAATTGTGGAATTTTGTTTTTGTGCTGCAAAAGTTTACTTTAAGAATGGGGCCCACAGTATTTCCCATGAGAGCAAAGTACAGTAGTGGGGAGGGCAACAGATATCTGCACACTGGCTCATTTTTATAAGTATTCCCTGGTTGCCTCTCTCACTCTCACACTCACACTCACAAATACACAAATACACAAATACACACACACTTCTACAGCGGTTTTGTTTTTAGTTTGGGGTGTAAATCACGACTTGCCATCATCATCAGCCTTCTGGTTTGCGGCAGGCTGTTCTGAATTAAATTAGCATGTTTGGATATCGGCTAATGAACATCAAAGGCGTTCCAAACATTCGACTTCGAATTCATGTGACACATGTTTAGTTCTCGTGCGATTTGGCACGACGGTCGTAAATTCACATAATGAAGAAAACCATGGCACTGGGAAGTAGTGGATTCCAAAACAAACAGCGAACAAAAAAAATATATATATCTATACATACCAAGAATACCCGACACGACATAATGAAGTTATTCAAACAAATTGGTCCCCTTATTCCTTAAATTCTCAAGGCAAGAATAAATCAGGATGCGGCTGGACAAAGTCTACAGTCCAGACCCTTTCATCCCAGAGGCTTGAGATATATCCTAATATTTTTCTTTTCGAAGAATTGCAGATGTTGGAGCAGCGGGACCGATGGTTGGACTGTTCCGAACATAGCGGAATCAACAGTGTGTCCAGTGGGAGGCCTGACCCGTTTGGGTCCATCGATGGGGCCCGTCACGTGCGCTAGCTAAACGGGTCACAACAATCACAACCAGGCAAGCACTGATGTCCTCAACCACTCTAGCAAAACGCACAAGCAATCTGGAGTACACACCGACAGATGTGAATGCTCACTGTTCAGGAGATTAAAAGTACCATGTAGAAGACGAGCGGAATGGCCAGCCATTTTGACATTGAATCGTCGATTTTGTGCTATCCAAAACTCCCCATTGTCTCCTACGGGTCGTACCAAGGGTCCTGCCCTCTCTGCTATGATGTCATAATGGACACTCAAAACAACTGTGACTCACAAGCTATGATGAAGGTCATTAGTCCCCCAATTCCAATGCTTTTTCAAAACGCGATATGAGAAACTTCCAATTCCTAGGGGGCCTTGGGTGGTGTAACGGTCAAAGCATTTGCCTGGAATGCAAGTTGTCCACTGCGGCCAGGGATCGAATCCCAGCTGCTCCTGCCCAGCTTTGGCCAGGAGTGACGATTGGTTGTCCCCCCCGTGGGGAGGTGGGCGAGTAAAGTAGGTGGGCGAGTTTGGATCATTGCTGGCCTTGGAGAATTAGCTTGCCCCGTAGTGACAGGCGCCAAGTTCATAGGGGTGGGCAAATGGAAACAAATAGAGGGTACAAATGGCCACCAAATTGTGACAAATTTTAAGAGAAACTCCCAATTCCAGATATTTAAAAAAAAATTGTTTATGATATCAGGTGGTCTAATCGCTGATATCGGAGGTTCGAGGATTAAACGTTGAAGCAGCCTGCCACACGCTTCTTGAGCCGCAGCCGAGTTAAAGCAAAACAGAAACCCCCGAAGATCAGTCGCTGTATTTACAGGTCACCTTAGAGTAACAGCTCGAGGTTCCTTCAGCAGAGCTGTTCTCCGCACGATTACCCACATGATTTACGCACCTCATACCCCACTCCGGGGATCCACCATTCCTGGAACGAGGTCGCACTCCTAAACAGAGGTGACTATTTATAGTTTTTCTCTGTCTTTTTTTGGTCCGTTACACCCCCCCCATCCCACCCCCTTCCTTTCTCTACATGTTTGGGACATACCAGCCTGTTTTTGAACCTGAACACAAACAACGACAGAACGACACAGCTGAATCGCTGCCTAATCCCGCTCACGAAATCGTCCTCCTGCATGGGGAGTGTGCCGATGCACCTCATCACTTTTAAAAGTCCAGACAGGCAAAAAGCACAGCCTCTCACTAAAAAGTTCTTCTCTTTTCATTCCGTTACGCCAGAAGGTCTCTGGAAGCACATTTTTTAGAGTAGAGCCATCCTAGACCTGCACAACCTAAATTCCTTTACTTCTCTTGTATTGTTCCCACTCATCTGTATCTCGTTATTAAAGGTCAGAAGAGCCAGTACAGCCCTCTCCATCGCGAGACGCATCAGTCAAATAGCTGTCTTTTAAAGTTACCAATCTTCATAGTCATCCAAGTGAAGGAGGAGATTTTTTTAAAATAGTTGTGCATGGAAGAAAATGCTGATCTCCATGGATCATCGTGCTGAAAAGCTATAATCCATGAACATCATTTCTTTAATGTTCTTTCTGTCAGCTCCCCGTACCCAGCACACGTGTGCATTTCATCTCTTCATGTTTGGTAGGAACCCTGGGCAGTACTGTCAATTCGCAAGCGATCTTCTGCAAGAGACTCAAAACCCACCTTTTCAGACTCCACTACCACTGAATTCTGTACATCTAGCTAATTGTCATCACCACTGCCTACTTGCCCAACACTATATACCCCTGCTTACTCCATTTAATATAAAAAATAAAAAAAATTCATTACTAACCTTTTCCTTCCCAGTGTCACAGGTATGGTATGCAGCTGCCTAGAACGATGTCTATCGCTGTATTACTGCACTGATCTCTTGCGCGAACTATGATTGTTCCTACCATGTATTTATTTATCTTGTAAGTCGCTCTGGATAAGCGACATTTTTACATTTACATTTTAAGCATTTAGCAGACGCTCTTATCCAGAGCGACTTACAAGATGTGCATTTATACAAGGTAAGAACAATCATAGTTAGCGCACAAGATCAGTGCAGTAATACAGCAATAGACATCACTGCAGGCGTCTGCGTATCATACCTGTAACACTGGGAAAGAAAAGGTTAGTGTGGTTTTTTGGGGGTTTTTTTATAGTGTAGAACAAATAAACAGTGGTGACGACAGATTGACTAGATGGACAGTGTTCAGTGGTAGTGGAGTCTGAAGAGGTGGGTTTTGAGTCTCTTGCGGAAGATTGCAAGTGATTCCGTGGTCCTGACCGATTGCGGGAGGTCGTTCCACCAGCGAGGGATCAGGACAGAGAAGAGGCGAGACTGCGAGGAGCGGCTGCCAGGTGCCCGGAGGGATGGGGCAGTCAGTTTGCCAGAGGAGGCGGAGCGGAGGGGTCTGGCAGGGGTGTAGGGAGTGATGAGTGACTGGAGGTATGGGGGAGCAGTACCTCTGGCCGCTTGAAAAGCAAGCACCAGTGACTTGAATCTGATGTGTGCTGCAATGGGGAGCCAGTGCAGAGAGGAGAGTAGAGGGGTGACATGGGTGAACTTCGGCTGGTTGAACACCAGGCGAGCGGCAGCGTTCTGGACTAGTTGCAGTGGCTTGATGGCACAGGCCGGAAGGTCTGCCAGCAAGGAATTGCAGTAGTCCAGACGTGAGATCACCAGGGCCTGGACCAGGAGTTGAGTGGCCTCTTGGGTGAGGAACGGTCGGATCCTCCGGATGTTGTGGAGGGAGAAACGGCAGGTCCGAGTGATCGCTGCAATATGGCTCGAGAAGCACAGCTGGTTGTCCAGGGTCACTCCAAGGCTCCTGGCAGACTGAGACGGAGACACTATGGAGCCTTCCACGGTGATTGACGCATCAATCGTCGGGGAGCCCTTCGCAGGGAGGAAGAGCAGCTCTGTCTTCCCCAGGTTCAGCTTCAGGTGGTGGGTGGACATCCATGCGGAGATGTCAGCCAGGCATGCAGAGAGCGTCTGCTAAATGCTTAAAATGTCATGTAAAAATGTAATTGCCACTGATTTGCATGGCCAGGACATTTTGCGCTTAAGCAGAGTGGGCATATAACAGGAATGATTAATGTATATGATTATGTTATACAATTGATTATGTTACGCAATTAAATGTATGTAGAGTCACTGGTTGAAACCGTCATCTTGCAAGGAACTGGGGTATCTCAAGCTAAGCCAACTGGTGGTTCTGTGTGGCTCAGCTATGGCAACGAACTCGTAAGATATATGAGGGAGGGAGATAATTGATGTGAAAAAGGAGGGTATAATTGGATACAAAAAAATAAATTAAATGGGGAGAAAAACAGGGCAAAAACTGCAGAAAAACAGGAGCATCAGCGTGCCATAAAGGGCATCGTGACGGGGAGACGTTCTGGAGACGTGGGGTCAGGGATGAGCGTGCATGGATCTCTGGAGCAGCCGGTCACACGCAGGAGAGGACCGGACGAAGCCCCGCTCACTGCTCACTGCGCACAGACATCTAATTGGTGTTTTTATGGTGTGTCGGCATGCCAAGCGGAAAAAGCTGGCTCACTTATTTGTCCTTTAAAGTGGCCCATAAAGATTTAAAACACATTTTCTTGTCTAGAGTAGTAAATCTCCTCCACCCCACCCCCCCCCTGGTGCATGCTTCATCTGTGGTTACGGAGTTTGCTGGGGGGCTGTCGTGACCGCCAAACCCGTTCGTGCTCCAGCCTCTCAGACAAACACATGGGCTCAGTTGCTTACTTTGGGTTGTTTTTCTGCCTCCTCCTCCTCCTCCTCCTCCTCCAAAACACAGTGAAAACGTGCAAGTAATGATTTACAAGCCGAGGGTAACGGAGCCAGTGTTTGAAATGCCTGATCGGTATGTTAAACAATGTGGTGGCATCTTCATTAGAAACTGCAACGCTGGAATCCCTCGCCTGACCTGTTAGCAGTGAGCAGAGCTGTGAGACTCACTGCAAGGAAATTTTGTTTCAGATTTTTCTCCCATTTTTGGTATCCAATTACACCCGCTATTTTCATGTCAATTCCCCCTCGTACTATGAGTTCGCTGCCATAGCCCTGTGACCGGCGGTGTCGAAGGCAAAGCATCGTCTCTTTCGAGACAGCACTCGCCAAGCCGTCGACCATAACTCCGGCACCCTGAAGCCACTCCTGTGCGCAGCGAACATCCTCCCCCCTCCCTGGGGCGAACAGCCAATTAGCAGACTCTGGCGCGACGGGGAATCGAACCCCGGTCGACTTGGCCAGTGTCAAACATTGTAACCACTAGACCACCCGGGAGACCATCCCTCACTGTAGACTTGATACGATTTTGGCTTCAGAAATACGCAATCTGAAAACAGCGTCACTTCAAGCTGACGGAGAAATAAAACACCACCACTTTACCTTACTGTCATAATTTTACAGGCATCGTTCACTGAAGGCTTGAAACGCACTAACACGCAGTGAAATGTGAAATAAAGGTTTTATGAAAAATTTACTGCAGGAGAAATCCCACGCAGCCAGTAAACAGACCTTCCAGGGCAGATCTGTAAATGTTTGGCACGCCAAACCCCAGCGCTTTCCCTTGAACAGTGGATTACGGGTTATACAAATACCATGAGGAATCAAGCCAGGGGCAAACCACTTAACAAAAAAACTGCATCGAGTCATAAACTGCTCTCCTGTAATATTTCCGGCCAACATCTGCCCCACTGGTGGCACCTCCTTGTGCAGTGTAGCACCACATTTACAGTGCACAGGTCAGTTTGGCTGATCAGCCAAAAGGCTTCAACTCTCACACTTACTTTAAGGCATACAGGCCCAGTCACCCACCAGCCACCGTTAAATCACTCCTAAACAGGGGCAACGGATAGCGTAGTGGTCTAACGCACTGTATCTTGCCTGGTCAGGGACGCGGTTCGAAACCCATCTCTACCAGACCGGCCCTGGTCGTCAGCCCCGATCGGGGGCAGCGTTTGGCTGCCCGCCCCAGGGGGAGGGGGGAGGGTGAGC
The DNA here is from genome assembly GCA_029706075.1 of Aldrovandia affinis. NCBI lineage: Eukaryota > Metazoa > Chordata > Actinopteri > Notacanthiformes > Halosauridae > Aldrovandia > Aldrovandia affinis. The sequence continues at coordinate 3,113,854 of JAINUG010000104.1, forward strand.
CGGCTCAGGTCCACCGTGAAGCATGTAAGGGAGTCTCCAGAACGTGGGTGGGGGTGAATTCCGTCTCAAAGGAAGCAGAGTTCGCTGCCCTCAGAGAATTAGCTTGCCTCATAGAGACGAGCGGCAGACTCGTGTGGGAAGGGTAAATCTAAATAAATATAGAGGGTGTAATTGACTACTAAATTGAGAGAAAAAATATATATAAAACACTCCTAAACCTACTGTTAGCAACACCTGGATCATAATAGCATCACCAAAACACCAAGAGTCTCAAACTCATTCCATCAAGGGCCGAGTGTACGCTGGTTTTTGTTGCAACCAATGCACTCCACCAGGTGAATTCACTCATTCTCTCACTTCCTCAACCGAGGAGGGGAACTGATTGAAGCCACCTGGTGTACGGATGCAACAAAAACCTGCACTAGACTCAGCCTTGGATGGAACGGAGCTCTGCTGTGCACCATAATAATAATAATATACGCCATTTAGCAGACGCTTTTATCCAAAGCGACTTACAGTAGTGAATGCATACATTTTTGTGGCCCCAGTGGGGATTGAACCCACAACCTAAGCGTTGCCAACGCTGTGCTCTACCAACTGAGCCACAGAGAACCACGATGAGCTGATCAGCTCAACCCACAGGCCTTTCTGGTCCAATCCAGTCGCCCTGTCGCAGAGGCCCTGTGAGCTGGGCTCAGCTGAAGCTGCATGTGTTGAGCATGTGCCCCTGGCCGGCCCGGCGGTTAGTCTGCATGTTTTGGGCGCGAGGTCTGAGGAGCGTTTACACGCAGAGACACCTCTCAAGAGGCCTGCACACCAGAGATCAGAGAGCAACATCCCAGCGTGTCAGAGAGGCACATAAATCACACTCACACACACTCTCACACACACTCTCACACACACTCTCACACACACTCACACACACACTCTCACACACACTCACACACACTCTCTCACACACACTCTCTCACACACTCTCTCACACACACGAATACACACACACATGCAATCACACATGCAATCACACATGCAATCATGCAATCACACACACACACACACACACACACACACTCACACACACACTCACACACACACTCTCACACACACTCACACACACACTCACACACACACTCACACACACTCTCACACACACACACACACACAAAAATAAACACACACACACACACACGCACACACACTCACTCACACACACTCACTCACACATACGCACACACGAACACACGTTCACTCTCTCACACTCACACACCACACACCACACACGCACACAACACACACACAAACATTCTCGCATTCACAGAAAGTTATAGAACAGGAGGGGATGTGTGAGGGGGCTTCAGGAAGGAGGGGTGAAAAGTGCTGACTGTGGGGCGTTGGGCCCCAAACGAATCGCTCTATATTTAACCTCCCCTCCACACGCTGGGGGATGCCTGAGAGATGAGGCGATGTGCTTCTCTGTCAGGGCCTGCCCCTCCGACACAGAGCACGGACTGCGGAGGCGTTCCTGCATTACAGCGGTCCTGCTGTGGTCCCTGTGCGGTTCTACAGCGGTCCTGCTCTGGTCCTTGTGTGGTTCTTAATTTTTTTAACATTTTTTAAATATATTTTTTACACATTTGTTTCAGATTTTTCCCAATTCAGTGGCCAAATACACCCTCTATTTATTTTGATTTACCCTCCCCACACGAGTCCACCGCTCGTCTCTATGAGGCAAGCTAATTCTCTGAGGGCGGCAAACTCTGCCTCCTTCGAGACGGAATTCACCCCCACCCATGTTCTGGAGACTCCCATACGTGCTTCACGGCGGACCTGAGCCGGCTCACCCTCCCCCCTCCCACTGGGGTGGACAGCCAAACGCCGCCCCCGATCGGGGCTGACGACCAGGGCCGGTCTGGTAGAGACGGGGTTCGAACAGCGTCCCTGACAGGCAGCGCACACTCGTAGCAGACCAGCCAAGATAAGATGCGTTATATCGCTATACTATCCACCACCCCTCCCTGTGCGGTTCTACAGTGGTCTAGCCTTCGACGCGTCTAGTTCCGTTACTTGTCTCTCGTCTGCTCTCCCAATTACGCTCACAATGCAGACCCATCTGCCATTTTTACATTTTATGTATATTTCCCCATCTACATCTGCCCAAATGTAAATATGTATGTATATTACTGAGCTCAATCCACCAGTGTTGTGTTGTTTGTAGTGTTGTTTGGCCCTGAAGACCTATAGGTTCATGGACTGCGACCAAGTTAAAGTAAAGATTTTCCTTTACTAAACTGTGTCATAAATGCCTCAGCTTTGCATAAAATGAGACAGACTGGTCCTGAGCCACCTTCTGTCAAAGTGACTACAGTCCAGTGAGCCACCTTCTGTTATAGTACGACAGTCCAGTACAGTTTCCACACCTTGTCATGGCCAACTCAAGGGGGGCGGGAGAGATATAAAATGACTTACTTATAAAAAAAGAAAAATAACAAAAATATGTATTGTGATATTTCTTGTTGAATGTTGTAATGTAAGAATTAAAAACAGCTCCTCTCCCACCAGGGCCTGATCCTAATTATGTGACAGGTGGGACCACCCCCCTGCACAGGTTCTGCACACCTGCCGTGAGGTCTGCTCTGCATCACCACAGACTTCAACAAGCTGTTCTGGGGCCAAGAAATTCACTGGCTGCAGTACATCTCCATCAAACAAGAGGAGCGCCAGATCCAGGAGAGAGAGAGAGAGAGAGAGAGAGAGAGCGAGGGAGAGGGAGAGGGAGGGAGGGAGAGAGAGAGAGACAGAGAGAGTGAGAGAGAGAGGGAGGGAGGGAGAGAGAGAGAGTGAGAGAGAGAGAGAAGGGGTTTGGGACGAGGGTGGATCAGAACCTCCATGACCAAGCAGGAAATCTGGGCCATGTGTGGTAACCAGAGGAATATATTTGACATGTTATTGCCGTAGTCATCAAACAGGCCCAGCAGAACACGGAACGCAATCAGCTAAAGAAAATATGCATCTTCAGAGGTGCCGGTTGAAACCGTCATTCTGCAAGGAACTGGGCTATCTCAAGCAAACCCAGCTATGTGGAGCGAGTTTCCCCCCCCCCCAAACTCACACTTTCCCTGGTTTCTATTTACTTTATCGACTCTTAAATACAGGACAGAAATCCTAAATCACGTCAAATGGACAAACAAACAAACAAATGGGAGCCCCGAGCAAGCCAAAGAATGGCACACTGTCCAGACATGGTCACCAGTGGAGCCGATTTGTGTGGGATCGTATTTGACAGAGAGAGAGAGAGAGAGAGGGAGAGAGAGAGAGAGAGAGAGAGAGAGAGAGAGAGAGAGAGAGAGAGAGAGAGAGAGACACAGGAGAGAGAAAGAAAGGGAGAGAGAGAGAAAGAGAGAGAGAGAGACGGAGAGAAAGAGGAGGAGAAAGAGAAAGAGACACAGAGAGACAGATAAGACCAGGCTAAGTGTCCCAAATCTGGCCCACAAAGTCACCAGGCCTGAGGCAGTCAGATAACAGGCCGGGGGGAAGGGGGGCAGGAATTCCTCAATTAGGAGAGAAGTGCCAGATAAACAGGCATTACGCATTTGTTGACACAGGAAATGCCAGTATCTACTGCACACTTCAAGTAAAACATACACATTCCTGGTTACATTGGAGACATCTCAGCCACCCCAACGGTTTGAAATCGCCAAGCCACTTTATAAAGGGCAGTTTTAAGTCTTATGATGTAGTAATACTATTATTATAATGTTAGTAGCAAGAAAGTACCATTTTCTTGTGTTCCAGTTTGGGTGTTCTGCTGCAAGCCTGACCTGGATGGGCCTGGAGAGATCTGGAGTTTTGTGTTTGTGACCCTGGTGGCTGTCGAGGACAGTGATTTGTCAAGGTTGGGAGTGAACCACACGTTGGAGCTGTGGGGTCCAGTTCACGCCCCCGGCTCCCGTACCGATGGACCAGACGTGATTTTGGAGACCACAGACGTCTTAGACCCGCCTGGTCCCGTTTGGGGCGGAAACGATCATGAGACGCAGGCATTTGACAAATGTGCCAAAATGGAACGGAAGCCACTTCAAGTGCGAGCAGCTTTGTTAGTAAATACACGAGTCGCTCAGCTACCACGAGTCATCATCTTCTGAACTGACTGCAGTTTCACACGGATCCTGTACAGGCACACTCTGCCTCCTCCCTGAAGACTGCGTGCCTCAAAAGAGTCTGTATCACAGACAGCACAGTCTAAGCCTCAAACAAGTCTGTATCACAGACAGCACAGTCTAAGTCTAAGCCTAAGCCTCAAAAGAGTCTGTATCATACAGACAGCAGTCTAAGCCTCAAACAGGTCTATCACAGACAGCACAGTCTAAGCCTCAAAAGAGTCTGTATCACAGACAGCACAGTCTAAGCCTCAGAAGAGTCTGTATCACAGGCAGCACAGTCTAAGCCTCAAACAAGTCTGTATCACAGACAGCACAGTCTAAGCCTCAAAAGAGTCTGTATCACAGACAGCACAGTCTAAGCCTCAAACAAGTCTATCACAGACAGCACAGTCTAAGCCTCAGAAGAGTCTGTATCACAGGCAGCACAGTCAGACTCAAAAGAGTCTATCATACAGACAGCACAGTCTAAGCCTCAAACAAGTCTATCACAGACAGCACAGTCTAAGCCTCAAACAAGTCTATCACAGACAGCACAGTCTAAGCCTCAAACAAGTCTGTATCACAGACAGCACAGTCTAAGCCTCAAACAAGTCTATCACAGACAGCACAGTCTAAGCCTAAGCCTCAAAAGAGTCCGTATCACACAGACAGCACAGTCTAAACGCTAAAATGCCAAAAATGTGTTTGCAGTGGCCCTACAGAGTGCCTGCCCACTCTTCGTGTGATTGTGAAAAACCTTCTGAATGAAATCAATTACATGGCAGTATTTCAGCGAGACAAGGACAACATGGGAAAGCTATGCGGCGGTGCACAACAGGAAGTGATGCTATCCTCAGTACATCTCTGCCTGAGCGGGCCGATTTTACGCACCAGAGACCGGCATATTTACGACGGAATTCACTTTCAGCCAGACTTTCAGCCAGACCAATGCCATTTCCCGCTCAAAATGCCCCTCTCAAAGCTATGAAAACATGCCTGGCCATTATGTTGAAATTTGGCACAAAAAAAAAGCATTGTCATATTTTGGCCAATATGACGCCTCTGAGGAATAAAAAAACAACACAATACACAACCAATAACGCGCCATTGGACATCTCCAAACACAAACCACAAATCCTCCAGTCACCACAAGTTAAATCTGAGCACTTGGCAGCATTAAGATAAATAATTTTCTTTATTTTTATAATAAAAACACGGCATTTTTTAATTTACAGCCCACATGAGGAAAGAGATTGTTTTAATTACACAACGACCCCATCAGGCTCAATAAAGCTTAAATAAAGCAGATGCTTCCAAGCCAAATGAAAGCCAAACGCAGAGGCACTGACACAGGCACCGAAGCCAGTTTCTTCATATTCGATAATTCCAAATTAGATGCAGATATGGAAGCAATTTGCGCAGGACGTGTCAAAGCATGCAGAACGAGATGTGTCATAGCATTGTGGCTCACACATGGTTTCGCTTAGTCTCTGCGGCCCTCACTTCCTCCACAAAATAACTCACCTAGTTGCATAGTTTGCTTATAAGCAAATAAACAATGACCAGTCGGGAGAAATGGCAAATATGAACTTGCCAAAGCATTTGCACAGATACAGTAACGTTGATCCACATGCCGAGTACGGCCAGAGGACCCAGACGTTACCAAAGGGCCTGTCGGTGAGCTGTCCGTCAGCCAGAGCACGATACGATCGACACCAACGAACTTGGCCACGTGTTGCCGATGATGTCCACTGCGAAAGACTGAATGTAATGGTTAAGTGGGCTGCTGGTTTTGGGCTCTGAATCTCAGCTGCCAGCCGTGCTCTCTGTACACAGCTGGCCTGCAGTTGTCTGCTTCTCTTTCTAGGCACCAGAGATCCCGTCATCTGAAGCGTATTCTCTCTGCAGGGAGTGTGTCGGGAACATCTGCTCCAGAGCCGCCCGCGTGTTAGCGCTAAAGCCAGACGCCCGGGCTAATTCTCCACACGCCCGGGTTTCTGCGTGGAGCTCTGGTGGTAGTCGAGGCGAGGGAGCGGAGTGGACCGGACCGGGGAGGTTCTGCTTACCATCTCCACCCCCTTGGGGAACGGCGTGCCATCCCAGTCCTTTTCGGGGAAACGCTGGATGATCTTCCCGCATCCCTCTCCGCTTCCTGGGAACACAACACATAAGCACATGGGGTTAGAACAGCAACACACACACACACACACACACACACACACGCACACACGCACACACGCACGCATGCACGCACGCACGCACGCACACAGGCCTGTAGATCTAATGAGAGAAGGATGAAAGTGGCACAAATTCAGAAGCATGGCACTTAATATAACATACGCCATTTGGCAGACCCTTTTATCCAAAGCGACTTACAGTAGTGAATGCATAGATTTTTCAGTATATGTGGTCCCCAATGGGCATTGAACCCACAACCTAGGCATTGCCAATGCCGTGCTCTACCTACTGAGCAACACAGAACCACAGGTGGCATGAGCAATTCAGATAAAATGGAATATAAAGTGAGCCTGAGGCAAAACGGCAGGAAAGGCAAACATTGACAGACACCCTTTTACAAGAAGTGCAGGCTAATCTACACCACTACACATTGCATCATTTAAACACAGTACAGGCCAAACCAACCTGAAGGGGGAAGAGTGCGCTACTAAACCCGTTTGTGCTTTCATCAGAAAACTGGATTTTCTCAGGGCGCATACAGACAAGTGTATTCCAAGAGCACATTTCATGAGCAGTGAACCTGGAGGCCTAATCATCGTTGGGGTGAAGAGGTGATCGGGGGAAAGAGGAGGCATGCAGGTGTGAAGAGGTGATCGGGGGGGAAGAGGGGATGAGGGAAAGAGGAGAGATACAGGTGTAAAGAGGTCATTGGGGAAGAGGTGATAGTTACAGGGTTTCCACTCAAATCAAATGTCCATTTTCCATGACAAATTTCAGGTTCTCAATTACATTTTTTTCATGACGCAAAAATTGACTTTACTTTCATAACTTAACACGTTTTGAGGCCAGTGCAAATGCACATCTCATTGTGTGTGTGAGAGAACAGCCGTTGCAGGTGGCAACAACAGTGGCAGGGGTACAGACATTTTGCTGTTACGTTATCGGACAAGAAGAAAAAAAGAAAAATAATGATAACGTTACACGGAATCAGACATTTCCATGACACTTTCACGACGAAATAATTTTCAATGATTGTCAAGGTTTTTCCATGACGTGTGGGAGCCCTGAGTTATAAGGGGGATGAGGGGAGAGGAGGCATGCAGGAGGAGGTTGAGCCAGACCTGCAAAGGGGACCCTGGTGCTGCTCATCCCAAAGCCCATTCTACCCCGTTATACAACAACTCACATTTATAAAAAAGGAACTCTGCAGGGGACGCTAGTCAGGAAAGTAGGTGTCACACAGAGACGGGAGGAGCACTCGATGAGACACACATCTTGAAGAGGTGATCTGGAGTGGTACGAAACCAGGGGAGAGGGTCAGCATTGGTTTAGAAAACCGGATCGGATAGTAACGTAACATGTCACTGCGAAGATTCTGCTGCTGCTTCAATGAAAAACAAGCCCAACGGTCAGTGATCGAGGATCACATCGACGTTACTCCAGGATCACGAGCCGGGTTAATCTTCAGCGAAAACTGAATTCAAAATCGTGACATTGCCGTGTGTGTGTAGTAAATAATCCAGGTAGCGGACGTGTATCCGCAAAGCTGGAATCAGCCACGGCCCGTGAAGATGAATTTATGAGCGATGGATTAGATCAAGATGTTGGCGAGGAACTCGGGTCAAAGACTAAACTACGGACAGCTAACACAAAGCCGATTACAAGAGCGGAAAGGCTGTCCCGTTCGCAAATAATCTGCTCTTACGAGCTGATGCCGCGCGCGGACGTTGAATGAAAAACACCTTCCACTGCCACGTTTCTGTCAGGACGGACACGAATCGCTGAACTGCGAAGGAATAAATCTCTTCCTGACGCCTCGCTGTCGAACCGATAGGCCCGCACCTTGCGAGGCAGACACAACAAAATGAGATCTTCGTTGCGGAGAGGGAACGAACAGCGATAAGGTCAATGTTCAGCAATATTACCTCATGTTTAGAAGAGTGAGATACTGGGTGGGAACAAATCCTCAGGAACGCGCCGGCAAAAACAACACATTATGAAACAACTTCAAGTTTAGTCTATACATTCTCCGTCTGGGAAATAAACGTAACGCCTTAAGTAGAAATAGCTCATAAAAGAAGGCTCATTCCACCACCTCCCACAACATCTACACTAATAGATTACAACTGTACAAAATAATACATTTGCACAAGCAAGATTAAAAAACAAGAATAAATGAATAAATAAATAATCCCTGGATATGAGGAGAATGTTTAATCAACTTCAAGTACAATAAATAGAGAGAGAAAAAAATAATAAAGTTTAATTGTGGACCTGAAAAGAATTCATTTTTTAAGAAGCCAAGAACAGCATCAAGCAAACCGCTTTCCAAACGTGCCGATTGTCACATATCGTTTGTTGAATTCACATGTAATTGGAAGCGCTCCATCATCACGCAGACTGTGATAGGTCACGGTGATAGCACATGTGGTTTTTACGATCCCGGTGTTCTGGTGAAACGGTACCTCCTCAGATGTTCACCGCCGGTGGAGAGATTCACCGGACTTTAGGATTTACCACAGGAGCTGAACGGGCGCAGTAAATCTCTCCGCTAAGTGCACACGGTGCCTGATGATCTCGGAGCCAAACGTTCACTTCTCACACCAGGCATCTTTTTACCCGCCCGTCAGGACAGACAGACAGACAAACGGTTCTTTCCCTTTCCAAGCCGGCCGCGAGGACGTGGACCAAACGTTGATTTTCACTAAAACAGCCTGATCATCTCTCTCCACTCTTACAAACAAAGGCAGTCATTTTGGGGACACCTGGGGCCTTTACCTGGGGGTGGGGGACAAAGAAATTTGAAATTATCAGTGAATCTCTCGAGCGTGGCTCCTGAACAAATGTTTTTTGGTTCTGGAAGAATGAACCCGGGGGTCGGATGTATCAAACTCGCACCAAGTCGATGACTTTAACAGGGCACATTTACACAAACCAAAGATTCTGCGTGATTATTAGAGGACGTCTGCAGGACGGGTCTGCCGTCTCCAGCTTATATGAGATGGAGTTTGTTTAAACGTTAAAAGATACGGTGAAAATAATGCGCATTTTACAACCAGCTCATCGGCTGAACCTCCATTCTTCTCTCCGTCTGTAAGAACCTGCAGGGATGACAAGCCACCAGTCTGCAGCTTGGCCATCTCCACTTTGGGCATTCTCTATTGCTGCGTCAGGAATAGATTTATTTTTGCTGTTTTTTACCCCCATTTCCCCCCAATTATCCCCCTCGTATGAGAACTCGCTGCCGCAGTCCGGCCAGTAGCGAGCGCTGTACTGCCTTCTTCGAGCCAGTGCCTGCCTAAGCCGCACGACCACTCATATATGCAGCGGGTTTTTCCTTCTGCTGTTAGCCCTCCCCCCTCCCTGGCCAATTGCCACCCCCTAGTGGCACTCCTGGCCAGAGCCGAAACTGGCGCGACAGGTGGAATCAAACACCGGTTGCCGTGGCTAGCGGCAAACACTCTTACCGCTAGACCATGCGGGAGGCCAGGAATAGTTTTTTTCATTCTTATATTCCAATACCCGCTGTTCTCCTCGTAAACACAAGATAAGGGAAGAGCAGTAGAAACAACTTTAGGAAAAAGAAGAAAAAAATCTTGATGTGAAGTACTTCCCACACTATGTTAGCATACTGGAGAGATGTCTGAGGTGTCTGTGAAACCTCCTGGCACAAAGCTTCTGAGCATCTGAGCCTGCAAAACGGTCGTCGTGTTTTGGGGTGTCCAACCATGTATTCTGCCGAGCAAAGCTGGCTGCAAGCTTCAACAACATTTCCTTCTTTTACCGTCGTCCATGACTCCAGGTCAACTGCAGCTCACAGAAATTCGCTTTTTTGTGAAACACCAACGACATCGAGCATTGCACACGGAGGACAATACTGCTTTCAATCCATGCACAGCTTTTCTACTGTTGCATTTAGAGCACAACAAAGGTATATCCTGTGTCAAGATAATTATCAGACAGGCCTCCCGCGTGGTCTAGTGGTTTCAACGTTCAAGTTTTTTATTCATTATTTGCTGCTAGGACTAGGCATGTTTCTGGAGTGCGTTTGGTCACTGGGGTGACGGCTGCCTGTTGCACAGTAGTCTCCCGCCCTGCTACCCTCAGGTCTCGAGTAGGCTGTCAACAGGCCCTTCACAACCGTGACCCCTGTCAGGTATTTAGGAAAAACAGCAGGTAATTAATCTCCCACGCGCATCCCAAGCCATGTGCGGGAGGATCGGGGGCGGTGTGGGGGGCATGCGAGCAGGAGTCCCGGTTAGGTGTCCACCGGACCACGCTAATCGAAATCGCATGCCATTCCGGGAATGTGCCAGCTCAGGTTTCGGCAACGAGTGAAGGCGATAAAACTAGAGGATTCCTTGCATTCCCAAAGGGGCCAGACGAAATTAAAATAAACAATAAAAAAAGATCATTAAAATCAGACAATTAAATTATGGTCAGTTCTCCCAAGATGCCAGAGAGCCCCAGGTTTTTTCCCGTCAAAAGTGGGGGCGCACAATTTCAAAGATCCAGGAGGAATTTCCAAACAACCACTGTTCTTGGCCCCCTTTTCTATGCCGTAAACCTTTCACATTCGCAACGAGCCCGTGAAACTAATTCCGGAGGCCCTGAACACGATGGAACAACGTTCGCAGAATTTACGGGACTGCCGAGTAACGCTTATTATTAGTTTTCTTTACGTTTTTTTTTTTTTTTTTATTGCTGAAGAGTTTGGGCCCTGAGTCAAATGATGCGTCATGTTGTTGAGCTGTCAAGAAGAAAGGTTAACCAGAAGAATCTCGTAAGACTTTGACATAAAGCAGATAGCTGGAGGAAATTGTTGAAATGCCACAAATAAAAGCCATTGAGCAACTTCTGCGTTTTTTGCTGGTTTGCGTACAGCACGTCCTGTGGCCTCCTGAAGATGGTTTAGATTTGAAAAGCCGATCCCCACTGACACTAGCCTGGGGTCTGGCCAGGAGTCCCGTTCAGGGATGGTGATTGGTCTGTCTGTCTGTGTCCCCAGGGTGAGGGGGGAGGGAAGCCGGCATGAGCTCGCCACAGGCACAGAAAGCCTATGCGTGTGTATGGGAATGAAAGGTCGATGGCTTGGCGAGTTCCATCTCGAAGGAGGCGGTTCGGGCGTCTTTGTCACTGCCGGTCCCAGAGTTGCAGCTGGTCCCGTAGTTGCAGGTGGTGTGGGGGATAGTTGGATCAATAGAGGGTACAATTGGCCAAAGTGGGAGATAATTTTTTGTTTTGTGAAGGACATGTCCACCTGGGTCAAACATAACCTGGAAGCAGTCCCCCTATGAGAACATTATCCATCAGATAGGGGTTTGAGTAGGTAGGGATTGAGTAGGTAGGGGATTGAGTAGGTAGGGGTTTGAGTAGGTAGGGGATTGAGGAGGTAGGGGTTTGAGTAGGTAGGGCTTTGAGTAGGTAGGGCTTTGAGTAGGTAGGGGGTTGAGTAGGCATATCTTCATAGTCCAGCTCTGATAAATGACATGCTGAAGGAGAGGTATCGGCTCTGGGTATGGGTATGGGTATGGGGTGAAATGTATTCAACAAACATTTGATTAGATTTTTCCTGGTGGGATCAGAGAAGTCACATGGACACATCTGGGCCAATCGTAATGTGTTGAAGTTTCTGAGTTTGCTGAATGGGAAGAATATTGCAGAGACCCTCTGACCTCGGTGTCCCCCGCATTATCCGAGTCAGAAACAAAAGACTGCAGCATTTCTGACATTTAAAACAAAAGGAGAAACGTGCATGTCTGCAGGAGTGGAGCACAAAGTGGAACACGTTACGCAACGGCTGCATGTCGCCCGTTCCAATTAAACATTCCTGGGGTCATGTTCATAGTTATACACAAACTAGGAGAATTCAGAAAGAACCATCAATAAAAATGCTTTTAAGCCACTGCATGTTGACAGACATTTTAACTCTATAAATACTACTTTAACAAAACAAGGAGAGAGAGCGAGCAAGCAAGTGAGAGAGAGAGAGAGAGAGAGAGACAAAAGGTTCCAAGGGCTTTTTGGTGATTGCCCCCAGTCTCCAAAGCACACACAGGACTGGACGTTACTCTCCCTCGATATGAGCAGATGTTACTCCTCTCAGAAACTATTTTAATCAATACTCTCGGCCCTTCTGTAAACAGTGAAAGCGCTTCATAAATCAGCCGCTGGAATGCGCATCTCTCCACACGGGCGAGCAACGGAGTTCGAGATTTACTGGATGATTTTCGTCATCCCCCACGTAGGTCTGTCACCTGGCTTGGCTCGGCCTGTGACTGGGAGGCCTGATGGAAAGTTCCTGAAAGAGCTCCTCTCCGCTCCTCCAACAGTGAGCCTCCGGGCCCCAGGCACCCACTCCTCGCGGTCTCGCCTCTTCTCTGTCCCCAGAATCACTGGCCATCATCCGCAAGAGACTTAAAACCCACCTCTTCAGACTCCACCACCACTGAAATCTGTACATTGAACTAACTGTCATAACCACTGCTTACATGTCTAATACTGCTTTTTGTAATGTGTATCAGTGTTATAACTTTCTCAAAAAGATTTTTTAATTTTTTTTTTTTAAACTAACCTTTTCCTTCCCAGTGTTACAGGTATGGTATGCAGCTGCCAACATTGATGTCTATTGCAGTGTTACTGCACTGATCTCTTGCGTGAACAATGATTGATCTTACGATGTATTAATACACATCTTGTAAGCCGCTCTGGATAAGAACGTCTGCTAAATGCCTAAAATGTAAATGTCCTGGCTGCGGGCTCCTTTACAAACCAAAGCCCAGAGCGCTACACAAACGTTAAGTCAAAGAGCAAACGCTGCTCTGCACTGCACTGCTCAGACAATAATTCACCCCAGTGGTCATTTGAATACAGCGAATGGGCAGAGGATGTGCCTCAGAGCAGAAACTCAATGGAAAAAGGCTGTCTTTCCAAACAGAATAATGGCTATTCCAATTCAATGGAGGGTGGTGTGGGGTTGGGGGTGACACAGGCTGGCACGCTAATGTGACAACAAAGATCAACAAGTTATGAGATCTGAACACAGAAAGAAAGTAGAAATCAGGTGGAAAGTGACGGACAACAATAGTTGGGAGGACTAAAAGAAAGAGAGAGAAAAAGAGAGAGAATGGGGATGGAGAGCAGCTTCAGTGATGAAGGTTCACTTCCTGTGGAACTCCTGAACTTTCCTGCAACCTTGCAGATTACAGAGGCCTTTACACTCGATGAGCGATGACCATTTTTGTTTTTACAAACGGGGGTCGAGCAAAAGACAGCAGACATCCATAACCCCTTTCAGGTAGAGGGATCACAGTGGGTTGAGGGGGGAGGGGGTGTTGAGGGGTTGAGGGGTTCAAACAGCAGACGCGGGCCGGTCTCAAACCGCAGCGGTGTGGGAGACACACTCATTGGTCACTCGGATCGGAGAGCAGTGAACTCCCGTGTGGGCCCGGCCCGCTCCTGGGACACATTAAAAGTATCCGTTTGTGTAAGCACGCCCCGGGTAAATCAATAAGCCCCCAGCGGGACGTCCCACGTGAACAGAAAGGAAAACTCCAGCAAGCATGAACAGGAAGCGGCGTGCCTTACCCATTTGTCACCAAAAACCAAGTGGAGGGGCAATCAATTCCATCTCCATCCCTCTCTCTGAAGGAGGAGGGGGGGAGGGGAGGGATGGGGGGGGCGTGAGGAGCCTGTGAGGGAATCCAGAACCCACCCCCCCCCAACCACCATAACCCCCCTGCCCTCTCTTCGGGCGTGTGGACCGCTTGGCCTCCACAACATCCCCCCACTCTGCCAGCTGGCCGTGCCCCTTCCCAAACTAAGATGTTACCCGTTCTTGCCCACCTTACCGGCCCGCTCTCCTCAGTGTGGCCTTTCGATCCTCCACCCACGGTCCTGCTTATCAGAGTCACATAGTGGGGGGCTCATTTTGGGGGTGTTTTCCTAACCTGGTTGGAACGGGGGCCTGGCAGTTTTTGCTTTCACTTGTTCTTAAAATAAAACAAAAACAATGAACCCCCCCAAACTGGATTGTTATTGGGAATCTCGGGTCTAATTGCAATTAGAAGCCTGATGATGTGTTTGGCCTGTCACGGGGTGGGGCAGGGCTTGGCGACTGACATTTACCCCTCCTTTACCACCCCCTCCCCCACCCCTGTCCTTTCCTCCCGCCTTTCCTTGGAGAGGAAGGAACTTCTCTCTGCTACTGTTGTCAGGACGTGCCGGACAACAAAGCGAAAAACAAGCCAGAGGGGGGGACGAAATGTCCCACAGGACCAGCGAATCGCTGGGAGCCCCAAGTAGTAACCACACACGTTCACGTCTGTCATCTGTACCGTACGTAAATGTACACACAACGCCACAACACACACACCAGACCTGCGTCACAAACAGGTCTTTTAGCACCTTTTCTTATGACGATTGCCCAAAAAAATAAACTGATTCTGCGAAAGAAAGCATAATTCTGCGGAAAGCACAATGCTCCAAAACCAACTACAACTAAACATGAATGCGGAGATAAAGAACAATAAACGTTGTTCTCGGTTAATAGTTGTGAAAGCGAAGTGCTTTGATTCAGTCTGCCAAACTCCCCCATTCCCCCCACCTTAGCAAACGACTGCCAAGCGTTTCCCCCGCACCTTCTGGATTTCTCGTAAAACTCAGTGCCCTCAGTAATAGAGGCAGGTGCCACACGATTATAGCAGTAAGTGGACCTGATGACACCGCGATTGCACAGCAGGTAGGCCTATCAGCGTCCAACCCAACCCAACCCAACCCCCAATGCCCCACACATTCCTGCCACACAGAGGACACAATGTGTTGGAGATTAACATTAATAGCCAGACACTAGATTTATTTTTATTTTTTTCATTTTTTGTTTATATATAATAAAATATTGCCATTTAGCAGACATTTGTGGTCCCAGTAGGAATCAAACCCACAACCTAAGCATTGTCAGCACCATGCTCTACCTACTGAGCCACACAGAACCAGCAACATGTTTGTTGTTGTTTTCTGCACGATTGGATAACTAAAATCAGAGCAGTACGATTGGTGCTCCAGAGGACAGCGATACGGAGTCTCAGCCCGTCGTCGTGGCGAACACAAAATAAATCCATAAATAGGGGATGAGCAGGAGGTAATCCTGGGCTGATTATCCCAGGCCCATCCCGGTTTAGGCCGAGACGGAAGGTCAGCACCGGTGTAATTAATTCTGTATCTGTGTCTGGAGGCCGCGGGGCTCCCCTGCCATCTGTCCACACTTTCCCTCCTGATTTACAGCAGGGCACACTCTCTCGCTGCGCGGGCCCTCGTCCGGGATAGGGGTCGCGCTCCTGTGCCTGTGGGCCTGATCCATGGCCTATCATCTCGATTAAAGACAAACCAGACAAGCTCTCATGAAGCAGATCGGATGTGGCTCCAGGTGGGGTGGGGTAGGGGAGGGGGCAGGGGGCAATGTTTGACCAAACAGAATGGTCACCTGACTGAAGGAGAATCTAAACCCGGCAGATTGCCTTCTCTCCTCCTCTTCTGCTCGTTCTTAGAAAGCAAGCGCCACTCAGTAGCACCGTCACACGCTACGGATTCCTCTGTCGCCATTAGCTTGTTGACCTTTCACCCGAAAGTGGAATAGGTTCCCCCCTCTGGTCCTAGGGGGAACCTATTGAACCAATCTTTCAATCTCCTGTGGACAGCCTGATGACAGACAGACAGGCAGACAGACAGACAAAAATGAGGAGGTGGCTGTAAGGTGGAGCTGGAGCATCGCCCCAGTGATACGTCTCCAGGTATTCTCCACCTAATTCATAAAAACACAGTTGGCTGCTCACCAGGTAAATAACATAGCACAGGGGCCTCCGATAGCGTAGCGGTCTAACGCACCCGTACTGGCTGATCCTTTGCGAGTATGAGCTGCCTATCAAGGCCGAGGTTCGAAACCCGACTGTACCAGACCAGCCCTGTGGCATTTGGCTGTCTGCCCCAGGGGAGGGGGAGGGAGAGCTGGCACGAGCTCGCCGAGGAGCAGTAGGTAAACAGGGTTGGGCGAGTTTAATCTCGGAGGAGGCGGATCATTGCCTCAAGGTATTAGCTCATCCTGTGGGCGGCGGTGAGTTCATGGAGGAGGGTAAAATCAAAAAGATATAGAGGGTATAATTGGCTACCAGATTGGGAGAAAAATGGTTCTGTGTGGCTCAGTAGGTAGAGCATGGCGCTGAGGGAGAGGGCGTTACGCAACGGAGAAGAAGGGTTTACTCTGGCGAACGGGGAGGTCAGGATCTAGGCCAGGGGTGGGCAATTCCGGTCCTGGGGGGCCCTGGCTCAATTAGCTAATTAGTGGGATACGCCAATGCTGGTTCACTTGTAGATTAGACCACAGTGACATGTTTCATATGGGAACGCAAGAACAGTCTTCAGCTGTCACTCCTGGGCTTATCAAGAAATTTAGCTAAAATATCAGATCACATAAATGATTGGGGCTAATTAAATAATTAAGAGCAGGCAGAAGTTGGCATGAAATCCAGAAACAGATACAACCCTGCTTGCCAACCCCTGCTCTAGGCAAAGGCCTTGATTCAGCAACTCCCACCCAAATTATCAAAAAGATTTCTGCTTCATTGTCAGGTGGAACGAGCGGAGAGCATTAGCCTGCTCTCAGGGTTAGGGGCAATAGTGAGGAAGGTCAAGACTTCTGTTTAAGAACCGGAGTTATTTACCATTTCACAGTGACATTTTAACAAGCCCCTTGATATTCCAACGTACTTGGCCATACAGTGAAAATACAGATTTAGATTTCAACCAACCCACTGACTGACTGACACCTAGGGCACGAGAGAAGGAAGTACAATGTAGCATTTCCTTTCAAGATATCGTTCTGTGCATTTGTGTTCCACACCTGCCTCTCTTAAGCGGCTTTTGGCTTCACGTGCTCATGTGAAAGCAACTGAATTTCGGCCACTAAAATGCCCCATCAGCTTTATCCTCATTTACAGAGGGATCTCCAAGAATACAAGGTGATAAACTTCACAAAATCTTGTGTAAGTCGCTCCCTGTCTAGTTTGGGGGGTTGCTGGGTGGCTCATTCTGTTAAAGCACCGTTCTAGTGTGTAGATGCATATGGTATCGAATCCAGACTGTGCCAGTGGTGACTGTGGCCAGCAGCCGCACAGGGCAACACATAATTGGCGGTAACATCGCCCAGGAAGGAAGGGATTCGGTCATACGGTTTTCCTTATCTTGTCGCAAACCAACAACTCCTTTTAGTCAATCAGGCGTGCAGGGTCTACCAGTATAACGCTGTACGTTAACGAGGTCATCCTCCGACTCATGTCTGTGCAAGCTTAACACACCCCCGACCAGAACAATACAAGTTTGACTCATAGATGAAAAGAGGAGAAATGTTCTACAAGTTCAAACACTTGAGTTTGTTATTCACAGATAAGGATAATCTCAGCACACCAAACCCCCAAAATGAATTAGGCTTTAAAAATGTTTCCAGATAGCATGAGTCGCACTCAACTGAACATGTTGTCAAAAGTCAAACATACGCAAAAAAAAATCAACTCATCAAAAACACATTAGTCACATAAGGAGAAAGGAATGTTATCAAGACACATCTGGGATCATAAACCCGGCTGTAATTGTTTGAGCAATGGAGATCATTCCAGTAATTACATTTTCAGTCATGGTACCGTACAATACGATAGTATTGTAACAGATTGTAACAGATAAAATACTACTTTAGCGCAGAGTTATTTTCCCCTTCACATCACGCAGGCTGACGGAAAAAGCACACAAACATGCACTGTCAGCGTCGTGATTAATCACACATTCTTCCGTTTCGTCAAACAATCCGTGGAATGCATCCCTAGAAACGCAACAATCTGTTTTTTTACACGGGCGCAATTAGCTTTTCCATATGGTGGGCGGGGCCTAGAACGAGGTGTTGTTTCTCGACGTTGTGCAAACCTCCGGGCGGATCAAGGGCGGCCTCGGTCTGCGCCGGGCGGCTGAAGGCTCAATCGCGCGGTGAGGCCTGGGGGGAAAAGCCCACTGACCGAGCCCTGCGATCCGTTACCGTATCATAAAAGAATTCGCCCTCGAATCTGACCCCTCGCATGCCTGCTTCCCCCCCAAAGGTAGCGGTTAATCAGAACCGGGGGGTGCTCATACGGACAGAGCTGCAGGCATGTGGAAGCGCTTGATCTCCTCGAAGGGGGACCGCTGGGCGCCTTTTCCAGCAGGATTCGGCGAAGTTGCGTAATTCCTTTCCTGTTGTTCGCGTTCGATAAATCAGGCGGGGAGAGCGGGCCCTGTCCCGCACCCAAGGCAGGCCTGTTACACCCCTCGAACGCCCTGGGTAAGGAAGCGGTCCACGGAACGAGGCAGGCGGCAAAACAGCACTCGCGCTCTCGGTTTTCGTGCTGGAAATGACTATTTATTGCTCGCCGTCGGGCCAGACTGCATTTCGCAAACCCCCTCGGGCAATTAAAGGAGAAATACGATCCCAGCAGGAGGAAAGAGCCACACGATCAATGGAAAAGCAGTCCCGGACTTTCCTCCACCACGCAGTCACCTTTCTGTAGGTCTCAGACGAAACTAGAGAAACAGCAGCTGTCACTGAAAAATCAAGCTCTGGTATTCCAAGATAAATCGCATCGTAAAAGCTAAACCTACAACAAGCAAGTTCCGTTTTTATACTCTTTACGAGAAAAAGGAAAAATGTGAAACATCCTCCCATCCAAAAACTGTAATGGTATCATTTAGGCCTGAATCTGGAGAACAATCCCTTTTGTGTATGGAAGAATACAAAGCTGATCTGGTTTAGATTTTTCTTCGATTTTTTTTTCAGCACCATTCACACCTTTAACAATGAAATGTAGAAATGAAAGAGACACTTGCTTTCAACAGAACTTTGGCTTTTGGGCGATACTCTTGTAAAGAGGCTAATTTATGCTAATAACATGTGCACAGTTGACAACAATCAGGCAATAATAAGCGACTAAGTGCCATGTGCTGGCACGGCGTTCTGCTGAACTGGTTCAGCGGTCATGTGGAACCCTGCAGGCCAGGCCCTGGAGAAACGGCACGCTTCACAAACCTGTCCCCTGGTGGGGGGGGGGGAAGAGACCCTCCAAACAAACACCAAACCACAACTCACACGAGGAGGAGAATATGAAGTGCTGAAGGAACAAAAATGAGGTTGCCATGGTAAACAAGCTCACCGTGGTAAACAAGCATGCAGTGGTAAACGAATTAGTCACGATAAACAAACTCACTGTGGTAAACGAGCTTGCAGCGTTAAACAAGATCACCGCGGTAAACAAATTAGCTTGCCATGGTAAATGAGCTCACCATGGTAAAAGAGCCTGTCGTGGTAAACGAACAATCTGTCACAGTAAACAAACTCATGGTGGTAAATGACCTTGCAGTGGTAAAATCGCAGTGGTAAACAACATCGCAGTGTTAAAAGAGCTCGCCGTGGTAAACAAGGCGGCCATGATGAACGAGCTGGCCGCGGTGCTTCGTCGCACGCTGAAGGAGAAGGATGCTCAGACACCGGTCACAGCGGGAGTAACTGCGTGAGCCGTAACGGTAGCAGCCCTGAGACACGGCGAGCTAAAAATAGCCTCCAAAGACGTCTGACCTCAGCGAGTGAGCGTGGCAGGCTGACATACAACTCCGGCTGCAGCTGAGCGGCGCTCCCGCTTTGGTGACCCGCAACGGGGCGCAAGAGTCGTCCTCAAACGTGACCTTCGTAGTCACATGACTAACGCTGTGTAAAGACATCGTTTGCAGTACCACCGCTGTGCGTACCACCACATTACGGAGAGCGCAGCCGATGGGAAGCCAACAAAGCCATCCCCGCAATGCGTGACAAACGACTCCATTCCAGACGGAACGTGCAAACTGCTGGAACCCGAGGCGGTCGTCTGGACAGCTGAGGTCAGAGGTTAGAGGTCAGCTGCTGAACAACAGAGGTCAGAGGTCAGCTGCTGGATGGATGTGGCTGTTAGCGTCGCCACCCCACTGCTGCGAAAAACATGACCAATTTGTTCAAAACCAAGCAAAAAAAGAAAGGAAGGAGAAAAAAACTAGAAGAAAAAAAATTGCTGTTCATTTCCAACCTCCTCATTAAACGCAGCACCACTAAACTGCTTGTGAAAGCCGATGTGGAGGACGGTATGAATGATTGGACCATTGGACCTCCACATCATTTTTCCAGCATTGCCTCTCAGGTCGTTACCATGACACAGTCCCAGGCTCCAACCTCAGGGTCACATGCTCTGCTCAGCCAATGAGGTGTGAGAAACATCTGCAGATGGGCGGGCAGACAGCGGACAGCCCCTCCCCTCCAGAATGTGGGCCCTCCGACACATTCAGGATGATATTCCTGATACACCTGCTTTAAGTCAAAAAATAATTACAACAATAAAAACATCAATCAACAGTCAAAACAAAACAACTCAAGAAATGAACACAATGGGGGCCTCGGATGGCGTAGCGGTCTAACACACTCGCATTGACCAGTGCTTTGCGAGTGTGAGCGCTTATTGTGGTCGCGGTTCGAAACCCGACTTTGTTCGACCGGCTCTGTTTGGCTGTCCACCCCAGGGGGAGGGGGGAGGGTGAGCCGGCATGAGTACAAAGGGTGTCTCTAGAAAGTAGGAGGGCGATCATCGCCGGCCTCGGGGAATTAGCTTGCCCTGTAGTGATGGACGGCAAGTTCGTGGGGGAGGGCAGATCTAAATAAATAGAGGGTATAATTGGCTCTCTAAATTAGGAGAAAACTAGAAAGAAATCTGAAACATAAAAATGAACAAAAAATGAACACAATTAAAGTTTATTTTCCTTCTTTGTTCGGTCACACTTCGCACCCCCTCCTCTTGTTTTGTTTGTATTATTAATCTGCTTTGAAACTGAACGTCCGTACGGATCACTTCCGTGTTTCAGAGCGAGCCTGCCAAGCAGATTCCCACACAGGAGCAGCGATGCATCGCTAGCGGTCAGCACCCACGCTTCAGAACGGCCACGGCCAACCAGCACAGCACAGTCAGCATCAGAGAAGGAAAACAAGGGCAAATAAACTAATGACCAACGTGGGTGGGTTTCTGTGGAGATGTCCGCCGTTCTCGTTTCAGGGGTCCGCTCTTACAGAAACAGGGGTTTCGCCGCAATGCAACGTTATCCTTCACCATACATGTGTGTGTGGGGGGCCTCAGTCCGCACCGGGCCCGGCCCGTCTGTCTGTCCATGCCAGGAACATTTTGTTCCACCAGCACAAGACAGTCATTTGTCACTTGGCGCTATTGGATGAGGGCTGTACACTGTTTACCTATTCAGCCAGGAGGCCGTAGGCCGATGACTGAGTGGATTCAGCTGCCGAACGCCGCCCCCCCCAACCCTCCTCCAAACCCCCCCAGGGCCAAATGGTAGCCAGCAGCCCCTGGGACCGTTTATCTCCCCTGAATTACAAAAGTCCTCAATGCCGTTCTTCTTCTGATGAAAAGCCCCCAATGTACTCTTTTGCAGCGAGACTCGCCAGCTCGCGCCAATTAAACACTAACACCCCTCAGCGTGCGCCGCGCCATGCAGGGCAGCCAATGACACGCTCCGCCAATCGACCAATCATTCACACCGCCACTCGCCGATCGTTAATAATTAACCAGCGCCACCTGCCGCACAGGAACTCCCAGCACTTGGGCCCATATGTATAAAAATCTACAAAGAGTAGGAGTGCTGATCTAGGATCAGGTTTCCCCCTGTCCATATCCTAACCATATCCATTATGAGCTAAAAGGCTAAAGTGATCCTAGATCAGCACTCCTAATCTTTGTACATACGGGCCCCTAGCCTTTTTTTTGTTGTTGTTGTTTTTTGTCAATTAATTGAAGAAAGAAAATGAGCCACATAGTTCTAACTGAAAACAAACAAGACCAAGGGAAAGTTGTTTTATTTTTCTTAACATTTAAATGTCACATTGTCATGAATAAGCAAGGAAAAAGGAATTAGTCCTCTCTGAAATAGATTGACGTTTTGCCTCGATTAGGGGGGTGGCAATACAGCCTCCCACAGCCCCTGGGAGTAAGATCACTGCAGTGACTTCCAAAACCTCAGCTCCGCCAAACATCTGGAATAGAAAAGTGGAACAACGGAATCCACACTCAGGACGTCCCAGGTAGCTAACCCCTTAAACAGATGAAGAGCAATATTCAACAACTTCTCAGCGCAGAATAGGGAGCAATTTTATGCATGGGGTAGAAAGGCACCAAGTTCAACCTTTTTTGTTTGGTCACCAGATGAACCCAAATCAATCCCAATGCCCCCCACCAAATACTGTAGAATCGCCAAACATTGGCCCCTTTGTTCGGTAACAGAGGGTCATTTCTGAATGAAGTGCATTTAGTTCAAGATGAAGCTTAAAAAAAAAAAAAAATGTCCCCCCCATTTACGTAATAATAATATTAACAAAGAATTAACAAAGAACAAGTTCATCGGTTTCCACGACGATCCATTAAAAGGCCCAGGCCTTGTTAGCCTATGCGGAGATCCGGCCCTGGGTCAACAGCTATATATATACGCTCCCGTAAAACTCCAACGTTTTGGTTTCCCATAATGCACTTGGTCTAAACACCAGTGCAGGAGAAGAGTGTCACAGAACTCCATATCAAAGATGGCAGCCCTGATCGTTTGTGTTGGATCATCAGAGTTGATGAGGAGGATACACTCAGCAGAGATGAACGATGATTGATCATACCATGTATAAATGCACATGTTGTTAGTCGCTCTGGATAAGAGCGTCTGCTCAATGCTTCAAATGTAAATGTAAGATGAGATGTTCACCAGTCCTCAAGCCAAGAATTCCACTGAATCACAGGTAGCCTTTAGTTTGGGGGAAAATGTTGTGTGTTTTGAGTATAAGCAATACTTGCATGAAAGTCCTGTAGTTCTACCTGCAGCCCACACGAGCAATGCCTTTCTTGCAATAAGGGAGATGAAGGTTAAAAAACAAGGTGATTTGTGTATCACTGAATAAATGCATGCAAGTGGTTCCACCAAGCATCACCTGACCCTGTACCTTCAAGCTGCTAGAGGAACTGCTCCCTCCTACCTCCAGACACTCATCACTCCCTACACCCCAGCCAGACCCCTCCGCCTTCTCTGGTAAACTGACTGTCCCATCCCTCCGGGCGCCCGGCAGCCGCTCCTCGCGGTCTCACCTCTTCAGACTCCACTACCACTGAATTCTCTATATTAACTAATTGTCATCACCACCAGTTTCATTTTTAATACTGTATTTTGTATTTATGTTTGATAGTTTATGATAACCTTTTTCTTGTTGAAGATTCCATGTTGAAGACTGTCCAATTTTATTTTTTATTTTTTTATTTTTTTATTAAAAATAAGAAATCGACTAACTTTTCCTTGCCCGGGGCTACAGGTACAGTATGCAGCTGCCAACAATGATGTCTATCGCTGTATTACTACAATGATCTCTTGCGTGAAAAAGATTGATCTTACCATGTATAAATGCACATCTTGTAAGTCACTCTGGATAAGAGCGTCTGCTAAATGCTTAAAATGTCAAATGTACTTGAATACCAACACTGCTGGGTTTCAACTCTGAAACCATTTCCACGCCTCTGGCATCAACTTACGGCACTGTGTCGGAACACAGATCGTAATGGGAATGATCAGAATGCATGCAATTTCAACCTGCAGAGAAAGTGAAACTCACAGTTGTCATGTAACATGATTTACAAAGGGAAGGCAATAAACCTCAAAAAAAGATTGTGCTGTTGCCCACAACTGTGGGTTTGTCACTACAAAACCTCAAGCTTAGCCACTTCCTGTTTCTGTGAGCAGATTCAAATGCATGGTATTGTACCAAAACACAGCAATTTAAATTTGGACACTACAAATTCTAAGTCCTAGTATGACATCTTTACAAGCTACTTTCACTTAAGTGATCTACATCAAGTATTTACATTTAGCATTTACAGCATTTAGCAGAAGCTCTTATCCAGAGCGACTTACAAGATGTGCATTAATACATGGTAGGAACAATCATAGTTTGCGCAAGAGATCAGTGCATTAATACAGCGATAGACATCATTGCAGGCAGCTGCGTACCATACCTGTAACACTGGGAAGGAAAAGGTTAGTAATTATACATTTTTTTATAAATGGGGAGTAAGCAGGGATACATATACAAGAAGTATTGAGCAAGTAGGCAGTTAAAGTATTTGTGCAACACCGACCAATATCCTACTTCTGAACTACATTTAAAGTCCTAAATGTAGTCTTTTAATAGGCCGTATTCAGTTTATTTGGGCAGCTGAACCTGGTGCGTGCAATGAAACGGTGAGCCAGTATTAACTGGTATGCAGCTGCCAACAATGATGTCTATCGCTGTATTACTGAACTGATATCTTGCGTGAACAATGATTGATCATACTATGTATTAATGCACATCTTGTAAGTCGCTCTGGATAAGAAAAATGTAAAATTAACGTTAACAATGTAAAATGTAACCGTATGCGCACCGATGATTACTGAACTCCGTTTAACCCGTTAATTAACGTATTTGACAGGTTTGCATTTCAATGACACTTCAAACGTCACGCCCTAGTCAGGAAACCGATTATCGTGCCAGAAACAATCTAACGGAACATAACTTACATACAGTATGGTGCGCAACAAGAGAATGGCTATTGGCCATTGAATATCCGCTCCCCATAATACCGAGGTCTCCTTAGCCGGTGGACCGGTCAGTCAACAGAGCGCGTGCTGCATCGCCTCGCCATGGCAACACTGCCCACAAATTAAGGATGACAGCCAGCCCATGCAAATGTGTGACACACGTTGATGATGATGATCATTATAAACTGCAAAGCAACGTTGCACGTCCCAGATGGCCCCCTGCACGGCATTATAGCATCCTTTTAATCTGCTGATTCCATAATCGCCGCTGGACCAAACACCGCACGCGCCTTCGGATAATAATGATCATCACGCCATACGTCACGTGAATTGGACGCGATTACGCCGCTGCGATTCCTGCCGCGAATTGGAAACACCTGTTGGGTGTTCAACGCTTCGCTTTTCGCACATCCCACATTATCAGTCCGTGTTTCCCAGTCGTAAAAAAAAAGGATGGCCACATCCGCTTTCCACAACAAAGGAAGTTCTCTCTCTCGGAAAGATATTGCAGCTAAACTACAGCGAAGTGAACAACTGTGTATTCTGTGGCTACAACGTCGCAGCCGACTGAAGTTGTCCTAGTCGAATGAAACAAGACAACTCCATACGCTTGTTTTAAACGAAAAATCAATGCCAAAACGCCAAGAGAGTTTCAAACGAGCCGCTTAGATTCGATTGACAAACGAAGAGCCCTGTCAAACACTCACCAAAGGTCAACATTAAACATTTTAGCCAACGTTAGCTCGCTACAAAATAAGAACCCTCCCTCAAAAATCACAACGCCATGTCCGATGCATCATTTTAGCCACAAATATGAACCTATATCCTCGTCCTCCTCTCGAATCTGCCTAAGAATAGGATGCAGATTGGAGAACGGATAATCAGGACGGATGAGATGTGTTTAAATAAACCAAGGCAAAACAACGAGAACATGCAGGGTTGTTTTTTCCCCTTCAACTTTCTTTAAGACGACCACCCACGTCATTCATTATTCATGCAGGATATGACTGGTTCGTTTCAGGAAAGTTATTTTACTAAATAAATATAGCTTACAACGATTTGCTAAGCACGCATTTTTGGTTACCCACCTACACAACGTGTACGTCGGCGAAGCAACGTCCCAAACGCATATCAAACCGTGACTATTTTAGAAAATCTAATGATACCCATTACCAAGCAATCTCAGAAGGAAGCAAGCAAGCTAGCTAGCTACATCAATATCCCATGAACCCAGTGACTACACGGCCTGCCCAAACTAGCCAGCTACAACATGCACGCCAACGCGGTGAAAAGCGCGAGCTAGCTACGTTCACAAATATACTCACCAGCTTTTTCGTGATCGTATCCCACGACAATAAAATAGTCGGCCAACCTCGCCATGTCTGGTTCTTTTTACGAAGTCTGCTGAGACAATTCAGCATTTTTCTCTCCTCAAAAGCACAGCCATGTTTGACACAAGTGGGGTTAGTGCGCGTGCGTGCGGCAGCCTGTGCGGGTGACCCCTTGGGCGTGGGCCGCGAGTTTACCAACACAAGGACCGTGCGCGGTGTCAACGATTACGATGTTCCACCATTGCATTTACCAGGCGAGAAAGCAACGCAATAATACGTTAAAATAATAATAATAATAATAATAATAATAATAATAAGTATTAACAGGGACGTACAAACTTGGAATAAAGCGTAGGGAAGCTCCTGTTTCTTGTGTGTGTGTTGCACAGGCTTGTAAACACGTTTCCTGTTGGAAGCACGCGACGTAATTACAGGAGGGTAATTGCTTCCTTTTTTGGGGGAATAACAGCACTGGCATAAAATGTTTTTAAGAGCCTTGGCTAATTTTGAGGCTACCATTGAGAAGTGTGATATTGGCTGAATTGATGAAAACCTGATTGAAATGCATCATTTTGGGGGTAATGAGTGGTTGCCTTTAAGTAACATTATACTGTACATTCGTCAGTAAAATAACAAAGACCTATCCTCGAAAGCAAAGTCCAGCAGGCTGCTGCCAAGACGACATACATCATACATAACATACGCCATTTACAGTATCAGCATTGCTATGATTTCCCCCCTCTAGCTCTCAATGAAAATGTCATAATTATGTTATTCATATTAATGCTTGAAACATTTCATTGTTTTGAAGATGCATTGTTCACAGTCATGGCTTATGAGATTACGAATGCGTTTTACGCCAATGCGTGGTGCAGAATTCTCACGGGGACGAGACACGAGTCTAGGTTCGTTTACGGGGGGAGAGCCGTCTTAACCTCCATACACTGCGGACAGAAAGATATAGCTTTGGATGTTCTTGTCATTTATACAACATTTTAGAAGTGGATTCATCTATCAACATGTAGAAGCATTAACTCAACACTGATCTCAGGCATTCAGACTCAAACCATTTTTTGCTACTTAAGGGTGCTATTAACTTTGGCCATAATGCACGTTATACCCTACAGAGCATATTTTAATAGATGTTATCAACTGCTGAACTCTTGATGATGCGTATGCATGGAGATATAGCTTTAAAAAAATTGTTTATATAGGTATGTGTGTGTGTGTGTGTGTGTGTAAATAATTTGAAAAGTGATTGTGTCCATGCATACACACCATCAAGAGTTCAGAATTCTCATTAAAATAAAATAAAAATAATTAAATTAAATCTATTCAAATATGTTCTGTAGGAACCAACAAAAAAAATAAGTAGGTAAACTAAACAAACAAAAAAAAGGATAATTCAAGTCGAAGGAGAAAGCAGATTGGGGTTAGATTGATACAGTCGATTGAATCTGACTGGGCCTTACTCATGGTGTCTGGAGCTTAATGGCTCTCATTTAGTAATGATGTGTTATAAATCATCAGGATATACAGACGTTTCTTCTTGTCCAAAACATTTTTAACGTGAACAACGTCATCAGAGCAGACAGGGTTCTGTGTGGCTCAGTAGGTAGAGCATGGCGCTGACAACGCTTAGGTTGTGGGTTCAATTCCCATTGGGGTCACATATACTGAAAAATGTATGCATTCACTACTGTAAGTCGCTTTGGATAAAAGAGTCTGCTAAATGGCATATATATATATATACAAGGAGACTGATGACCACAAGTTTTATCTGCCAATGAGTCATTCCCAAGAAAATTACTTCTCTAAATTGTCAAACACACTTTGTGCATAATGACATACACACATTTGCACCAAATCAAAGTAGTTTTCTACTTGCAAGTTTATACTGAGAAAACAACATACAGCATCAGTGTTCACTCCCCTTGTCTTGGAGATGCTAATTAAGTTCAAAGTTTGTTTAAAAATGAAGGTTAGGGGGCGCGAATAGCGTAGCGGTCTAACGCACCATATTTTGGCTGGTCCGATACAGTGTGCACTGCCTGTCTGGGACGCGGTTCGAAACCCGTCTCTACCAGACCGGTTCTGGTCGTCAGCCCCGATCAGGGGCAGTGTTTGGCTGTCCGCCCCAGGGGAGGGGGAGGGTGAGCTGGCCCGGGTGCACCATGAAGCATGTAAGGGAGTCTCCAGAACGTGGGTGGGCAAATTCCATCTCGAAGGAAGCAGAGTTTGCTGCCCTCGGAGAATTAGCTTGCCTTGTAGAGACGAGCAGCAAACTCGTGTGGAGAGGGTAAATCGAAATAAATAGAGGGTGTAATTGGCTACCAAATTGGGAGAAAAATTGCGAGAAACAAAATTTATTACAGTATTATTTTTTTAATTAATAAAAAATGAAGGTCAGTCATGGAATGAAGGCAATCCCTGAATTGCAACAGACTTCTGTGGAATTTGTGAGCTGTGCTGTCCAGTGTTCCATCCTGTCCAGTGTTCTGTCCCCAGCTGTGCTGTCCAGTGTTCCATCCTGTCCAGTGTTCTGTCCCCAGCTGTGCTGTCCAGTGTTCCATCCTGTCCAGTGTTCTGTCCCCAGCTGTGCTGTCCAGTGTTCCGTCCCCAGCTGTGCTGTCCAGTGTTCCGTTCCTAGTTGCCCTTGATGTTTCATATCAGCTGCCATTAAGCCACCAGCATGGGATCAGACACTCTGAGACTTGGATTTGTTATTAATACCCAGCTGATGTCATTCCAATGAAACGCACACGGAGGGAAAGACAGCAGAAAGCCTCTGCATCGGTGTGGCTGCTTCAGAAGCCTATTGCCTCACATGCATCAAGATCAAACGTTGAGACTCGTAAATGGGGACAGGGGTTAGGGTTGGTGAGTGGGTGGTTTGGGGTTTGGTCAGTGGCGGGCAGCCTCACACAAGCCCAGCTGATAGTGCCTGTTTTGGTCACGTGAGTGGGACTCAGACTGGAAGTGAAAACACTTCAACTATGCAGCGTTGCTGCTGGACCATGAAGTGAATCCACAGAGCAAAATATCACGCCAGCCTGGACAAACACTGAAACCCTGGGCTTTTCCTGCTTTCCTTTTTATTATTATTTTTTTAGAAAAAGCTTTAAAACACTTAAAATATACCCCAAGGGTCAATTCCATGTTCCTTCCTCATTGCACACTGAATGAAAAAATGTAACACATGTGTGCAAAAAGGAATTCCTGGAATACCTCACGAAGGAACAAACAGGTCACCATTACTTGGTGAAAGTTGAAGCTTGTTACATGACAGGAGGTTTTAAACCAAAGTTGTTTCAGGGAAATGCGCTTGCCTCTGCCTGTGAGAATGCCTCAGTTTGGGCACCAGCACGCGGGCACTGAGTCGATAATGTTCAGCGACATGTCACGCAGATGCCAATTGCTCCAGAACCGGCGTCACACTGGCATAGAACTGCTTCGATTTTTGGATTGGCCTGATTTAAATATATATATATTGTTTCAGATTTTTCCCTGTTTTTCTACCAATTTGGTAGCCAATTACACCATCTATTTATTTAGATTTGCCTCCACACACGAGTCTGCTGCTCATCTCTACGAGGCAAGCTAATTCTCCGAGGGCAGCGAACTCTGCTTCCTTCAAGACGGAATTCACCCCCATCCACGTTCTGGAGACTCCCTTACGCGCTTCAGAGCCGGCTCACCCTCCCCCATCCCCCTGGGGCGGACAGCCAAAGGCTGCCCCCGATCGGGGCTGACGACCAGGGCCAGTCTGGTACAGACGGGTTTCGAACCGCGTCCCTGACAGGCAGTTTACACAACAGCTTGGTTCATTTTGATTGATTTCCAAAAGACGCACCTGGTCAAGTAAACAGAAAACACACAACCACGTATAATGAAATCAGAGAAAATACAGGTGCTATTCGTCATCAAGATCAACCTATATAAATATATTACTAGTGTGCGCATCTGTGAGCTTTCCACGAAACGGCACAAGTGGATTACACTCTTATTTAAATCCACATGTTAAAAACGGCTGTACGGATTCTAATTATTTCAGTAACAATATTCATCAAAGTTCATCATGTATATGTATATAAATAATGATAATGGGGTTGAGATTCAAAGATTAGGGAACCTTAGTCAGTGAACTGAAGCTATTCAGCTAGCGACCTTTATACACACCCAGCTTCCCACATGTAGGCTATAGGGAATAGCAGAAAAAGAGCAACTTAATTTCACTAACGATGGTGGCATGCCGAAACGTGTAGTATTTCTGACTCTTTTGATTAATTTTATTTAATTTTATTTATAGTTTCTAAATTTTCCCTGTTTTTCTCCCAATTTGGTCGCCAATTATACCCTCTATTTATCGCAATTCACCCTCCCCCATGAGTCCGCCGCCTGTCCTCCTGGTAAGGAGACAATTTTGACTCATCTTTTTTAATAAACCTTGAGTATGCGTCTTTCGTGAATAAATTGCTTTCTGAGAAAGAGACTAGAACCCCCTCCCTCCTTCACCCCCATCTGGATGCCCATACAAGTGCCTGATCAGTGTCACAGCCGTGCACGTAACCATGGAGTTGTCTTGTTCAATCCCTGTCACTCTCACATCACATTCCTTCACGTCAAAACAGTCCAAATAAGGAGCATGTCACAAACAGTCCCGAGATTGTTGTGCAATCTAAACAAAAGCCCTGAATGTGGATGCAATTACTCAAGGGTAAGGGAGGGGATTACCGTTTCGCTGGGGGGCAATCACCATTACAGAGCTTGTCATCAAATGAGTCTTGGGTTACGGAATTGACTTTTTTCCCTCTTCTTTCTTGGAGCGCTGCAGACAGTTCATAAATAGTGTGTAAAGTGTCCATAAATTGCAACCGAATGCCTATACAGTTAATCTCAAAAAACGCCATCCTCCTCAGTTTGTTTAAAACACTGACCCTCCTTGGGTTTGTTTAAATATGACAAGAGAATGTCAGGTTCATTATACAGGCTTACTGGATACTGGATAAAATATACAAGAAAATGACACGAAATTGGTACTCAGCGATATGGCCACGAGCTCAAATGACTTTCTTTTTTCTTTCCTTTCTAAAGCTGCTCTAGGCAGATTATTCTCTCAGGGTCGACAAGGTGGAAAAACCCCCGCAAAGATATGTTCTTGCTCGGCACGAACGGGCTATTTTATCAGTTGTTTAAAACACATCCAGAGCACTCGCGCAGCACTTTACGTGTTGTTGCCATAGCCACAAGAAAATAATGCTTATTTGCAATTCTAGGCACCTCGCAGTGAAGGTCATTTAATTTCCACAGTTTCGCTAAAAAAAAGAAACGCCTCCCGTTTCCTCAGCGTGATACGCTATTCTTTTTTACGCAAGGCTATATCCAGGACATTGTTCGCATTACCGCGCGTGCACTTGCAGGACCGACGGCTTCGTGACTTTGACGTTTTTTCTTGTTGATGTTGCACGTGCATATTTCACATACAGTCCACAGCACTTTGCACGGGCAGTACTCTCGCCGGCCTGCTATTGGCTAAAGTGGTATGAAAAACAAAACAAAAAAAAGTCATACCCGCTCTCTAACCTTGACGGGAGTCTCCGAGCGAAAGTATCTCACCCAGGGGAACCGCTAATCACCACGCGCATAGATGGCCGGCCGGCCCTGACTAAATATACTAATTTCCCCCTCACAAGTGTGTGTGTGTGTGCTCGTCTTTCGATCAACCTTGTTAACTTTCTTTCGTTAACCGCTTTGGCCAGGTTTGGTTCGCCTGCGTACCAGATAACCACATCCAGACATCGCACATTTAGTGCAAGTGCATTGTTTTCCAATTCAGTTCAAAATAAAAACTGCCCTCCTCCAATTTCGAGAGTTACGTGAAGTCATGTCATTTCAGACAATTGCTCTGAAAGGGGGAAAAAAGCCTCATTTTCTGAAAGCTCCGAGAAGCTTGTAGGGGTTTCCTGTCAACTCCGTTTCCCTAAAGAATATTCCTGAACCTCGGCGTGCGGGGAATTTGAAGTCAACATGCATGTAACTGTATGCAGTTATAGGGTTTGGGAATATATCATTCCTGGAAAAAGAGATACTGAACATGGTAGTTTCCAGAAAATATTTTCAATTTTTTGTTTTAGAATACTAGAAAGAGAAATAAAGAAAGCTTTTGTCCTTAATGTATGTCACATTTGTCATAATGTGTGTTGTACCAAGTTTGTCTGTCCAGTTATATGCATATGTCCATCACCCTGTTTTTTTTTCTTTTGAGAGGTGGGGAGTGCACCAGGGTAACACTGATTTATTCAATTATTATAAGGTTTGGGAAAAATATTTCCTGAAAAAGTATACAGCACATTTAGTTTAGCAGAAAAGAGATGAGCCACACAGACTTTTATAGTTATAAGACATTGATCCTGTTAAACTACCTTAGAAAATGTATGTGCTAATAACATATGAAACTTTAAACTATAATATGCATGATGTATGAAAGGTCTGGCATATGTAACTCGCTATGCCTAATAGTTTTCTGTTGTGGATTCCTTCCTCCCCTGTTGTTGCTGTGATATTTCAGCATATCGACAGCATCCCATCAACATTCCATTAAGTTTTAAAGAACACTGTATGTTCCCCAAGTGGGACACTGCCATTGTACCCTTGAGCAAGGTACTTAACCTGAATTGCTTCAGTTAATATCCAGCTGTATAAGTGGATTGTAAAGAAATGTCAACTGTGGAAGTCGCTCTGGATAAGAGGGTCTGCTAAATGCCTGTAATGTATGTGAAGTGACCAAAATCATCCCTCAGTCTCCAGCTCCTCTCCATTAAATTCCCTTTCTGTCCCTACGTGTTCTCAGACCTACTTTCCAGCAAAAAAAACCCATCATTGCCGTGGCCTGACAAACGACTACCGTTCTGCATGGATTAACGATCATGAATCATGATTCACTAAGGGACAAGGAAACGCCAGCATTAAAAAAATGCTCAAAAAGATTAACTCCCGTGAAAAACAAGGCTGTAAAATCCATCGACACATAAACAGGACGCTCAAACTCAAAATCAGATAAAAAAATAATAATAATAAAATAAATCTAAAAAGGAGGAAAAGTTTTAGTACTCAAGATCCTCCTCACATAGTACCAATTCTAAAATAATTAATCACCTTCTACCGGGAAGAAAAACAAAAAAAATCCAGTTGATCTGTATGTTTCATACCCCTTAATATCATTCTTCAAATTCCTCAGTTTTTTTTGTGTATCCCCCCCCCTCCTCAGAAATTAGGATTGCATTGTTTTACTAAGAGG